>CM062814.1:904515845-905106157 GCA_031772625.1 Pinus tabuliformis
TCCCAACATTGCATCTGCACTGCAACTCCCTCTGCATCTGTGCTGTTGTAGGTAAGTTCTCCCATCAACCCTGCATTTGCACTACAACTCCCTCTTCATTTGTGCTGCTAACACACTTACTTCTAAAAGGGGTTCTTTACCATCCCCATCTTTTCGCTGAAGTAGTCAAGTTTTGACTTTCCAAGGGCCTTGTGAGGATATCTGCCACTTGTTCCCCTCTGTGGGTGTGTAGCTCAACTGTACAACTCTCCTTGTTGGACACAATCTTTGACTAAGTGTACACTGGATATCAATATGTTTTGACCTATCATGAAATACTGGATTCTCAAAGAGTTTTGATGCAACTCTGATTATCACACATGATCTTGGTCGCCTCCATATTTCTTCTGAATAGGTTTACCAACAGTTTTCTAAGCCATATGGCTCAACACGAAGTTGTGCTTGCCGCCATATATTCTGCTCAGAGGAGCTCAAAGCCACGAACTTCTGTTTCCTACTGCATCAGGAGGTTATTCCTGATCCAATGTTTGAAACAATACCAGAGGTACTTTCCGATCCACTGAACTTAGTTCCTGCCCCAATTTGCATCAGTAAATCCACTCAACTTGATATCCTTCCCCTTGTTGTACAAGAGCCCATAATCAACTGTTCCTTGTAAATACCTGAGAACGTGCCTCACTGCTGCTAGTGAGCCCTCTTTGTTTCCACCATGAACTGACTGAGGGTGTTGACAGCGTAGCAAATATTTGGCTTGGTATTGACTAGATACATCATGGACACCTATGAGCTGTCGGTATAGGGTGGGATTGACATCTTTGTCTTCTGATGCATCAATCTTCTTCCAGTTGGTGATCATTGGCGTAGCCATAGGTCTATAGTCTCCCATCCCGAACCTTTTCAGATTTCTGTAACATAACTTCCTTGACCAAGGAAGATTTCTCCTTTCTGTTGCCAAACTTCCAACCCTAGGAAATAGTGCATTCATCCCAGATTCTTCATATCGAACTCTATGGCTAGATCTTCTTGCAGTCTTCAATGAGTTTTGGATGATCTTGTCAGGAAGAGATTATCCACATATAATACTAAGATAAGTGGCTCGCTCTCTATGACCAGATAGTAGAGATTCGGATCCGCATCACTCTTGACAAACCCCATCTTCTGCAAGTAGCCATATATTCGACCATACCACGCCCCTGGTGCCTGCTTCAGCCCATACAAGGCTTTCTTCAGTCTGCATACATGAGACTTCTTCTCATGAGTTTCAAAGTCCTCTGGTTGTTCAATGTATACTTCTTCTTCTATTACCTCATTCAGGAATGCCATTTTACATCCATCTGATGGATCTCCCATCCCATCTGGGCTGCAAGAGATATCACGCGTCCTAATAGATGTATACCTGGCTACCGGGACGAAGGTTTCCTCATAGTTAATCCCTTCCTTTTGAGCATACCCCTTAGCCACAAACCTGGCCTTGTATTTTTCAATACTACCGTCCGCAACATATTTGATCTTGTAGATCCATCTTGAACCTACGACAGATCTATCTTGAGGCCTTGACACCACCTCCCAAACAGCGTTTACCATTATGGAGTTATACTCCACCATTGCAATTGCCAGACCTGACGCTGAGCTGCCTCTTGAAGTGGTAGGCTCTCCATCTTGAGCTACTAATGCCTGATACCTATCTGGTTGTTTTCGCTCCCTTTTCTGTTCCTTGGCTCTCCGATGAAGTTCTCTGCATCACGCAGAATCTGACGAAGTTTCCTGCAGGTTCTTCCTTTGCCAATAGGTGCTTCTGTTCGCTCCTCTTCCTCATCCTGAGAAACTTCCTGATCTGAGGAAGGATTCTTCACTTCCATTGGTTGAAGAGGCATGACCAACGGATCCTCTTTCGACTGCTCCTTGGAAGGCATTTCGCGAGATCTTCTGAAAGCTCTGTCCTCCATGAACTTTACATCTCGTTGTACTACTACCTTCCTGCTCCCTGGAAGATAGATCCTGTATGCCTTAGTGTTCTCGCTATATCCTGCTAGATACCCCTTTTCTGCAGTTTGATCCAGCTTCTTCCTCTTTTCTTCGGGTATGCGACAATATGCCAAACTCCCAAATATCCTGAAATGACTGACTTCAGGTGTCTTCCCAGTGAAGACTTTCTCTGGAGTAATCTTGCCCAATGCTCGATGAGGAGTCCTATTCTGAACGTAGACAACTGTGTTGCATGCTTTTTCCCACAGGAATTTTGGCATATCCTGATCATACAACATGGCCCTAGCTGCTTCTACAATAGTCCTGTTTTTCCTTTCTGCCACCCATTCTGCTCCGGATTGTAGGGAGTTGTCCACTCTCTTCTGATGCCCTCCTTAGCGCAATAATCAGTGAAGTCCTTATCGACATATTCTCCACCATTATCTGAGAGCAAGACTTTTATTTTCTTACCTGTTAGATTCTCCACTAGAGCCTTGAACTCCTTGAATCCATAGAAAACCTCATCCTTGGTTTTCAGAAAATAAATCCAAGTTTCTCCTCTAGTGGTCATCAATGAAGGTAAGGAAATACTCGACACCGCTGAGAGCTTTTACGGACATAGGCCTGCAGATATCTGAGTGTATCAATCCTAGTACACTCTTGGCCCTGTGGTTGCTCCTAGGAAATGCCGCCTTGGCATACTTTCTTAGAGCGTGTCCCCTGCATACATCATCTCGTTCCGTACTTAGATCTGGAACTCTTGTTACAGTGCTCCTGAGAATTCTCAAAGCTCCATGGTGCAAGTGAACCATCCTTCTGTGCCATAGTTTGTTCAAGTCTTTGTCTCCATGACTGCCTATTAGTGCCATTGGAGATTCTAGTTGTAATCTGTACAACCGATTACTTTGATCCCGATATGCACTTTATTTTTCCAGCTTGGGTGTTTGACGTATACCTTTTCCTTGATGAAGTAGATGTCATAGCCCTTGCCTTGTAGTTGTGACACGGAAAGTAAGTTCATCCCCAATCCTGGCACATGCATCACATTTGTGGCATGTAACTACTCTCACGATTCTTTTTGAAAAACTATGGTACCCTTTCCTACTGGAATACACTTTGCCTTGTTCCCCATGGTGATCTGAAAGTTCATCTTCTCTTCTCGATATTCTGAGAAACATTCCCTGATTCCCATCATATGCCATGAGGCTTCACTGTCTATATACCATACTTCTGATGATGCAACACTAGTCATGCACACCACTTCTTCTTCCAACCTGGAAGCCAACATAGAGAAATCGAAATCTCTCTCTCTTGTGTAATCTTCTGAAATTCTGCGTGGGTCCCTGAGGTGGATGCCTTTGCATCATGGTCTCGACCCATAACTGATTTTCCCTTTCTGTCTTGATTACTTGCTCTGGTACCATGTGAAAATTCTATCACTGCAACAACTGATTTATTTTCCTACTTATTTCATCATAAGTTATTCATGAAATTACTTCAACAAACATTAAAATAAATACTGTTGCAGATATCACATTGTAATACAGAAACAAACATATGAATGCATTGACACATTTATTTTGGACTAATGTCCCCGGAAAAAACCCAATGTGGGAAAACCGGTGTAGCAAGGGAGGATTTTATTATTTAGCAATTTTCTTGTACATCAGGGGTGCCAAACTGGCTTACCCACAGATAGACAAAATTCCAGCACTTTTCTAAACCTGGCATAGGCCCTATAGACCTCTGCTACAGCCTAAAACCCTCTGTGCCAGCCTACTGAGGCTCTGTGCAGCGTCTCTGGGCTTCTACATTACTCCTGCAGTCTCTGCTGCCTCTGCGTGGTTTCCTCTGGCTCTGCACAGTCTCTGCTGCCTCTGCGTGGCTTCCTTTGGCTCTGCGTCTGCCTCTTCTGCGCTGATCTCCTGTCTCTCTGTTCCGTATTTGCTGCCTCCTGACTGCTGCTCTCTAGACCACTCGTTCAATTTCTTAGCAACCCCGCTCCAGAAATTGAATTCTCTAGTCTCCCTCAGTATGTTCTCCAAGTGCCCTTCAAGCCTCCTCTTATATTTTTTTTTTGGTTCGGTTCTGTTGACATCTCAATGGCTGAGATTAAGTCCCTAATCAACGGCTAAGATTAGATCTGGCTTGATCCATGTCTTTTGGACCATTCTAACACAGATTCATATTAATACAAATTAATATTTTATTTTCCCTAAGTTTAGACTTAGGGACTCCATTAAAAATATTAATTATTTTAATATCTCCTGATCTGTTTAGAATCTGCCCAAACCCTTTCTGGGTATTGGAGATCTTGTGTGCCCCAACCTCTCCACCAAATTTCATGGCTAGAGCACATCCGATGCTACCCCAAATCAACAAATTTATCAAACACATTTTGTCGGAAGCTTTCTTCCATAACTTCTATAGTAGCACCAATCTTAGTCTCAACACTATTTTGAGAACATCTAAATTTTGTTTATAGCTTTTCCAATCAATTGTTTGTAGTGCTTTAATCATTCTCTAATTTCATTCTTTCTTCAAGGTCTTCACAATATGCCCTCCCTCTCAACTTGGGAGATATACATTTCCTTTCATCCAAGCTCCTTCTCAACTTAGGGAGATCGACAACTTCATTCTTACAGGTTGTTTATAACATCAAAGAAAATTCCTACCTTTTATAACTTCATTTCTTAATCAATCTTACAACTTCCTTCCTTCATCATGCTTTTCATTATTCTTAAGTCATCTTCAATTATGAACATCTTCAACGTCTTGAAGATTATGTACCCGCAAATTTTCAACAACAAGTACAACCAAATACAAATATGCAGAAGATGATGTCAACTTTATCAAAATCATGTTTATTACAGTGGAAGCATCAAAACGATCAAGCTTTAGACATCAAATACCTAAACCAAGTTAAGTTCATAGTCAACAAGGGTTACATCTTTTATATTCTAGACTTCAACAACTTTGCTAGGGTTTTGTCACAAACCCTAGATTCCATCAACGAGACTTTTAAAGTCTTAGATATCAACAATTAAATCATGTTAGCAATCCAATCATAGCAAAAGCATTTTACATCTAGGGTCTTAATATTATGCCCTAAAATTTCATATCAAACTCTACTAGGGTTTTTGTCACAGACCCTAGATTTCATTAATCATGAATATCAACAATCAAGTTAGCATACTAGCATTTCATATCTAAGGTCTCATTAATATTACCTTATATTAATCACTTACTAGGGTTTTATTGTAAACCTTGGATAAAACAACAAACTCCAAAAGAATAGATATGCAACAATTTTGACCAAGCTAGGGTTTCAATTATGCAAAAGATCATCCACCCAAAGATCCATTTCTAGGGTTTTGTATTGACTATTATAAGGGTTTAGATATAAACCCTAGGAAAACTAGGGTCTCTAGACATTAACAACAAACCCTAAAGGCTAGGGTTTTACCATAACATTACCAAAACCCTAAACATTAAGAGAGTAGGATTTCGACAAGAGATCTAAACTTTATCAATAAATCCTAAGAAGATTAGGGTTTCATCATTAGCATACCCTAAGCATTGAAAGGCTAGGGTTTTATAGTGAACCCTAAGGTAAATGATAAGAGATAGAATGATAAGGTAGATTCAATCTAGCGATTAATCGCCCACACAAGAATCTTTATTATTCAAAACCCTAGACATAAGAGAGTTAGTAATATATAAAGCAAATTTCAAATTTCAAATGATCATACCTTTTTGTATGAAGAAAATCTTGCAACAAATCTTGTAGTCTAAGACATACCTTGAGTTGTTCTTTAACAAACCTTGTAGAGTTTCTTCAGCAACATGCTTACTTTTATGATACAAGTCTTTCTTTGAAGTTTCCTCCATAATCCTTATGTATTCTTGCAAGCTTTCCTTCTAAGGAAAATACAAAGAAAGGATTATGAGTATGTAATACAAATAGATCTAGGTGTGTGGAGGAAATCAAACATGAAAGAGGAAACAAAGAACAATATACTTATCTTTTGGTAAATTGGTGAAGGCTCCCTCTTAATCCAATCTTTCTGAGGGATGCCTACAACTTATCAAAGACAATTCAAGAACTTCTAACAAGACGTATTAGATGAAAACATAAAAGACAAACTTTACAAAACTTAAAACAATAATCTAGAAGGATATGCAAGGAAAGACTTAATAGGATAAGTTTTTGACTTCAAATTCTTCCGCAGTGTTCTTCTTGGGTGGAGCTTCATCAACAATTGTTGCATGTTCCCTTTCTCTTTTCTTATTCTGGTTCCTCGGATTTTCAGGACATTGGTTCTTGTAGTGCCCCATCTTATGACAATTGTAACATTCAATTTTGGATAGGTCAACCTTCTTCTTTGGTCCTTTAAACTTCTTGTACACTCCCTTCTTGTGATGAGCAGAGTAGGCATTTGAAGTGTTGTCCTCTTCTTCTTCCTTCTTGTTACTTACTAAAGAGATGTGAGCTTCTTCTTGATTGCATGCATTCCACATTTGTTCAAAGGATGGTGTGTCTTTCCAACTGCTAATACCTGATGCAAAAGAGCTCCATGATTTTGGTAGACCTAATAGTGCAACAATCACAAGTTCTTTTTCTGGTATAGCTTCATCAATGGCTTGGAGCTCATCTCTTATTCGGGAGATCCTCACAAAATATGAAGATATAGTATCATCTTTTGTCATCTTCATTGTTCTTAGTTCATTCTTGAGATTAGCTATTTGTCCAATGTTCTTGATGGTGAATAATTTGGACTCTGGAGAGAGCTTCATACATCCCTTGTGCAATATCTATGTTGGATATGTAGGGGATTAGATTGTCCTTTACTCCATCCACAATTAGATTCATGGCTAAGATGTCGATTTCCTTGTACTTTTCTTTTCCTGCATCATTTGTTGGTTTCTGAACATTCCCGAGAACAAAATCCAATACTTTGTGCTTATCAAGGATGAGATCGATCCTCTTCTTCCATGCTCTATAGTTGGTGGCTCCTTCTAACTTCTTCTCTGTCTTTATTGAAGTTGCCATAGATTTTCTAGATGTTGATGCTACCCTTCTTGTGATCTTGACTCCTTTCTTTTGATCCTTTCTTCTTTCAATAGATCTTCAAGTTGCCTTTTTCTCTTCTTTTACCTTAGCTCTGATACCATGTTAGAAAATCAGAAAGGCAGAAATATTTTCTTATATTGACAATTATTTGTGATATTCTTTTATTCTTATTAGCTTTTTTAATGTTCTTCTTTATCTTCTCATCAAGCAATCTTCAAATCAAAAGCATGAAGATCACCACCAGAAGTAGGCACTCAGGACGGGCTAAAACCCCTATGAAGGGGAAAAACCCAGTGAAACTCTTCCACTAGTACATTCAAATCAAATTGAGACAAACCAAGACCTTTGGCTAGACCAAAAGACCTTCCTCACTTCACCAAGCCAACTTTCCAAGACAATTATGCAAACATCAATTACTCTCTTCTTGTCAACCAGCTTCAACCCAGCTACAACACAAAATGTCAGTCCCCAACTTCTAGAATTGTGGCCCTACTGCAGATCTGAAATTTCAGACCCCAGCAGCTTCAAAATTTTGCACGCGAGTCAAAAGAGAGAGAATTTTAGCTTCTTCTTGCTTGACAAACGTCTCCTTCTTCTTCGCTGGGTTTTTCTTCTTCTTCTTGGGGATTTCGCTCTTTTTTTCTTGTCTTGTGTTCCAAATGAGGTCAAGTTGCTGTTTTTATATACTGGTGTTTGGCTCCCAAATAGGTTGACTTGTTTTCCTGAGGCAGACTTGGTGGAGGAGGCCTAAATGACTCAATTTACATCAAAATACATTTCTTTCTTGATAGATAAAGCCCAAGAAGGGTCTATTACATGATGATATGGACAAAGACTCTTGACTTAAACCCTAGAAGCCTACACTTGAGGCTTTGACCTTGAAATAAAATAATAAAGCATGAAACCCATGCTAATAAATAATTTTTCTTTTCTTTCTTTTGACAAATACATTTCATTATGACTCAAATACAATTATGAAGACCGACACTAGTTACATTCTTCAATAGTTTGCCCAATCTTGCACAAACATCAACACTCCCTCTTTGAGAGGGAGACGTTTTGCATCATGCCAAGCCTTGTCTCTGAAGCATAAAAAGCTTTGCACCATGTCTCAGATGAAGTGATATATGATCTCAATGTGCTTTGACCTATCATGAAATATTGGATTTTCCGAAATCTTAACACAACTTTGATTATCACAATGTATTAAGGTCGTCTCTAGCTCTTGATCAAATATACCTGCAAGCAACTTTCGAAGCCTCACTACTTGACTTGTGGCGTTGGCTACGATATACTCCTCCTCTGTAGTACTGAGTGCGACAGAAGTTTGCTTCTTGCTAAACCAGGTTATCATAGTTGATTCCACGCTGAAGCAACACCCCAAGTTGCTATTTCTGTCCTTTGCGCTCTTGACCCAATCCGAATCAGTGTATCCCTGCAGCCTCACTTCACCCACTTGAGACGTATCTCAAACCATATCCAATTGTACCATGCAGGTACCTCAACACATGCTTCTCTTCAACCCAATGCACATGCCTCGGCTCAACCATATACTGCCTCATCGTTTTCACTTCAAAGCAAATATCTGGCCTGATGTTAACCGAGTACATCAAGGATCCAGTCAACTGCCTATACATGATCCACCAAATCTGAATCTGAAGTGGAATCATTCAACTTCTTCAGATTTGTCTTCATAGGTGTAGCCATGGGCATGTAGTTTATCATGCCAAATCGCCCCAAAATTTGAACAATGTACTTCACCTGTCGAGGTTTTCATTTGATCTTGTTGCCACACCTCCAATCCCAAGAAATAATGCATCAAGCCAAGATCCTTCATCTCGAACTTCGAGGCCAACTCGCTCTTGCACCTGACGATGAGCCTCTCTGCCGTAGTAAGGAACAAAGATCCTTCATCTCGAACTTCGAGGCCAACTCCCTCTTGCACCTGACGATGAGCCTCTCTGCCCTAGTAAGGAACAAATCATCAACATACAACACCAAGATCAAAGGATCACCATCAACAACCATGTAGTAAAGGTTAGGATCCACATCTCTCTTGGTGAAGCCCAAACTCATCAAGTATCCATTAATCCTGGAATACCATGCCCTGGGTGCTTGTTTGAGTCCATACAAAGCCTTCTTCAATCTGTAGACATGGGACTCCTTCCCATGTACCTCAAAGCCCTGAGGTTGCTCTATGTACACTCCTCCTTGATCACATCATTGAGGAATGTGGTCTTTACATCCATTTGATGTAACTTCCAACCCATAATTGAAGCAATAGAAACATTAGTCCCGATAGAAGTGTACCTGGCGATTGGAGCAAAAGTCTTCTCATAGCCCACTCCCTCTTTTTGTGAGAACCCTCTCACCACAAACCTTGCTTTGTATTTCTCGATGTTGCCATCTACTGCATGTTTGATGTTATAGTTCCACTAGGAAGTCACCACTGACTTCCCCTTTGGTCTCATAACTATCTCCCACACATCATTCTTCATGATGCACTGATACTCCTACATCATGGCATCCCTCCAAACCTGTTGGCATGCTGCCTCCTCATAACTAGAAGGCCCAGAATCAATGATGTGGCTCATCGATGAAATATAGCTCGAGTACCTCTATGGTTGTCTACTCACCTTGAAGGTACCACATGGTGCTGCATGCACTTCTGCACCCTACAAAGTGTCATGAAGCCATGCTGCCCTCTTTTTGGTCATGACAATATCTCTACGTAGATCCATTGACTTTATTGGTTATATTGTTTCCTCTTTATAATCTGAAGAATAATCCACTGGAATGGAGGGACCTGTGCCTACATCCTTCGGAGCCTCCTGATCCCCACTATCAATCTCTAAATGAGACTCACATAAACTGATACTGTCATGTACCAATGCTTGGGTTGGACATCCTAACAATATGTACAGTCCTCCCTCTCAAACACCAATCACTCCTCCTGAGTCCATGCTTGAGCCCTTAGGCTATACAAGAACCCGATCATCTACAAATGCAACTCGATAACTTCTATCCTCCAACGTTGAGATGGAGAGTAGGTTCTTCAATCCTGGTACAAAGAAAACATCTCTCATGTGAAGATAATCTTCAGACTCTCGTTGAAATGATGTTGTCCCAACTCCTTTTATTACATACTTGGCATTATCTCCAAGTTCCACCTGCAACGCTGAATCTCTCTCTGTCAAGTTAGCGAGAGAATCATGGAAACCTGTCATTTGCCTACAAGCACCACTGTCCACCAACCAGATATTACTACTATCGGTAATAGTGTTTGAAAGAGCAAAGACAAAGAAATATTCCTTCAATTTCTTCTATGGTGGATGCTTACCGTCATCATCAACTTCGATCGCTGATGCACACTACTTTCCCTTCCTTTTCTTTTGAGGACACTAGGAGGCATAGGGACTAAAATCATGACAATTGAAGCCCTTGATCTTTGACATGTCCTTCTTCTGATCCTGAACAAGAGCTGATTTTCTACTTGTATTCTTCTCTTCAAACTTTCCAAAATTTCTTCTTCCTTTTTCTTTCCTTGGATGAGCTGCAAGGGCGCCAGTTTCTTCATCCTAAGCACTCTGTACGCTGTTCTTGGACAACAATATGGCCTCGTCTTGGGCACAATGAGTCCATAACTTATCAAATTGGGATAACTTCTCTTGTGCACAAATTCCCTGATTAAATGGATCTCATGAGTAAGGAAATCCATTGAGTGTCACTTTAACAAGCTTTGCATCATCAATTTTATCTCCAATGGCTCTAATTTCATTTATCAATTGAGAGACTCATAATATAAGAGACAACAAAATCTGATCTAGTCATCATGACACTATGGAGTTGATGACTCAAGGTTAGTTTCCTGCTAGTGTTGCTACTCTCATACAATCCCAACAATTAAGCATCATACACCTCTTTGGTAGTATTCAACTCAATGACATGTGGAATTGCGTGGTCCTTTATGGGATCTATCAAGATTCTTTTAGCACTGGCTTCATTCTTCTTATGCTTGGCTTTCTCCTCAGCTCCTTCTAGCTCTGGAATGACTTCCTTTACATGATCCCAAAGTTCGTTTCCTTCCAAGACAAGGAGATCTTGGTCTTCTAAGATCTGAAATTGGTGGCATCATCCAACTTGTATTCTACTCTGAGACTTGGCACCATTTTGACAAGAGATCTAAAATCCAATCAAGCTGTTGAATACTCTCTCTTAGGTCGACTTCAATGGCAAATCTTTTAACAAAGCTCTGATACCATGTTGGAATTCGTTGACAAGTACAGTAGAATAGAATTTTCTACCAAATAATTACTTCCTAATAATTTTTAAACAATATTTTATGCCACAACTATCATTGAATAATTATACTAAAAAAACTCAACACTAAATGCAGCAGAAACAATAAAGATCATAGAAAGACAACCGTGCACGACAAAGACAATAATTTTACCCCGGGAAACCCAACCTTGGAGAAAACCCAATAACTTTTCTTAGGAGAAATTATTCTCCAACAAGGTTTAGAAATCAACAATTTGTTTAGAAATTTGTGCCAATAATCCAAGTCAAATACCAATGAAACTTGGTCAAACAACAACAAGATAACACTAGTCAAAACTAGTCAAACCAGCTTAGTCAACATTGGCCAAATAGTCAAACTCTGCGGTTAACTCAACTTAGCCAACTTCGGCCCTGTGGTCAATGGTCAGTAGACTTATAGTCAAATCCTTGTGGTTAACTTGCATGTGCGACCTTCCTACAGTCAAACTTTTGGTCCCTTGTTCACATGTGCGACTGGTTAGATTGCTAGTCAAATTTGGCCTAGTCAACGCTTGTCAAACATGGCTTTCCTTCACACGTGCGTCCTCCAGAAAGAATAGTAGATGATGAAGACAGAGGAAGACTTGCTCTTGGTTGGTGTTCAAATGGGACGTCACATCATCTTATTTATACACGTCAAAGGAGTGTGACAACCCTTCACTGTTTGGCTGGCTTGACTTTTTCCTAGGCAGACTTTTCTTAGTAAAATAAAAAGTTACATAATGCATCTAGGGCGACTTGAAGACCCTTTAGTCATGCAGGAATAATTCCCGATGCTACACAAAAATCAATAGAATTGATCATTTATCATTTCATTTGTAACTGACATTAAAAGGTCTGAAGTAAAAAGAAGAGAAATATGGAAATGTAATTTCGACATTGAAAATTGCTTAAAATACTGAGAAAATTCTATTGCAATGGAATATTTGATCACTAAAGGCAACTATTCACTTCACCACTTCACTATCTATTGCCATCCACAAATTTGCAATAACAAAAGACACCGAAATGCGTTCAATATGGAAATTGAAATGGTCAAAATTGTTGAGAAATCGGGAGGCTTACAAGTTAAATTAGATTTCTCTTTACATGATAATTACTCGTGAGTTCGTTGGCTTTTTTATTATTATGTTTTCCTTTTTTCATCAAGCAATTAAGACAATATAAAACATGAAGATCACAAAAGACAAAAGAACACACGATATAGGCTCCAAGCCAGGGCGAATACCCTCCAAGGGGAAAACCTAGAAATATTATCTTCTTATAGAATCAGATTAAAGTGAGATATCCAAGACCCATGACCACAAAAAATTCCAACCCTTTAGATGCCAAGTCAAATGCTCCTTCACAACAAATCCATTAGCAAGAGACCAACAACTAATCTTCAACAAGAGATATAATGAGAGACAACTTCCACAAACCTTTCTTCTATTTCAGGCTTTGGCCCTCCTTCTGCGATATTTTAGAACCAATCAAGCGAATTTGTGTGTGTGCAAATAAGCTCAAATCATCCTTTATTTATACTGTCCAGAGGGGTGCAAATAGACATGTTCTTTGGGGTTGAGCCGACTTGGCATCTAGAGGGGTTTTTGAACCAAATTACATATTTAAAAAATATTTTTCCTTTTTCTTTACAATAGGTCTTGTTACCCACCATTTTGTGGGTGATATTCCTAGGAGAATTTTTTTCTCCAAGATGGTCCTCAGTAGGTAGCCAGCAGCCCCTTGCAGCCACCAACTAGCTCGTTGTGCCATATCTTCGCCCCCTGAGCCAGACATGTGGTCCCTCACCCATTTGCCATGATCGTATGTGTGAAGGTGGGCCTCTCGTGGGTTCTCTTTTATTGACCCTTGGGCTTTATGGATGGTATTACATGGGAAACCCCGATATTGGTTGTGTGATCTCGCTCCCTCATCCATATATATTACTCCCCTTCCACTCAGTATAACCCTTTCATCATTTCTCCCACTTGGGTCCACATAGGGTCGACTTTCACCTCCCCCTTGCCCACACCTTGGGTTAGGCCAAGAATGATGCCCCGGAGGTTGATGCAATTGAGAATAAAAGTAAAAGCATAATTGACCACAATCAACAGGAAAATGTACCACAAAATGCAAAAGATAGTCGGGACAAACACATTTAGCACGTGGGCAAAAGCCAATACATGAGGTCTACCCTATCACCATGGCCATCACCCTGGTTCCTACAGACCCTAGATGAGCCTCCTTTATTATTCAAGAACCCATGATTGTCCCAACCTTTGGTGGGCAATGAACCGCCCTACCTTAAAGGGGGTATCCATTGCTATATCTCACACATCATGCTCTTACCCCTTGAGCCCCGAGCAATTAATTAAAGAAAAATCATAAAAGGCAAAAGGCATATAAAGAAGGGTGGAAAAATCAAGGTCGGGGCACCTCATGTACCACGATTGCTCCCTCCTATACATTATATACCCAAGTGTGGGCTTCCCTTGTATTAGCTACCCTTGTATCCCAACATATGACCCATGACTACCCCATTCATTCCCTATTCCATTCATCTCTTTATCACATGCCACCACCCATTAAAGGATGTGCCTTGGAGTCTGGACATACTATCCCCTTTAGAAGTAGAAACCACTTAATAGGATACTTGGTTAACCCCATTTGGAGCTTGGAGACATTAGCACATGCCAAAGCCCATTATGGAAGGGCATGCCATTATGAAGTCCCCACTTGTTGTCCATGGTTTGTAAGCTCTTTTACTCGATTTCCTTGATGACTTGTTGTATTGGAAGGCTAGGGGACACATTGGATATTATGCAGGATTGTAGGTGGTCTCCATCTTGGGTTTGGTCTCCCTATACGGGGTCCTAACCCTCCATAGGTCTGCATTGGCACATGTAGGGTGTGTGTTGAGAGCTATGGGCCTCCACAACAGTAGACAGCACTCCATGGATCCCAAATATGTGCAAAGATTGCTCGAGATTCACCTATTGGATGAGGAAGATGCACCTGGTTATGCACTTGGTTCACCTTTGCCTAGGTGACACCACAGTTGTACCATACACTTGGAAGATGACCTAGGACTTGTATGCTGATGTGACATCACTTACACCATCATCTGAGCTGTTATAAATGGTCTATAGGCATCTTCAACCTACTTGGAGACCCATGAGGTCACTTGTGTGCCCTCACATCTATTGGGAGCATCACAGGTTTACAGTGTGGAGAACAAGTGGCCAACCACTTGTCCATCATTTTTTGAAGTCTTATTCATCATTATGGCACTTCTGGACTTCATCAGGCTTCTTAGAGAGCCCAACGACATGTATTATTGATCATTCAACCTCTTGAGAGGCTTGTTATTTTGTTTATGAGCTAGTTTGGTGGGCTTGTAACCAAAAGTTAGTTGTTTGCACGTTATTTTTATTTTAGGGGCTATTGTAGGCTCAAATAGTTAAATCGAATTCCTCATAGGTGTATAAATACAAATGACGGGAGTTCATTTCTCATCATCACTTGGTTTGGACTTCTATCTCTCTTGAGATTTTGGCTCTTCCTTCTCGGTGGCAAAATTTTGGAGCATGGATGAATTTTGATGTATGGATTGTCTTTTCTTATCTTGGAACTTTATGATTGGCAGGTCTATTAGTGGTTGGATATATTATCTTACATGTAAGTGCAAATTTAATGTAATTATTCTTTTTCTTTGTCACATGCACTGATAATGTGATTTTCACTATACTAGGGCTAGTTGCTGCATGCATTTACTGCGATATTGTGGAATTATGTTTCTACATAGCATATCTCTATGTATGGGCCATGTATGTTGAACGAATTCTCCTAGGGATAATTCTATGGTCAAATTTATCTTGACAAGCCACTTCACCTTGCAAACAAAGTATAAAAGCTTTTAAGGTCACTCTCCTTTGCCCTAAATGACAAGCGAAGTTGATCTTAGAGCCTCCTTGACCTAGAAACGAAGTCTATCTTCATATTCTTCTTGACTCCAATCTCCCCAAAGGATTAGGCACTAGTCTACCATAAGGTGATCACTCAAAGAAACATTTTTCTTCACCTCTCCTTCTTTATTCTAGTTCTAGCCACATTAGGGCTCCTAGGGCATCACTTTCCTGACAAACCACCCATAATAAAAATTCGATTTCTTGGCCTCTATTGCGCTGGTGTGTCTCCTAGGCCTTCTCCAAATTTGAGGAAATTTCAACAACAGGGTTGTGAGATACCCCAAGCCGTAGCCTTGAGTTTGGTTTTTGCCCTAAGTTTCCCTAGGCTAGTTCCCCATAGGGATCATTTTGCATCTTCAATTGAAAATCAATTCTTTGGTCCCCTTCTCCTCCTTGTTTAGGTCAAACCTATCATTGGTTGCTAAGCTCCTTTTGCTTGACCTAACCCGCGGCACTTCGTCATGTGTTGCCCCATACCTTTGAAAAATCAACTCTTAAAGAACCACTTGGGAAACCAAGTGCAACAAGGATTTTAGGGTTTTGGAAGCTCCTTTACAAATCACACTCCTTAAACCTAGCCCTTAAATCCTCATCCCCTTCTGCTGGAAGCCTTGTACCTTGCTTAAGAAGCAAGCAAGTCCCATTCTTGACCCTTCCCTAGGAAAGGGTCCCCGAGATCACTTCACACCCATCTTAGTTGATCTATCCTTTGTAAGTGATTCTCTATATATCGGGTCTCCTCATCATCGGTGAAAGCCTGTAAAGAGTAGGAAGCTATAGTTGTGGTGACAATGGACTTTAGCTTCATTGTTGCTCTTGACCTAGCGAGTGCCCCTCTAGGATCCCCTGCTAGTTTGAGCGACAACATGTCCATATAAGACTTTGACTCTTTGACTCAAGAAAGCCCAGAGGCATGAAGAGCATGCTTATCTAACAAAATAATAATAATAATAATAATTCTTTTTCTTCATTTACATAAAATATACAATGATATAGGTACAATGACCCTTAGGAAGACCGCACATAGTTACATTTTCTAACACTCCCTCTTAATTAGGGAGGTATTCATAATTCCATAACCGATAAGGATACTTCTCAAATTGAAATATTCTCATAAGAAGAGTCAGATTGATAAGCTAACTTTAAGCATCAACATCATAACCAACATTATCAAATTACAACATTTCAAAGCCTTTTGAATAAGAAGCTCTAACTCGCCACAAGATTAAAGCACAATGCCGGGAGGCATACATATGGACATCTCAACCTTTCAAGGCACATACCCCATCTAGATGTTCACAAGTTATGTCCTTCCAGGACTTTTCTTATCTTGGATTCCCAATCCTCAAAGAATATCGGTCCTCTTTGACCACTCTTATCTTAGATACCTTGTCAGATCCTCAAAGAGTGTCAGTCTTCATGACTACTTGCTACCTTGGATTCCCAATCCTCAAGGAGTACCAATCCCAGATGCTTATCAATTCTCCCTCCCAGTGTGATACACTAGACGTACGAGGGTTAGTCCTGGCCCATTGCATGACACATATGGATAATATGGTGTCCACCATCACTCCCTCTCAACCAGGGAGGGGGTCCATACTCAAACATGGATGGGATTTCTTACTCTCTCGCAATCGGTGAGACATCATCAAAATCCTTCGTCTCATATATCATCAATACATCAACTACTAGTTCTTCCGTGGATATGTAGTTGTAGCTGCAGAGTTCCTCATTATATCATACTTGAGTCTCGACCTTTTGAATTCTCTCACGTTCATGATAGGTTTTCTCAGGTCCTAACAATATCACATCATATCAAATTTTGAGCTTCCTGGATCTTGTCAATCATCATATAACATTGTTATCAATTGGTTCATCTGTCATCTTCAAGGAGTCGAGCTTCCTCACAGCTATTGACACATGTTGTAGTTTTGACTCATACGACATATCAACTTTCCAATATCAATTTTGCTCTCATGCTCATCTAAGGCATAAAAATTGCTGTCCACACAATTCATGTGTTCCATGATCAAACCACGCAGCTGTAGGTACAACATCATTAAGCAAACTTTCCTTCTAGCCTCTTCACATGCTATAATGATATGTCCTACTAGGGAGCCAAGTCATATCCCAAGATTATCAATATCAGAGTTGCCAAATTATAATATCCTCTAGTCAGAGTGTCATGTCAAATTTTGCTACTTGCTCCCTCTGAAGTCAACATTCTTTTGCATGTTCTATCTTCATGTTGCAACAAGGTTTGGCTTCAACTTTCAATCATCAGTGTGTTTCATAATATGCTCATCGATTGGAAGCTTCAATATCATCAGGGTTCTCGTAGCTCCTTCTTTCCATCATGCTTGTCATTATCAAGGAGTCATCATCAAGCACAAATCTTGCTTTAGTTTGTTCTTCCATCCTTCTCATCTTGCTTCCACCTTTTTGATAGCCTTCATTATTTGCCTGTAATCATTAGCAAGTGCAACCAAGCAAAATATACAAAGAAAAAGAGCATGATGTCAATTTTGTCAATCTAGGGTTTTCGTGATTTCTCAACAGTGTACTTCTACGGTTCTATTTACAAACCCTAGAAATACCTTGATCTAACCCTTATTAGGGTTTTTACTTTTAGCAGAAAGATTAGCCCTATGGTTTTGACTTCAAGCCCTAGGTTTTATCTTATCCCAACTTTTTCTAGAGTTTTATATCCCAGAGTCTTTCTCTTAAAACTCTATTATGCTATGGTTTTGAGATATTTTTAAAGAACATTCAGCTTGCAAACCTAGATATCATTTCCCAAAAGCTATGGATACCTTTAGAGGGAACAATTAGTTAGCGTTAATGTTTTTGCTCCTAGGGTTAATTCAATTTGAACTAGGGTTTGGAAAAACTATCAAGAATTTTTAAGACTTCACCCACAAACCCTAGATTCTCAAGATGCAAAGGAACAACTGCAAAACCCTATAAAATCTTGACCCACATAAAATGCACATAATTATATATACCTCTGCAACTTTATCTGTAGATCTGGTCCTTCAAGTGTCAACACTTTTCAACAGAGTTGCTTCAATCTCAGAAATTCTATTAAGCGGATTTTCAAATACATTGGGACGTCTTATTTAATTCTGTCCATATTTTGTCCATAACTAGTGGTGAACCCGATCTTTAGGATTTCAGATAGGTTGGCTTCATAGACAAGGTCACTGCTTCTCATACTTCTAATATCTTGTTGCAAAGAGATATTGTACATAAAAGAATTCTTTGAAACTAAGTGTTGTAACAAACTCGTAGTATTATGTCTTTTGTACTTTGATTCTGGTCACAACAAGATGAGCTTCTTTCGAGTATCATTATCACAGGTTCATGCTTGTTACATTGATGCTTCTAGTCATGGGAATTCCTTTAGAGATTGTGTAGACTGTCCATTATAATTCTTTCTACCATTGTCACAATTTTCTTTTCCATATATCACAGAGTTCTGGAATATTAACACTATCATACTATGGTTACTGCTTGTTGTCATAAAACACATCAGGATCACTGTGCCATATGTCATTGTCTGCCAGCACAAAGATGAAGAGTCCAAGCCTTTGTAGTATAGAGAAAGCCATATAGTATGCATACCTTAAGACTACATGCGATCACAAGGATTTGTCAATGAGCCCTTTTTTAGAATGTGCCCCAACGAATCACATGGACAAGGCAACGAGCCATATGCGAGTCCCTGTCATAGATTCTTTCATAACAATTTTTATATACTAATATTAATGTTGTTTGATGCCATTGTGCATAGTTGTTCACTGTGTAGATATGCCAAGTCAACATACAAGTCTTTGAATAATTTCGATGCCTTTGATCTAATTGAAGTCATGCCACTATGTAATGAATGCGATCTATACCACTGTCATTGTGTGCCATTGATGCAATCCATATATGTAATGTCAAACCACTATTATGAGCCATTGAGTATTGCAATGATATGTGATTATTGCAATATAAACGAGCCATGCGATCACTGTTATGTGAGATTCATAATACGATCCTTAGAAATAATATATAATTCGTACCATAGTATGAGTATGATTAAGTGATGCCTCAACGTTAAGTATGACCTATTCAATTGAAATGCGTGTCTTGTAATCTGAAGCGAGCTACAACATAAGCGAACCATGGATAGAGTGATGTTTGTCACTCAAATACTAATGCTACACCAGAGACATGAGATTTCACAGAGAATGCGAACTACAAATACAAGACATGGATATATAGATCGAGCCACAAGATGGGTCATTCTGTCGAAATGTGAGTCTCAAAGTTTCAAAGAAATGCGGCCTATTTGATACTATGTCACTGCAAACCTCTTGCATCATAAATTTTAGCGAATCTCTTTGGATCACAGTCTAGGGTTACAACAGAGTATTATTTAACTCTGGCTACAAGTCTTCGCATGTTTTATTCATAGAGTGATTACATACAATTCTCAGAATAATGAATGATGCGAACATGTGCTTACAACGAACCTCATAATTGAACCATCTCAGATATAGATGCGATTGTTTGAGCATTAGATCCATAAAGTGTATTGTCGAGCCATATGATGTATATAAGCCAAAATGCGAATCTCAAATGTGAGTCACTGTGGAAATAACGAGCCACTGTAAGAGCAAGCCATCGATAATTTCACTAATCCAATGTAAAGTTACCAAAGTGTAAAGTCATGCGAGACAGTTCGCAGAAATATGTATGTGAACTTCAAGGATCGAGCCTCAATCTTTATGAATCAAGCATATCACAGTAATGCAAGCCCATGAACATATACAAACCACGTCACAGGGAGTATATGAACTTCTTTAGAATTATGAGATTCTTCAAAGATGCATCAAACTTCAAACCAAATGCCGAAAATTATAATATTCAATCCTCCAGTTTCAAACCTTGCTCTGATACCATGTTGAGAAATCGGGAGGCTTACTAGTTAAATTAGATTTCTCTTTACATGATAATTACTTGTGAGTTCGTTGACATTTTTATTATTATGTTTTCCTTCTTTCATCAAGTAATTACCATAATATCAAACATGAAGATCACGAAAGACAAAAAAACACAAGATATAGGCTCCAAGCCAGGGCGAAACCCCTCCAGTGGGAAAACCCAAAAAAATTCTCTTCTTATAGAATCAGATCAAAGTGAGATATCCAAGATCCATGACCACAAAAAATTCCAACCCTCTAGATGCTAAGTCAAACCCTCATTTTTCACAACAAATCCATCAACAAGAGACCAACAACTAATCTTCAACAAGAGATATGATGAGAGAAAACTTCTAGTAAGCCTTCTTCTATTTTAGGCTTTGACCCTCCTTTTGCGAGATTTCAAAGCCAATCAAGTGATTTCTCTGTGCAAATGAGTTCAAATCATCCTTTATTTATACTAACCAGAGGGGTGTGAATAGACATGTCCTTTGGCGCTGAGCCGACTTGACAAGTAGGTCGACTTGGACTCTAGGGGAGTTTTTGACCCAAATTACATATTTATTTTTTTCCTTTTTATTTACAATAAGTCCAAATAGGACATTAACTCTTTGACTCAAGAAAACCTAGAACTATGAAGAACATGCTTATCTAAGAAAATAATAATAATAATAATAATAATTATAATAATTATTTTTCTTCTACAGTGATATAGGTACAAAGACCATTATGAAGACTGAACCTAGTTACATTTTCTAACAAAAATGAGGGGTGGTTTTTGTATTTTGAGAGCATGAGAGTGTTCGACATGTGAGGGATTAGGGTTTTGGAGGAGGGGCCCACCATTCCTTTCATTTTTGGGCTTTTTTTACTTTAAGAAAACATTTTTCAAGTGGAAGTCATGCCTGGAAGAACATGTGGAGAACCCTAATGGGGTTTTAGGTATTGGATTTAAGGGGTTGTACCTATCTATTTCTTGTGAAGTACTCGACCAAACATTGGTGGTTGGGGATTTTGGGTACACTTGTGGACGTTTTGGTTCTAGTTTAGGATGGGAGATAGAAACTTGCTTTCGGTTCACACACCATGGCTCTGGGGTGGGTACCTTGGTAACACAAATAAATAGTGAAAATTTCATGTTCGATGGTTACTCATTCCAATGACATAAAGGTGGTGTAGTTTTCTTATATACAAAGTGGTGTGTTTGATGTGTTGCCCTTTTCAAGTTTTTCATTGGGTATGCTTCCAATAACCCAAAATCAATATACTATCCCACAGGGACCCACCTGATATATTTGATTAGGGCCTACATGTTATATTTGATTAGGACCTATCCTCTATGGAATTGCCTTGTAGACTGCTACAAGATTTGGATCACAATGGATGGCTAGGTAGCTACATTTGTAAAACTAAATTCTCACACTTTTCAATGCTGCAAAAAATGCACTAGACCAAAGCCCTTATAATTTCAGTTAATATTGACATTTTCAACATTTTGTAGTGCAATCAAATTGGAAACATGAAACCATAGAAGAATAAGGAAAATAAAATGGATCGTGGAACTTACATTAAAGAAAGAGATTCAAAATATAGTTGGGGGTACATGTACATATCACAATTGAAATGATCTTTTTTTCACTTTCTCACTTGACACCTCATATATACATACCAAGTCTCAAACTTATTTAATTTTAAATTGAAAATTCATACTTTTGTTATGAATAACATTTTTCCTTTGACAATCAATATAAAAAATAAATGTACATATCGGGCATTTTATGTAAAAAAAAATGTCCTACATAGCAACCATCACAATCTAAGTCAAAGCTAAGTCAAAGCTAGGTAAGCTTTGCTATCAAAATCACCCAAAAGCACTACCAAGAGCAATATTGCCACCTTGCCATACAATAATGTGCTAAAAACAATCTAGGTGGCACAATGCCAAAAATAACAGCAAAATCTAGCCTTTTGTTGCACAAAACCAAAAACATAGGTATCAATACTCGTAAGTCATGTAGTTGATCAAATAAGGCCTTTCAAGTGAGGGGTGTTGTTAATGTGCCTGAGGGTGGGCCCTAACCATCATTGGTTGGCTTCAGATTTGGGATGGTGGATTCTCAACCATTATTACATTTCTAAAGTTCCACGGGAGGTATCTTTGTCTCAAAAATTGTAAGGCTTAGTTGCAAGGACTTACATTCTAGTGATATGGTAGAGGGGATGACTATCATTACGTTCTCTTCTCTCATGAACATACCACCAACTTTGTGTTGTTGGCTTCCATAAGAACTTTAGGATTGCTTGGAATGACATAGTGGGTTGGAGAGTTTGGCGGAAACTTCTTGCTCATTGTTAAAGGAACAACCCTCAACACGCTAGAAGTTGGTATAGACATTAAGCTCAATGTATAGACCTAGATATTAATTTTCCTATACATATTTGCACAAGTTAGAGAGTTTCCATTCTAAAACTGTTTTCAATAGGTTTTTTCCTTATTAAACATGGTGTAATTCCATTTATTACAAATGAGAAAAAGGACTTCAAATCGGGATTAACTTTCATCTTGCATGAAACTCAACAACCTAGGCATGTGTTTCTCTTAAGAAATAGGCTTACTAGGAGAGGACACTACCATTGAAGTTAATGATTCAATCCCAAGCGGACTTGACCTAAACATAATTCTTGAAAAGGTGTTTATGGTTTTTGGGTCTATCACATAATGGACACTTATTTTGAGGGATGCCAAGGTGAATCGAGTTACTTCCGAGAGCCACTCCCCTAAGAATGAGGGATTAATAGACAAGGAATTTTTGGTCAATAAAGGCTTTTGGATGCTACACAATCCAAAGAGCTAGTTGTTTGCTTAGATTTGTGTTGCTAAATCTTATTGTACCTACCATCGGGAATAAGCTTATGTTAGAGCCACCTGCAACCATATGTAGGCTTGTACTTCGTAAGGGCCTTAGCCTTGTGCTATTTCCAATGCGTCCATCGTGCTTTGGGAGATTGCAAGCCTAGCTTTGGGAGTAGGGAGTAGGAGGTAGTTTCATTGATTTGATAGGAAACTAGTTTGTCTAGGTTGGCCAATTGAAATTTGGCTTTCAATTATGGCCAAGGCATTCAATCTTGAGTTTAAGCATCAAATATTTGTCCTTAATAGTGTTGATGCCTCTTCAAAAATATCTCAAGGTGGGGAATCATGCATACTTGACCAGGACTTTTCCTTCATGAAACATAATAAGAGATCACCATAAGGACTTGTCATCGAGTGGATATGGGGTTTGATTGCCTCCCATTTCTTCAAAATGCTCCGAGCAACAAAAGTTCCTTTCTCCTTCACATGAGTTGGAGTGACAAAAGGAGTTTGTGAATTGAGGCTTGTCAAAGATTTGTTGCCTAGGGGGTCTCTTAAACAAACGCAATTCCTTAGAATCACCTTGCATTTTTTATTTCCTTCTAATGCCCTAATGACATATTTGGCACAAAGCCCCCATGCTTGGGTACATCTCTTAATAATCCTCTCATTTTCCATGATTCATCTTATGAGATACATACTCTAGTAGCTAATGGTAATATTAAATTCTTAAAGTAAAAGTGACATTCCCCTTTGATTTTCAGCTTAAAAGTGACTGTTCTTTATCATTCATTTTCATCATTTAACTTAAATTTTTAACATTACCATTAATTGTTTTAGGATGTTTGAGAGTGATTTCAATCTCATTGGGTTGAAAATTGACATTCTTCTTTTATCGTTCATTTTCATCTTTTAACTTAAGTTTTTAAAATTACCATTAATTGTTTTAGGATGTTTGAGAGTGATTTCAATCTCATTGGATTTCATATGGAAGAAGTAGAATTTTAGATCCCATTCAAAATTCATCAGACTTAATAGTTTTCAAGATTGGGGATTGGATTCTGTGATATAGGAGGGTATGGAACTAACGTTTAATCAAGATCACCAAGCCCTATTTGTACCTTGATGTTGGTGGTATTGATTGTGAACTTCCCTATCATGAACTTGATAAAAACGTACACTTAAGCAAGATCATTAACTAAGATATTAAGTTTTTTTCTATCTTATTTTAATGCTTAGAGGGTGATCTTGATGAAAATGATCCCAATGCAGTGATTTTGATGTAGCTATTTGTTGTAGCATGGTTTTCTTTGGATTCAGGGGGCCATTTAGAGCCTCTCTATTGATCTATTTTGATTCAAAATCGATTGCACTCGGTGATATTTTGGTTATATGCACCCTTGCGTGCCATATAAATGAGAATTTTACATATTTGTGTATTATAATTTGGATTTATGTGGATGCACATGAATTATATGTTTTTTTTCAAAATTTGAATATTTTATATATTTTTTGGTTGACCAATCTTTTGGTCAAGTTCTGATAATATTGTTGAGGATGTTGTGAGACAAATCTTTCAGACATGATTTTGTATCATTCTATAGAGCTTATGACTCGGGACAAATACCATATTTCAATATTGATATTTGATGTATCACTTGACATCTTATACATTGATCTATTTTGATTCAAAATCGATTGCACTCGGTGATATTTTGGTTATATGCACCCTTACGTGCCATATAAATGAGAATTTTACATATTTGTGTATTATAATTTGGATTCATGTGGATGCACATGAATTATAGGTTCTTTTCAAAATTTGAATATTTTATATATTTTTTGGTTGACCAATCTTTTGGTCCAAGTTCTGATAATATTGTTGAGGATGTTGTGAGACAAATCTTTCAGACATATGATTTTGTATCATTCTATAGAGCTTATGACTCGGGACAAATACCATATTTCAATATTGATATTTGATGTATCACTTGACATCTTATACATCGATCTATTTTGATTCAAAATCGATTGCACTCGGGTGATATTTTGGTTATATGCACCCTTACATGCCATATAAATGAGAATTATACATATTTGTGTATTATAATTTGGATTCATGTGGATGCACATGAATTATATGTTCTTTTCAAAATTTGAATATCTTATATATTTTTTGGTTGACCAATCTTTTGGTCAAGTTCTGATAATATTGTTGAGGATGTTGTGAGACAAATCTTTCAGACATATGATTTTGTATCATTCTATAGAGCTTATGACTCAGGACAAATACCATATTTCAATATTGATATTTGATGTATCCCTCGACATCTTATACATCAATTTTATTTTCATATTTATGTAGCAATGTGTTTGTTTGATGTTGATGTTATTTTAGAAGTTAAAAAAATAGAAAAAAGAGATTATTTTTGTATTTTTTTTAAGTTTCCCAATATATTATGATATTTTCTCCAATATTGCCAATAACAAATAAATGTATTATATATATATATATATATAAAAGCAAATGATAATATTATATCTATAATAATATTCTTCAATTCGCTTTGTAATATTTTTCAACTGTGGTTCACGGTCACTGAGTGGACGTGGGTAATAATCTGGGCAGATCCACCCGAAGGGATCTACCCGCTGGCTTGTCTGGGTGGGTCTAACCCCAAGGACGTCGAGGAGATTTGACCCCGTGACCTCCCAATTGGCAAGGTGCTTAGCAACGGAAACTAAACCAATTGAGCTATCCCTTGGGGCTCTTCGCTTTGTAATATTAATAAGATACATGTCTTGTTTGTTAGAGGTTAAACTTATTAGCGTGTCTAATGGTTAAGAGCATGCATTTCTTCTTAGGTTTAAATCCAAAAGGAGTAGAGTATGTATGTCTTTGTAGATTTTAGCAGTGATATCGCACAGTGGAGGTGGGTCCCTTGTCCCATAAACATAAGTCTCACATACTAATTTGGTGTTTAACTTTGCTATCACCTTTAAAATTGAAAAAAAAATATATATTCATGGTCAAGTTCTATAAAGTTTTATTATGTGTATGTGTCCATGCAAGCCCACACTAAGCAAACATATATTTCAAAAAAATTTGGTATCCCTGTATCCACATGACAGAGGAATCTTAATCACATTCTTTCTTTGTTCTGAGAAATGCGTATCTGATCTTAATTGGGAGCATTGCTCCTGCATTCTTTCTTATATTGCGAATTCTTATAAATACACGCTTTTGCAGGAGGTGAGTGCAGAATGGGACGTTCGAGCAATGCCGACCTTCATTTTCATAAAAGATGGGAAACAGATTGACAAGCTTGTTGGACTCAATCAACCGGAGTTGGAGAAGAAAGTTTTAAACTGTGTCGCCATGACCCAATCTGCCTGAAATCATCTTCATGAGTATTTATGTATGTTTCGTTGATACTTGAAGTTTCGTCGGAAGCTAAACCATGACTATAGAGGTTAATAACCTGGCCGTTTGTGTCTGTAATATGTATTAGATGATGTGTAATAGTTTTCATTTAGCATGCTTATGATGCCACGGTTTGGACTACTTATGATGCCATGGTTTGGACTACAATTTTCTGATGTTAAAATGGCTACAGTTCTGTAAGCCTCTTGAATTAATCTATTTGGCTGGCTTTTCGCTTGGACAAATTTTGTTTTCTTGATATGTATAATCGATAAAATATTCTGCTGGCTAAAATATTGTAATACAGGGGAAGAAAGGTGCCAGCCATGTGTACGAGTTGAGCATTTTTATACAAAATTTGTTCAAGTTGGATTTTGCCTGGGTGCTTCACTTTTTGGAAACTACTTAACTGAAGCGAGCCTGTTGAATTTTCTTTTATGTGAGAATCATTTGAAACATTCTCTCCAAAACTACTATTGTATTTGGCGAGCAGGAAAAGTTCTAATAAATCATCTGTGCCGTTTATGTCTGCCACTGTTTGGAGATTTCTTATTTTTGGGATTTATTCTACTGATGATTTTGAATGCTTTTAACATTACCTTGTTATGATAGGGTAATGTTTCTGACTGATATAGACCAAATGAAATATGTCTTGAATGCCCCATACTTTACAACAATGGTATTCAATAAAATCCTATCTCGGCTAGATTGCCAATATTTTTCCCTTAGGAGGACAATCAACTTTATCTAAGACTGGCCACTAGTCCTAGAAAGCAAATATCTTGAGTTTTTGGCTTCTCCCCCCACTTCTAGGGTGCCGTCATTTTGTCCTAGTAGAGATCCAATCACTTTTTAAGGTTTTCTTGACTGTGCATGAGTTTTGTTTTATTGTCTAACCTGCAGGCCTTGAAAATTAATTGCTTGTTTGTTGCGCTTATGATAATCAATCGTCCCTCCAATATTTTTTATTTTATTTTAATTCTCCTGTGGCAGCGGATCGTAATTTTGCTGCTGCTTTTGTATAAGAAAGTGACCTAAACAAAGTTGTTTCCGTCGATGTTCGAATGTTAATTATTGTATCAGTATCAAAAGCTTTCGTTGCCTACCTTGTTTCAAATGAGATAGATGAATTCTCCGTTGCTTGCAGTTGGTGTTCATGTAGTTTTGCTGGTTATGTAGTTACCCTGGCATGGAAATGTGAATTTTTGATATGAAAAGAGAAAGGAAATGTCAATTCTTGCTTTAAGAATTTAGTGCCACCATTGATTTTTTGTTTTTTGTTTTGTTTGTTTTTTTTTTTAATACAAGAAAACTGAATTTTACCTCATTTACATGTGCAGTTTGGAAGTTGACTTGGTTTAGGCTGGTTTGCTACCAAAACAACTCCCAGGTGCTGAATTAAACGCTGAGTTGACTCGGTGGCCTATCAACTCAGTGTTTTAAGTAAACTGTCTAGGTTTTCCACCTATGATTTGAAATTATGGAAGTGAAATCTAGTTACACGAATGCCCCAAGGTTGTGGGGGAGTGGGAGGTGCAATTTTCAAAAAGTTTATAAGAGTAGGTGTAGGATTCTAGTGCAATTTTCAAAAATTTTTATGGGTGCGAAGCTTTTTGTGAGTAAATTTTATACCATGTTTTAATATATTTTGATGCATATATATTAAAAAATAAATGTAGAATGTTGAATTTGCTTTAAAAAATAAATAATAAATACATGAAAACATAGATTTAACTATAGAATTAATTATGATCATTAAAGCATCAACTTACCACATATATCACATCAAACTCAACTTATAATATTGTCATCAAATGATTAATCATCAACCACATCAATTTGCAAGTTTTAACATTTAAATATTTTCATCAACAAATTGTAATAAATAACATTACTAACCACAAAATGAAACAAGGCATCATATTCATTACCAAAGAGTTGTGAGATATGACTAGTAGTTCAAAGGTAGTTTCCAAGTTCAAAATTCAAACTATCATATAATGTCTACAAAATAAGCCATATTAAGGATGAAGTATTACGTTCTAGAGACTACTTCTAGACAAGACAAAAACACAGTGTCTAATAAGCTTTCCTCTTGCCACGAGAGACTTTTAAAGAAGAGTAAGAGGTGCAAGTATTTGTGGAAACGATTAGGAACTACGTGATCCCCATGCAATGTTGGAAAATATTTTGGGTTTGTTAGTAGCATGTGTGGGCCACCTACACAAGAAAAATACACTCCCTAAGCCAATAGTTCGAATTGCATGAGAGGGAAAATTGATGGCTTAGTGAGGGACCCACGAAGGAGGGAAAATGGAGGGAAAAAAGGCTCCACAGAATCTATAAAAGGAAGACAACACTCCTCATTTCATCATCTTTGGCATATCGAATTTCTTCTCAGTTGCTTGAGCTGTTTAGTCGTGTCACTTGCTATTTAGCAAGAATTTTCCAAGCAAAAAACTCACCTTTTCTTTGGGGGACTTCGAGTACCACCTTAGAGATGCTCATCCATCATTTTCTAGAGGTGATTTTCAGTGTGGTTTCCAACATTTGTATTTAGTGTGTCCAGGGGGTGCGTATTTCTAGAGGATGCAGTAGGAGAAACTGAGTTGTGATTTTGACATTCTTTAGGGGAACTTTTGTCAGGAGAAATTCCGAGAGAGACAATCTGGTGATTTGTTGCCATTTGAGTGAGTTTCTGGGCTGGAGGAGAGAGCTGTCATTCAGTGGGAATTTCGCACTTCTTGGGCTAGTGCAGAGGGAAGAAATTTGACACGTGGGAGGTGGAGACTCAACCATTGAGGCTGATCCCTGTTGGGAGAGATAAGGAAGGCATTGGTGGAGGGGATTGCTACTTTTCTGGAGTGTTCGAGGAGGATTTTGCTGGAGTATTGGCAGGGAGTGTGCTTCAGCGTTTGGAGGGCGTAGGACCTTTTGGGGGTCGATTTTGGAAGGTAAAAAAAAGGCCAAACCATTTTCGGGCTTTTGTGGGTTTTGCTCGAGGAGCCTAGAAATAATTTTGCAGAATTTTCTGAGCATCAGAGGCGGGGTTTTCAGCCATATCTTTGCAACAGATAGTGCATAATTACTAGGGATTAGACAATGCAACATTTGGTCAGTTGATTGTAGCTCCGGGTTGTCATTGCTTCACTTGGGCTTTTCTCTGCTTGCCTTTTGAGGCAAGCCCAGGTGCATTCCTTCCATACTTGTACTCTTGCACTAGTTTATAATAAAATGGCTCAATTGCTTCCATATTTTTGATTGTTATGAGTGTGTTCTAATTGTTTTGAAATTTCTGTGGTGAAAAATTGTTATTTGCTTGCATATCATTGTTTTTTCCTATTTAGGAACATTACATTTATATTCTTTTATTTCTGTTGTTCAAGCCCAGTCTATTAGGTTTAGGGAAGATACTTTTGTTTGCAGTTGTAAATTTCGCATAACAAATTGGCGACTCTATTGGGGATTGTTTCATTCCCTTAGTGGTTTCCTTGTCACCAATAATTGTTTCACCTCTTGAATAAACCTTCATTACCTCACTCAATTTGAATTGACCCTAGGAAGACCTTTGATTGAGCTTCATTGGATTTTTTGTGTCGGAACTCGGCCTTACCTTGATTAGTGCTCCCCCTAGTATGAAGACAGAGTGTTGCAGCGCTCTCTGGCCTTCTTTGCACCCACGTTGTAGAGCATTGGTTGTCTTTTAGCACCTGCGTTGACTCTGTTTCATGCAAAAAAAATCATTTTTGTTATTTTCTCTCTGATTAGCTTTGTCCAAGTTGGTCCTTAAGTTCCTGAGTGTGTCTTGGTCTCTCAGAAGCCTTCATCTTGTTTTCTTTTGATTTTGAGTGCCTTTGATAAGAATTTGTTTAGATTTTCCTTTGTTCGTGTCAATTAGGTCATTAGCAAACTGATTGCTTAATCGTTGATTGTTTGAAAGAATTGGTGTTTCAACCATAATTCTGAATGGTGCCTTTTATCAGTGATTAGGCCCATATCTTAGTTTTCATCTAAAAATTAAGTGGAATTGAAAAGAAAAATCTTATGCATCTTGCATTGCATGTAGGGTTTTGTGCATGAGTTGGAATTAGGAACAATTGTATTAAGGGAATTGCATTTAAAAAACTTGTTTGTTGCATACTCTTTGTTCTATGCCCTCATATACATAGATTTTCATTGAAGGAAAAGTTTCATTTCATCACGTTAGCTTGCATTTTTTAGGATATTCAGGTGAAATTCACGGTGAACCTTGAAAATTGAAATTTAATTCAAAATAAAATTTAAAATTTAATAAATCAATTTTAAGGAGCATTTGAAACATTAACACAAACATCTAGAGGTGTAAGCTAGAGACATGTTCCAACATTTATAAACATAGGAGTTTTTTTTTTTTTTTTTTTTTTTTTTTTTTTTTTTTTTTTTTTTTTTTTTTTTTTTTTAATAATTCAGTGTTGCATTTCGAGGGTGATATCCCGTTCCACGTACACAAGTGTATTAGACCGTTCTTCACATACCTACGAGTATATTGGATGGCGCTCCATGCATGAAAAGTATATGGGATCACTCTCATCGTATGGTTATGCATTAGACAACGCTAACACAAACTGCACTTCCACGTACCGTTGAGTATATTTTGAAAGTCCACCATAGGTTGCTATCCTCCCCATAGGTAACCGAGTTACCTTATATACTGTGATACACCGAACACAACATCCAGGGAGATTTATTGCCTGTACATAAAGGTTGTATATTGTAGTTCACAGTTGCTTGGTAAACCTTTATTCCTAGTTTACCCTCTTTGATTTATTTTTGTGTTAATTGTTAAAATTTATTAATCTAATGTGGAAGAACAACACCCTACCCTCCGTCTTTCATATAGAATGCAAAATAAGCCTCCTCTTCCACCTGAGGAAACTCTTGGTTGTCATCAGAAGCATAAGAAGACACAGATGACCGAATCTAGTGCTTTAGGACTTACTACTTTTGGTCCTCCACTAGAAATAGATCCACCAAAATCATCTTTTCCTATGAGTACTGAGCCCGAGATTACTTCTCCATTGGTTAGTGAATCTAACACAGTTGAAATCGAAGCACCTGAAATATCATTACCTCAGGGTATTGAATTCGGCTATACTAAATTAGAGACGACACAACCTGAGGTTATACAACCCAAGGCACCTCAGTTATCTACACCTATTACTTTAGGTCCTTCCTCTTCTCTTCCTCTGTCTCAGACAAAACCATAACCTATATATCTTGGACTCGATGGTGAACCATTTACACCTTCTCTTGTGAGTATCGAAGAGATTCCACAGGAAGATCCTCAACCCTCCTCTCCTATTCGAGTAGGGGCTCATTTTTATCAGGCCCATCCTTTTCCTTCTCCTCATACTCCATTACTACCTACTTTGTCTAATTCTTTTCCTTTCAACTCACCTTTGAGTTTCCCTCGGCAATCATCTTTGCCATGACTGAATCTCCTATGATTTATCAACCTGTATCTACTACCATAACCGAGACAAACCATGTTGCAACTTCATCCATATTTGTAACATCGCTAGAGACACATTTGTATGGTGGCCCATCCATCCCACCTGGTTACCAATCTTTATCTGGTACCTTTTCTAGTGCACCATCCAGTCCATGGACCTCTCTCATAACATCCACATTTGGAATTCCATTTGGCACTTCTTTGATGAGTGCTACACAGTCTGCTCCTCCTCCATCTACTCCTACGGTTCAACAACAAACTGGTCCTTATGTTAGTGGGTATGGACACCTACAACAACCCAATCCACCTCCCATTGGGAACCCTCCTCTTGGGGGGAAGTTGCCTCCATATGACCCTTCTCTTTCGGCAGGGGGGAAACCTATTGTAGGGATATTTCCATCTCCTCAAATTAGTGCTCAGCCTCATATGAGTCCTCCATATTCAGGGATGGGTTCTAATGTTTGGCAACCCACCATAACTGTACAACTTGGTTCGGTTGTGGCTTCATCTTTAGTTTCTCAACCTGTTCCACCTACATCTCAGATTCATGTTCAACAACCTATATCTCAACCTGTTCAAGCTCAAGTGAATGTGAGCCAACCTTTACATGTTGCATCTTTAACTCAACCTATCCCATCGGTATCTGGCACTTCACAACCCTTGTATACCCAACCTTTTCAAGGTAACTTACAATAGTAGCCGCTTGGTCAGGCTATTCCTCAAATTCAAATAGGTCAGAATGTATATGGTATGACACAAGCACAACCTAACCAACCTTATGTTGGGATGATACAAAATCCCATAGGGAATTAATATTAACCATATCAAGGTATCCCTCAAATTCCTTACGATCAAATAATCCAAACTCGACCATTTCAACCTTTACAAGGTTATCCTGGAGCTGGGCAACAAGGTTTTTTGTACACTGGTTACCAAAATCCTTCCTTTCCCAGAACACAAATCCCTGTTGCTCAGGCCATCCCATCTTACTTGGGGTATCCTCCACTGGACCTCGACATCCAGTTTCCATTCGTAGCAACCCTTGAATTTCTTGATCTAAGCAGGATCACCAATGATCCCATTTACCATTCTCTTTGGTGGCCGGTTATTCCCACAAAGTTTCCCAACGATATCCCTAAATTCAATCAAAATCTTGGAGAAGACCCATCCACACATGTGATGACTTATCATTTGTGGTGTTCTTCGAACTCTCTTAATGACAACTCTGTTCGTTTGCATCTTTTCCAGCGTACACTCATTGATATGACAACAAAACGGTATATTGAATTACCAAGAACTTCATTTGATAATTTTAGTGCCTTGGCTACCTCATTCCTAACACATTACGAGTTACCCATCCAATATGAGACTGGAATTAAACTTTTAATCAATTTCAAAAAAACTGATGCCACTCACATTTCAGATCACATTCATGAGTGGCGACGCCTCCATCATTTGGTTAAAATGTTTGTTCCTGACCAATTGTTAGTTGAATGGTTCATTAAGTCTATGTTGGCATCTATCACAGAAGACATCTCCAAGGGCGGAGTTGTGACCGAAGAGAGAAATTTCTTGTGTTCAATGTTTGGATCTTATTTATACTCAATCCGACACGCTATATGATAAAATACCAAATGCTTCGCGACCTTCCAATATTGTTTCTCAACCTCCTAGTAAAGAATCACACGCTGCTGATGGCATGGTTGGTTCTGCTAACCAGCAGTCGACGAATAAACCGTGTTGTTCAACTCTTTCTATCGCTGCTCAAAACCCTCCTTCTACCACTCCCGTGACTTCTACTTCCGAGATTAATTCCGTTCAATCATCTGAAGGTAAATCTCAACAACCAGGAAGTAAGAAGAAAGACAAAGGTAAAAAGAAGAAAGATAATCCTCCGCAGGATAAACAAGACAATCAATCTTCTGAAGAAAAGCAGAAACCTCGTTACCCTTGTTTGATTTGTAATGAGTAGAAATTCACTCGTGATTGTCCATACTGGGTAGAAGTCAATCAGTTCCTTAAATCATCCGCTACTCTCGTTGTGTTGACAAATCCGTTTTCGAATCGGGAGACCAATATGGTTGCCCACGATCTCGCTTCCTCTAATGCAATTTTGATGCTTTCTTCCTCTAAGCAGAAAAATGTTGTTATGGTGGCCACCCGAAGTAAATACTACGATAATGAAAATTCCTCGAATGGTCAGGCTACTGATCAACCTATCGGTTTGACCACATCTCCATCGGATCCTGCTCCAAATTCCATTCCTACTGAGTTAACAATTAAGCCTCCCAAAGGTTTTATCCATAAATCTTCTTTCAACCCTCGTATGAGAGGTGCTCAAAATTATAACATAGATGAGGATTTGGCTCAGTCTCTTTCATCTATGTTCGCTTTCAAGGTGTTGCAAAACTGGCCTGCCCAAAAGAAGGCTTTTCTTTCTGCAATTGGATGTATTGATCCTTCGGATTCCAACCTAGTATTTTTTAACCATGAGAATCATTCACCTCGAATTTCGGTTCAATTATCCTTCATGATCCAGGTTGTCGTTCACATTAAGAATATCCATCATTCTAGTGTGGACGAGGGAGCCTCAACTTGTATTATGTCTCTGTCTCGCTGGAAGGCCATTGGTTCTCCCTAATTAAGTCAGTCACCGACCACTTTGAAGGATTTTATGGAAGAATAAATAAACCTTGTGGCATTTTGAATTTGATATAAGTAGAATTAGGTAGAAAGAGCGTATCCATAGAAGTCGAATTTATAGATGGACCGCTCGATTACAATCTTCTATTGGGTCATACATGGGTTTATGCCATGTTTGTGGTGGTTTTGACATATTTTGGAATGATCGTTTTTTCTCACAAATGCGGTATCGTAGCCATTGATCAACTCACTTTATTTGCCACCGATTCTCAAGTCACTGGTAGTGTTCCTCTCGTGGGGGAAACCCCTCACCCTTATCAACATGTTGGGGTTGGATTGCTTAAGGATTCCTTTCTCATGAGAAACTTTTCGCTTCCTCCTCCTTCACTTCCCGAAAAACCTGCCTCGATTTCCTATATCAATATGATATCTTCTTGTAATACTCCAACTGATCCGTGCGTAGTGCCAGGTGAATCTAATATTGACAATTTTGGTGACTGCATGCCCCTCAACCCCATCGAGCTCGACTATGAAGCCATCTACTCAGCTTGTGCAACTTATTCAAATCCCTCCTCTTCGCTTAATTGGGTTGATCATTCCTTAGATTATGACACATCCTCTAATCCTTTCTCTCGTATGTTTTCTACTGATGAGAGCATCATGGAGATCATGATGCTAGACGATGCGCCATGGGATGATCATCATCATCATTCCTCCTTGCTAGATTCCTTCAAGGATAATATTAGTGAACTATATCGACCCAATATCGTCAAGTTGTCTACAAATTCCGTATCAGTTCACGAAGTCGATTATGAGAAGAACTTGTTGAATATTGAAGAGACTATCCCTCTTGATATTTCGATCAAACTCGACATTGTCACGAATCTACATCTCTGTGCTTCTTCCTCTTCCGATGAGATCAAGACTTATAAATCCCTATTCCAGGAGTTTAGAGATGTTTTTTCCTTGGTCTTACAAACAGATGCCAAGTATCGATCCAGACATCATTGTGCATGAAATTAAGACGTATCTTGATGCTAAACTAGTTTAACAACGTCTCCGTCTAATCCACCCCAAGAAGGATGTCGCTATTAAAGCTGAAGTTGAAAAACTTCTACGCGTTGGTTTCATCTACCCAGTGCAGCTAATTGATTGGGTGTCAAACATTGTTCCTGTCATGAAGAAACATGGGACAATTCGTGTGTGTGTCGATTATCAGGACATTAATCGTGCTTGTCCGAAGGACAATTATCTCACCTCGTTCATCGACCATATTTTTTATGATTGTGCTAAATGTGATATATTTTCATTTATGGATGGATTCTCCGACTATAATCAGATCAACATTCTCCCGACAGACCAACATAAGATTGCATTCATTTGTTCTTAGGGCACATTTTCATATCAAAATCTCCCTTTTAGATTGAAGAATGTTGGGGCTACATTTCAGAGGGAGATGAATTACAACTTTTATCATATCAAACATATTGTGCAACCATATTTGGACGATTTTCTTGCTCACTTGAGACATCGAGCTGATCACTCGATGCATCTTAGGGCCATATTTTTACGATGTAGACATTATAATATTCAACTCAATCCACACACGTGTGTGTTTTGTGTAGGTTCTGGTTGACTTCTCAGTTTCGTTGTATCGAAACATGGAATTCGTATTGTACCATTAAAAGTTTAGGTGATCATCGATCTGCCTGTTCCATCTTCCCTCCTTTAGCTTCAACTACTCCAAGGGAAGGCTAACTTACTTTGAATATTCATTCCCAACTACGCCAAACTGAATAAAGGGTTTACTCACTTGTTAAAGAAAGGGGTTCCCTTCCATTGGGATGATGCTGCTAAAAGGGCGTTCGATGCCTTGAAAGATGTTCTGATTCGGGCATCCTTGTTATACCCCCCAGATTACCAACACAATTACTTCCTGTACCTCACAGCTGTAGTTATTACCATCGCAATGGTATTGGTCCAACGAGACGATGTAGGGATTGAACACCCTATTGATTACTTGAGTCATAATCTCAATGGTACCTAGGTCAAGTATACTCATGTCGAAAAGTTAGCTTTGGTCGCTGTTCAAGTTGTCCAGAGGTTTCTCCATTACATTCTGCTCTTCAAAACTATGGTTGTTTTAGATTGCAACCCCCCGACATACATCTTGTCACGACAATTGCTAGGGGAAAGTACTCTAAGTGGATTTTCATCCTACAGGAGTTCGATTTGGAGTTCATCAAATCCAAGTCGAAGAAATCCTTAAGCATTGCTAAGCTAATTTGCGACCTTCCCACTGCTGAAACTGAAACAACGTCTGGTGATTCTATTTTGGACGAGTCATTTTTCCTGATGTCGTCATATGACCCGTGGTATGGAGACATTATCATATATATCTAGACCAAGACTTTCGGGTCTGATACCTCTTGCTTTGACCGACGACGTATTTGATATCAAGCAAAAAATTACATTATAATCGACGACATCCTTCATCACCGTGGTATCGATACAGTTTTCCGAAGGTGCCTCACACTTGAAGAGGCCGAGAAAGTCTTAAATGAATGCCATTATAGGGTATGTGTTTGTCATTTGTCTGGTTATGCCACCGCATAGAGGATATTGCGTGATGGTTATTTTTGGCCTACCACTTTTCTCGAATGCATCCTCGTCATCCAAAAGTGTCATGCATGCCAAATATACGATCATAAGACCCATGCTCCACCCGCTCCTTTGCAACTTGTTATCTCCGTTGGTCCTTTTGTGAAATGGGGCATTTATTTCATGAAATGTAACCCTCACTCGGACGTGGGGCATGTTTATATCATCATAGCAGTAGAATAATTTAGTAAATGGGCCAAGGCGATGCCTACATACAATAATACCAACGAAAAATTGATCTCTTTTATTCAACCATGTCATTGCACGATTTGGTCTTCCACAAACTATAGTTATCGACCATGGAAAACATTTTTGTAATCACATGATGTCCAAACTGATTGCCAAGATGGGACTCTCCCATGAGAGTTCCACTCCCTACTACCCTCAGGCGAATGGGAAAGTTGAGGCAATCAATAAAATTCTCAAAATAATGTTTTAACCTATGATAGGGGTCCACAAATTAGACAAGCATTTGATCCTTTATGTTGCCTTCTCGGCATATTGAGCCTTCGTTAGGACTGCTACCAGGTTCACACCATTCCAATTGGTTTATGGTCTGAAATAAATCCTTCCAATTGGACGTGAAATTTCGTCTCTAAAATTGTCGTCAAACTCCTCCTTGCCACTTCTGCGGAAGAGGAATGTCTCTTACATCTGACGCTCTTAGATAAAACCTAACGTGACACTGTGATGGATAATTAAGCCTATAAGAAACGTATCAAGGTGCAATATGAAAAGAATTTCAAGCCTTGTGTCTTCTCTGAAGGAGACCTTGTCTTGTTATACGACCAAGAGTATGATAAATTAGGAACTGGGAAGTTCGAGCCAATGTGGCTAGGTCGATATATTGTTAAACATTTTCTAAAGGGGCCTATGAGCTTGTTTATTTCGATGGAGTTCCATTTGCACAACCTAGAAATGGGTTGTACCTTAAGAAATACTATGTTTGAGTTTTTGTGTAGTGCACTGTGTACATGCTCTATATAGGCGTGTTGAGTGTGTTTGAAGTGTGTTCCCTTCGGAGTTTCCTACGGTTTCTGTTAATCCTATTTACGTCTGGTTTGCAGATGTTGGCATCCCTCGAACCATATGTCGGTTATGCTGATGGCGCTAGTCGTTGTACTCAGAACCTTTCTCCGCAACATGGGTTATATATGCTCCAAATGGAGAGTTAGTGAGTTTACAAGGGATTTGTATCAATCACTCTACCAATAACATCACTAAGTATAGCACAATGATCGAACTGTTGTCTGATGCTCTTTCCCATGGTATCCACCATATAGTTATTAGAATTGACTCACAACTTGTAGTACTACAATTTACTAATGTCTGTTTAGTTAGGAGTCCAACTATGCTTCATATTTTCTTAAGGGTTCGCCTTCTAGAAAGATACTTTGATTTTATCCAATATCAACATATTTCTAGAAGTCTAAATACATTGACAAATGCATTGGCTAATCATGTTTTAGATAGACATTTGTGACACATGTAAATTAAATTCAATACACATCACATACATTGAAAGAGATAATAGAACCATAAGAAACACTGAAGATATATATATATATATATATATTAAAGTCTGGTTTTACAAAAAATTATTTCCGAGATACATATGGTCACACGGGCTATAATATACATGCAATCAAAATATGGATATAAGCCTCTTAGTAGACTAATAATAGTGCTCATGATAGCACGCCACTGCATGAGCCATCTTGTACAATAGCCGACCGATACAACCATACACACCAATAGTATGTCATTGCAGTGTCATAGGAAGCTCATTGACCCTAGTCTCAGCTATGTCGTGGGTCAACCCCTCCATGTGACGCTCAACGTCTACGGGGGTCTTGGCCACACTGAGATCCTGTAGTACCTATTATCTTGATACAACAACCTATACTGCTGCTGGTGCCTGCTATGGGTCTCCTACATGATGAAGATAAGAATAACCCACAGGTTTAATGGGTCCAATATTTGCATGTGAATAAATCAATAGTTTAGTCTTGAATACATCCAAAATCACAAAAAAAATTGTAAAACTTAAAAATCCAAAAAATGATCAAAATGTTTCTTGTTTTACCTATGGCTCCCCATCACTCGCCATGAGGAGGAATGAGCTTTGGGTCTCTACGAAAATCCATTCCTTCATATGGATAATCCTTTATTATAATGAGTTGCGTGCATAGGCATATGAAGAAGACTAGTGTGAAACTCATCGATGGCAGACCTGCATGTTTGAACATGAGATCCTCCCACCTCCTCATCCATGGGACTCTCAGATCTATAAGCTCGAGTGAGATATGCTGTGGCCTAAGTAATGGAATCCTCTCTAAGGCAAAACAAATCAAGACCGAACCATAGCCAAAGTTCTTCAATCATCCATCTTTTTCCTTGGTCAACTGCTCCATGTTGGCTAGTACTCCCTTACTCCAGTTGAATATTGTCGGCTCCATACACTCTACAACGTATTGCATATGAGATTTATTGGCCAAATGTAGAGTCGCACTATCGACCAATTTGGAAATGATGAATAAGAATGTCCTCAAAGGCAATCATACCACATCCTTGATCTCGATCTTCCCATCCTCGGTCAACTGAGATCTCAATTTATAGTGTGCATTGATGTAATCCTTAACTGTCTCTCCACCCCTCTCGAACTAGATAATGAGATGGGGGCACCTCACCTTGATAGACCAGTCAAGAAGTATATATCTTCCACCTGTGTTTCAAGCATATTTGCACCAAGTCGAATGCTTGTGCCTGAACCTCCCATGCAAGAACAAGATATTTCAAAAATTCCATAAGTTGCGTCATACCAAGAAGCCAGAATAATTTCAATAGTGGCAGGTTCGTTAGCTATAGTTAAATATTGTTCCTCATGTCTTCTTTCTCTCCATATTAAAGCCATTTTGTTAAGGTAGACACTTGAAACATCACAAGAAGGATCATTAGGACAAACCTCATACAAAACAATGGAGAAATTTTGAGGGAAATAGGAAAAACAAGTTTGGGAATTTCACTCATTGCACCCCCCTAAGGGGAGACAGAGCGCTGTAGTGCCATCCTTAGTGTAATTTGAGCCTATTTAGTGCCCCTTTTGACTTGCTAGGGGTGCGCTGGACCTAGGGCAATAAATTAGAGCCTTAAGGCCCTCAAAAACTGAAAATTTGCATGGAATGACAAAATGAATGCATGAAAAGAAAGAGGAAGGTTATAACTCCTACCTTGAATTAATGACACTTGAAATGATCCATTTGATTGGTCGCAATTAACTATAGAATATTGGGGGGAAAACACTCAGAACTCACTAAAAAAGAGGTAAAATGTGAAATGGTAAAAATGAATTACCTTTTGCTTATTTTATGGTCATTTTCATCATTAATTTATTAATATTTTAATGTTTTGACCTAAATGTGATTCAATTTTATCATGAAACGAGTATTTTTAATCCTTTGGCAATGTTTTGTGCATGTTGGCAATTGTTTAATGGATTTAGTGTTGTTTGCATTGAAACAAATCATTTTGACCAAAGATCACACTTTTATCACTTTTTACGGGCTCTGTAAACTTACGAAAAAGGAATCCCCTGGAGTTCTCTTTCAGCTCTTTTCATACTCCCTAAATATGAAAAGATTGTCAAACACTTTTCTTTTCAAACTCGTAAAAGTAAATGAAAATATGTCTGTGTAGTATAAGTTTAAGCCTTTTCTAGATTGAGATAGACTAGTAATGAAAAAGGAATACCTTGTCAAACATGGCTAAGAGGTTCTCTTGAGTATCATTTTCTGCCTTTTCAGATTTAAGGAACTATTTACGAAAATGAATCTTTTGAGTTTTCTTTTTCGCCTCTTTTTCAAACTCACTAAACATGAAAAAGGAACTGAGTTACCCCTTCGATGGACTCGTAAAAACATCAAAGAATGATGGAATCATCAAACATGACTAGACCGAACCACTGCTTCACAGGGTTCATTAAATGTACTCAGAGGAATTCATCTGAAGGATGAACTTACAAATCAAACATATGTTATCCTCCCCAATCTTGTTAAAAAAATAAAGAGGTACTAACCAGATATGGTTTGGGAAAATTGGGAAAACATGGTACTACCTATTAATGGCAGCGAGTTGCTCTTGAACATGACACTCTTCCACTTCATTTCTGTGGTTGTTGGGTTGGGAAATCTTCTTGTCTTTTGGTTCATTTTACCATGTCAAAGTCTCCGTTTTCGGTTTTGGGTCAATGATTCCAACTCCATTTAGTGTCGCCATGTTCAAGAGAAGTCATTCAATTAATATCTACTACAATACTCTTAAGCCTTCATTCCATGCTTGTCGTTCCTGAAATAGTTCCATATCAACATCATTTTGTCTCAAATCATGATACCCATTTCGTGTCGTTGATGGGTCAAGGCCCTCCTGCGATGGGTCGCTTCCTGTCAACGTCAAATCATTATCTAGGAAGTTGATGTAGAAAATCATCCTTTAGTACCTTGGTACTTGTATACATCAATGCCAAGTTTCCTCACTCTCGGTGACAGGTTTTCATCATCGGCCTACGACCAAAATATTCTGTGTGGTGTTCGAATTTAACTCATTCATTCACACCATATGGATTGTACTATTGTACCTTGAGAGCCATTAAAATCATCAGTGGTTTCTCTCGCATTTGTTAATGACTTACATCATTGGGCAGTAATCTGATTGTGTCTATCATGTTCAACTCCAGCTCATTTAATAGCATGGTTAGACTCGTCCAATGGATGATCGAGTGAACGAGATAGAAGACCCCAGATCTTGATTCATCCATCTGGGCTGCAATTTCAGTATTAATGCAAGATTACAAAGCATGATGGCTATGGTCATATACAAAATCATTAGTTCATGGATCCATACTTTGTCATCAATGGACATGACTTCTTGATCATTGTACATGTAATGTTAGCTTATATGCTGAGCATGGGTATGCCTCCCTCAACAGAGATATCATGATGTAAATGTATTGTAACAGATGATGATCTCGGATAATTGTTCTTGATTCAAACTTTTCACAAGGTAAAATACTCCAGTCATCAACTATTGTTTCTGACTTTGCACTTTAGGGGTCAATCTGTTATAGGCCATTTTGTTGCATCTGGTCAATAGTCCTGCAAACTGGATCAATCAACATCCGTGAACACCTTGTCATCATCCCTACACAAAGCCCTAAGCATGACTCTTCCAAATCCCTGAGTTTATGGGCCCGTTTGCTTCATTTCAGTGCTTTTAAGGCCAAACGTACCTTGCCCCTTTAGGGATCTACGTTTAGCAGAAGGTTTCTCCATTCTACAACGCTAATCAACAACAAGTTTTCCCTTGTTGGGGGTGTGTTGATTCTAGAAATTTGGGAAAATTAAAAAAATCCAGAAGCTTCCTCTTCCAAAAGCTTCCAGGAATTGCTTTAACCATTTACCTTGGATAAGAAGTTTGAATCCTATCTAATCCTACCTAATCCTATCTTGGAGATTTAACCTCTTATCCCTTGAGCTCATCCTTCCATCTTAAGTGGATCTCAAGCCTATATTGGTAAGTGGACAAGAATTACTAAACTACCATCCTTCTATAAATTTACAACCATCTATAACATCGGGGTTGGATTTTGGAGACTAGTCATACCCTCATGTTGCTGCCTTGAATCTAAGAGAGTCTTCATCTTCATGCATTAGGGTGACATTGAGGTGTGCTTTGTGACAAGGAAGGAGAAGTCAACTCTGGGAGATATCTACAAAATCAACTACTATTCTTGGTTATAAACTCTATCCTATTCATATTAATACAAAGAGTATATTGTTTTCCTACATGTGTTATGTTATGTTATGTTTATGTTCATATATATCAATGCTTTGCTGATCCATTGAATAAAGTAATTGGATAATGCTACATAGATGTTGTAGATCTTTGTCTTGTGTTGATTGTATGTGTAGGTTCTAATTATAGCAATCAGAGCTATGATTGGAGCTTACAAGCTGAGAGGAGAGAAAATCTTGCGACAGATTCCAAGTAAGCATCTTTCCATTCTTCAATTTCTCTAAGGGAAAATTTATATTCTTTGATTTCTGTTGTTCTAGACCAGTCCACTAGGTCTAGGGAAGATACTTCTGTCCGCAGTTGTAAATTCCACATAACAGAACAAAAGACCAGAAAATCATAACTAGTGAGATGAGCCTCTAGGAATCTGTGTTAGTTAATCACCATACTCATATGAGGAGAAGGAGTCGTTGGCTGATCTCCTGGATAGAGTGGTCATCTTGAGATCAATTTTGTTAATTTTTTCCTCGAGCTCTGATGAAATTCTCCTGTTGATTGTCCGCATAATCAGTTAGCACTTGAACCATAAGGATTTTGGTGTTCCAATAAACATTGCAAACTTGCATGTACCAGGAGAAGCATAATCGAGTAGAGGTCCCCTTATCGAGGATGCAGTCCCAAGTAGAGGAATCAACATGGTAGTCAGGAATAAAATGCTAGTCATGACGCACCTCCACTTATACTCACTCAATTTCTTGTCAGACTAGTATGGGAATGATTTCTTGATAATGAGCCATGGAATCATGGGCTTGATCTTGCATTTAGAGTCGATCCATCTAGGTAGAGATAGAGGAGTGCCCCTATCGCCCCCTCTCTATCCAAAGGTTGGTGTACCACAAGCCATAACTACACTAAGAGACATGGCAAAGGCCGAAGGGTAATGGTGAGAAGCACATAAGCCAAGGGTGGCACAAGGGGGAAATTCAATCGGAAATTCAATCAATATATATATATATATATATAATGTTTTTTGTATCTAAAGGAATCAACAAATGGGCCAGTCTCATACTCCTGTGACATAGGGTTGATTCCAACTGCTACCACTATAACCTCTAGGTGAACCACACCACTCCTCAAAGGTGGCTCTTAGGTAAATCCAAGAGATTTGAACCTGGAACCTATTGGAACATAGTACTTCATTTTCATGGTCATCGACAACTAAGTAGCCCCTGGGGGGCTAGGGAAATGTAATCTATTAACATAATAAAGGTTAATATATTATTGCATAAATATTATACAACAATTACACCCTAAGTTGCACGAAAGGGGGAAACGGGTATGAGTTTCTGAAACGGGCATGGGTACGAAACGCGACCTCCCCAAATTTTGAAAATGGGGAAACACGAATATATATATATATATATATATATATATATATATATATATATATATATATATATATATATATATATATATATATATATATATATATATGCAATCATAAAACATACATGATACATTATAATTTATTACATTTAAACATTATGATTAAATTTACATCACATTTACTATAAGTTTAACACTGCTCTGCACGATTCGAGCTAGGTCTGAAACTGGTTGCTCGTTGCAGTGTTCTGGGCTGCCGGAGAGGCGCTCAGGCCTGGGCCTGAAGACTCTTATTTTTTGCGCTGGTGGTGAGCGGTGCTTTGTGCTTCTGCTCTGGCCCGTATTGACTGTTGGTAACTCTTCTGCTTAGTCCGGGGGTGGGCTTTCCGACCCCTCTTCTCTGCCTCCTCGTGCGGTGAGTTTTGATGGCTGCTCCAGTGTAACTTAGGCTTCTCTGCTTGGCCTGACCCGAGTGTGATCTTATCATGGATGCAGAAGGGGTGTCTGATCCCCCTCCTCTGCCTCCAGAGGTCCTGGCCTTCAAGTCGTTAGTGGCTTCCGGCCCAAAGCGTCCTCCTTCTGCGACTATGCAGAGGTTTGTAAAAAAGATGGACTCTATCCCATCAGTGGCTCTGCCCGAAGAAGATACTTGCAAAGCTGCCCTGAATCTGGCTGAAAGAGGCCTCATAGGCCAGTTCACAGGCCTTTGGCCTTCGCCAAAATCGGTAGAGGAGTGGACTCAAAGAAACTGGAAGCCTCTCATTAAAGAGGGTGTCAAAAGCTACTTCGTGGGTAAGGGATTCTTTGTTTTTGTATTCGAAAACCCTGACGACAAAGGATTAATTTTCAGAAATGGACCTTACTTCATGGGCCCCCAGGGCCTTTACCTAAACAAATGGTCGCCTGACTTTGACCCCACTCAGGACGTTCCTTCGGCTGTCCCGGTATGGGTCAGGCTTCCCCATTTGCCCCTCCACTGTTGGAATCACAAAACCCTACAGATCATAGGGAATGCCTTGGGAAAATACATAGATCAAGCTGCAAGGAAGGACCAGTATTCCTGCGCACGCATCTGCGTCGAAGTGGACCTGGAAGAAGGGCTACCGGAAGCCATCAAACTTACAGTAGCTGGGTGGACGTATGTACAAGAGCTGGACTACGAGCAGCTGCCATTTAAATGCAGACACTGCCATGGTCATGGTCATTTTGCAAAGCACTGCAAGAAGAAGGCGAAGGAACAAGTGGACAAAAAAAACGGGGATCAATGGATCCTAGTGCAGAAAAATGCAAATACAAAAAAAGGTACAGGAAAAGGCAATAAGAATGGAGAAACTAGCAGATCCAAAATAAACCAAGAGGTGGAAGTAAGTCCAAATGGGACAGAAAGTGAACAACATATCCATCAAGTTAACCCAACAAATGAGAATGAGGAGCAGGAAAATAATCCTCCTTCACACAAAGAGGGAGCGGAAGCAACCCATAGCGATTCCAACCAAGGCAGCCCCACCAACCTATCATATGCTGATATAGCAAGGAAAAAACCAATGGAGAGGTCAGATTCTTCAGAGGATGATACCTACGAGCGTCCATCAAAAAAAGCAGGAAGGAAATCCCGAAAGGAAAAGAGAGAGGAGGAGGCAGAAAGACTCAAAACACAAGGAAGTCAGCCCACAATAGAAATGTCTATCGGGCGAAACACCAGGCCAAGGCCTTCCAAGGGAGGTCTCACCCATCAAAATAATAAATAATGAAGCTAGTCTCTTGGAACTGTAGAGGACTGGGGATCCCTCCAAAATCGAGGCTGTTAAAGACCTTTTGAAAGCTGAACCCTCAGATATTCTCATGCTCCAAGAGACAAAAATAGAAGGGCAGACCCTTCTAGAGGTCAGTAGATCAAAGTGGAATAAAAAAGCAGGGAAAGCAGTCAGTGCAAGGGGTACCTCCGAGGGCTTGGCAACCCTTTGGTCTGAAGATCTTTTCCATCTGAATAACTTCCAAGAAACCTAGCACTGGATCTTCACGGAATTGAAACACAAAGCAAGTAAGTTAACTATCTCTCTATTCAATCTTTATGTACCAGTTTCTTATACTGAAAAAAGAGAATGCTGGAACAGCCTCTCTGCCTTTTTAGATCTATCTTCCCCCATCAATATCATTATAGCAGGTGATCTAAATATCATAATGAAAGCAAAAGAGAAGAGGGGGGGAATTGTCAGCAGGGATCCCATGCTGCCCATGGTTGAGGAGCTCTCCCAAAGCTGGGATCTGTTGGATTTTAACCCAGTTCGGGGTATATATACCTGGTCCAATAACCATATTGGTCTAGAACACATCTCTGCACGACTTGACCGCTTTCTGGTGCAAAGCTCCATAATGATGAATAAAAAAATCATCATCACAAAAATTTTACCTAAACTTACATCTGACCATAAGCCAATTCAGCTCCTCCTGGAAGAAGAAGAAGATCTTGGTCCCATCCCTTTTCATTTTAGTCCCCTTTGGATTGAGAGAGAGGGTTTCTTAGACACGGTGAAAGAAGCTTGGTCCAAACCCATCAATGGATCAACTAGTTATGTTTGGGAGAAAAAGTTAAAAGCTACAAAACAAGCCTTGAAAGACTGGATCAAGAAACCAACCCATACTCCTCCTGAACAAAGAAAAGAGGCAGTTCATTCATTGCAAACCCTGCAAACCGACATGGAAAGTAAAGATATCACAGCAGAATTGTTGGAAACAGAAACACAAGTACAACGATCAGTATATCAGTCATTCCGAAAGGAGGAAGAATATTGGAGAATTAAATCTAGAAGTCTGTGGTTAAAGGCGGGGGATCGGAATACATCTTTCTTCCACAGGCAATATAGAGCAAGACTGTCAAGGAATTATATAGCAGAAATTAAAACAGCAGACGGTCAAGTCTGCAAAGGATACAATCAAGTCAAGGCAGCTGCTGAAGCTCACTTCCAGAACCTCTACAGTGCAGATGCTCAAAGTAATGATGAGGAAACTGCTGCATTTCTTTCAAACATACCCAATCTCATTAGCCCTGAAGAAAATGCAATCCTCTGCAGACCCATAACGGAGAAGGAAATCATAAATGTTATATGGGCCATGGAGGTGGACAAGGCACCGGGGCCCGATGGATTCACAATCCATTTCTTTAAAACATGTTGGCATATTATCAAGGCAGATCTGCAGAAAATGATAAGAGGATTTATGACAAAAGCCAAGATAGGTGGAGGAACCAACTCCACTTACCTAGCTTTAATCCCCAAAGACACCAATCCTGAAACTTTTTCCAAATTCAGACCTATTTCGCTGTGTAATGCGTCTTATAAAATTCTGGCCAAACTGTTAGCAAACAGAATTAAGCCACTTTTAAAAAGGGTGATCTCCAACTCCCAAAGTGGTTTTGTGGAAGGTAGACATATTATGGATAATGTAATCCAGGTCCAGGAGACAATCCACTCCAGCAGACAGCGGAAAGAGAAAGGAGTGGTGATAAAACTAGACATGGAAAATGCGTTTGATAGAGTCAATCGCAATTTCCTTAGCAAAGTACTTCTCACATTTGGCTTCTTGCCCTTTTTTGTTCATCTCATCAAAGCCTGCATTGACAATCCATGGATCGCTCCCCTTGTCAACGACCGTCCAACAAATTTCTTCCAAGCCAAGAGAGGCATAAGGCAGGGATGCCCTCTCTCCCCCTATCTATACATTATTATGGCAGACTCATTAAGCTGAAAGCTGAATGCAGAAAAAGTTGCAGGTATCTTACCGGGCCTCAAAATTTTAATAGGAGCTAAGCCTTCAAATCATGCACTTTTTGCAGATGATTCTCTCCTCCTAGGTGGAGCCTCCACTAGAATTGCTCGAGCATTTGACACTGTCCTCGGAAACTACTGCAGAGTCTCTGGAGCGGCAGTTAATGACAACAAGAGTGAAGTTTTTAGTTGGAATATTGATCAGCAAGAACTTGCAGGCATAACTTCTATTCTTGGGTTCAAAGGACAAACAGTCTGGGATAGATTCAATTACCTTGGCCTGCCCATTATATCTGGAATCAATAAAAGAGCTTTATGGAGCGAAATAATCTCAAAAATGAAAACCAAGATTGCAGCTTGGGGGGGTTACTGGTTGACTAAGGGTGGCAAAGTTATCTTGATCAAATCGGTGCTATCAGCGCTCCCAATCTTTCAGGCTGCTTTTCTTTTGGCTCCTCGAAATGTTATGGAGCAGATCTCCAAACTACTCAGAGATTTTTTGTGGCAAGGAGGGAAAGGCAATGAAAACAGAATACATCTGGTGAATTGGGATGTTGTAAAGAGAACGAAGGAGGAGGGCGGACTACAGATAAGAGATCCCCAGCTCGTTAACTTGGCCTTGGGAGGTAAAATCCTGTGGAAATTGATCCACGATCCCACTCACCCTGTTAGCATTACATTGCGGTCAAAGTATGGAGTCAACAAAGATCTCAGCAATGTAATACACATGCCCACAACCAATAGCACGCAACTCTGGAGTTTGTGTTGTAAAAAGCAGTAAACATTTCATAAAACAACTGTATCGAATCCCTGGAAGCAACAAACACATCAATCTGTGGACGGACAGTATCATGAGGAACGCTCCCTTAGCAGATCATGCGGATATATCAGATCTAAGATCCTGGTTGGAGCGAGCTGGAGTCAAAAGTCTCTATGAACTGTCGAAATGGAACCAGCGTGGGGAATGGGAGGGCTGGGATCTCCATGGAGTCTCGAACAGATTGAATTATCAACAATCTCTGCTGGAAGATCGATTGGAGGACACTGCCCCTGTACATAGAGCCTCAAAAGGTTGCTGGGGATGGGGTCAATCTGGCGTTTACTCCACAGCTGCTGGCTATAGCGCTCTGCTGGGTTTAAGAAATAGTAATCATCCTCCGACTTTCTGGAAAAACGTTTGGGACTCATTTGCCACACCAAAAGTAAATTTGTTTTGCTGGACCTTGATTCATAACAAAATTCTCACGGGAGATAATCTGGAGAAACGAAATATAACAGGACCTCATAGGTGTGCTATGTGCAATAACAATTCAGAAATAGTCCAACATCTATTTATGGATTGCAGTGTAGCAAAAGAAGTTTGGGGGCTCATTACCCCCATCATATTCGCCAAAAATCATTCTGGAGCAGAATTTGGGCAGCTATACCCAAATACGTTTGCTGGCAGATTTGGTTGGCATGTAACCAGCAGATATTTAAAGAGGTGAGACACACTCCGCTACAAATCGCTGCAAAAGCTAAGGCCTTTCTGATGGAAGCAGCCCAACAACAGTATATAAAAGAAGACTCTTTGCTTCTGACAGAAGAAAAGATGTGGTTAGGCTCTCTAGTGCCTTATCCAAGCAGAAACTATCCTAAACCACAAAGTGACAAACAGGAATGGCGCTTAAGAGATAAAGAGGATTACTTTCAAAACTGGTGGAGGTCTCAAAAAATACCCACAGTCTTCTTTGATGGGGCGTCTAAAGGGAATCCCGGGACAGCTGGAGCTGGGGGAGTCATCTACTCTCCGGACAGTTACTCTAAAGACATCTTCTATTGGGGATTAGGCCAGAAGTCCAACAATCAAGCAGAGCTTCTAGGGCTTCTCAAAGCCTGCCAAATTGCAAGAGACAAAGGTGTGAAAAAGCTGCAAGTCTTCGGAGATTCAGAGCTAATAATAAAAAATTTAAACATGGGGGATCGATTCAATAATCCTAGCCTCAACAAAATGTTGGAAAGACTGAAAAGAGTCCTTCAATACTTCGACAACTGCAAATTTTATCATATACTCAGAAATTTAAATAGTGAAGCGGATCAAATGGCTAACAAAGGCAGTGCTGTCATGAAAGGGCTTATTTTTGTTAACAAAAATAGTTTTATTCAAATGCCCTGAATTTTGTAATAGAGGAAAAGAGGCAGAGTTCAGAAATCTGCATTGTATTTGGGGACAGTTCGAAAAAGTCCCATTTGCTTCCAGATAAATAAAAATCATATAAACGTTTCAGTTAAAAAAAAAAAATTTACATCACATTTACTCATGAGTGATCACATAATGAAAATAAAAATATCGGAATATCCAAAAGCAACCTTTATTATATATCCAAATCTCAAAATCAGCCTTTATTATATATTAATATATGAGGCTGCAAGTACAATAAAGACTATAAGGTTGCAAGAACTATAGAGAAAAAAGACTAATCCTCATCAAAAATAGAAGCGGAACAATGCTCAACAGTGGATGGTGGCGTTGAAGAAGATGATGGGCCAATTCCATTTCTAGTCTAGACCTCAATATTTAGGGCAACAAGAGAGAGATCCAAATCAGGACTTTCTGCATCCACATCCCATTCTTTAGAAGGACCACTATTGTATTCAGGACCCCTACGAGATGCAAGGCGAAGGTTGGAGTGCACATAAACAAGATCCTCTGCCTTTTGTGAGCCCAACCTATTGCGCTTCACAGAATGAATAAAACCATAAGTGCTCCAATTCCTTTCTGTTGATGAAGAGCTTGCCACTTGTGAAAGAATACGAATGGCAAGGTTTTGCAAATGTACACCATTTGCTCCATGACAAATCCACCACCTAACTAGATTCATGGTGCTTCTCTCCTCCAAAGCTGATATATCACATAATCATCTATTCCTGCAGCAAAACTGGCAAATTCTTCCTTTACCTCCCTGTGGAGATGAGAAGGAAACATTTTCATAAGGGATTTTTTCACCCCATTAGACACCTCTCTATCCTTATGGGGTGCCTTCCGCTTCCCATTTCTTTGAGCAATAAGCTCCTCATCATAAAATTTGGGGTTCAAGGCATGTGCTAAAGTGTGCAATGGAGTGTTGAAATTGTTCCATCTATCAACAATGATTTTCTTGACTAAACCAGCATAATGATCATCAACAAACAAAAGTTGTGGAGACTCTTGCGAAATGATTTCCATAGTTTTCTCAACCATGGAAACCATGCCATCATATACCTCTCCTAAGAAAGGTTGGTCAATGTTAGCACTCCGAAGAAGCTCAAATGCAGGGCTTGTGAACTTTAGCAAGAAATCGACCTTGCTCCACCAATCCTCATCAAGGCACAATCTACGCACCATATATCCCCGCTCTGAATCTGCTTGTCTCCACTCAATCCAAAGTTGACTCACCACCATAGAGACTAATTCATGCTTAACCTCAACAAGGTGGCGCAACATCAGGAAGTTTGAGGCATATCATGTCTCAACAAATTTTAACAACTCCAATTTGGGGTACTCTCGAAATATGGCCTGAGATTGGTGGTGGTTGGTGATGAATTTGACAATCTCCCTTGCTTCCCCTATGATTTCCTTTATCTAGGAAACTTTGTTGTCGATCTCCTCTAAGATCAGATTCAAAATATGGACAATGCATGGTGTCCAAAAGATTTGGTCATACCTCCCCTCAATAATTAAACCTGCAACTTTGCAAACTGGTGCATTATCTGTGATAACTTGCACCACCTTGTTCGGCCCTATTTTTTCAATATCTTTTATAATAACATCAACAATGAACTGTGCATCTTTTACCTCTCCTGAGCAGTCTTCCGCCTTGATAAACATTGCTCCTTTGGGGGAAGTGGCAATGATATTTATCAATGATCTGCACCTTGTATCTGTCCATCCATTTGAGACTATGGTAACCTAAGAGCTACTCCAGGAAGAACGAATTGGTATAAAATATCCTCCACAATCTCCTTCTCATTTTTGAGAAGCTGAGTTCTGACTTTCTCATAGTTGGGCCCCTTGTACCCTTGAGGAGCTTTGTTAATTTCCCTTATCATATCTTGCCAATAAGGAGATACCACATAGCCACTCTGGAATCAGTTTCTTCTCTCGCTTGCACATTCACCAATTTAGCAATTCTGCTATCCTAAACTGAAGTGGATGCCCCTCTGGTATTTTTGGGTGTTGGTCGTTCATGTTGTTGAATGGCATTGGTTCTCCTCTTTCTTGCTTCAACTACAATCCTTGGCTCAATGTTATATGGAGCTTGAGGAGTAGCTTGAGTAAGCTCATCATGCCTTCTCTTAATAACATCTGCCTCATCTTGCTCTCTTTGATATGCCCCCTTGCCAATGGATCTGCTGTTTTTGTGCAACCCACAACCCTCTGTCTTCCTCCATGCAAAAGATGTGCCTTCACTCTTAGGTAGGAGCCCTTGTACGAATTATTGCAAAGATTACATCGCCATTCCCATGAGCCACCACCTTCACATTTTTGAAGTCTCTGAACATGCCTCCAAAGAGGATAATATTCATCCCTTGGGTTGGACCTAGGGCTTGAACTTGTAGCTGCACTTTGGTTGGAAGCCATTGCTGCAAAAATAAATTAAAAAAACAAAACTATAAATAAAAAACGTTTTTCATATTTTTTGCAGCATAAACCCTCAAAAAATTGAAGGAATAGTACGAAAAAACTAAGAAAATGAATGTTGCTTACCCAAATTAATTTTTTGTAGCTGAAGCTACCCCAAAATGCCAGAAAAGACAAGAGAAATATGGTTGTAACTGAGCCAAAAAACCAAGAATTCCGTAGCCGGAAACTCTGCACTCCAAATCTGATGCTGAAATCTCTTTCTCTTGTTGTTGAAATCTCTTTCTCTCGCTGCTAAAATCTCCTTTGCTCATTGTTGAAAACACCCTAGCTGAAACCACTGCTCTCTTCCTCTCTTCTCCTTTGCTAAAATTGTCAGTCTCCAAGAGAAACAACTTGCTCAACTGTGTGATGAGAGAATGAGGCAAAGATCACTTTTATAACTTGAGAGAGGCATCTAGAAGCAACTAGAAGCCACTTTAGTCACCCAATTAAATAATAGGAAACAAAATTAAAAAAAAATTAAGAAAAAGTCAAACTGCATGGGGAAACTCTGCCGTACGGCCCGGAAACTCATTTCCGGCCGTACTAGCCACGTTTCCTCCTCGAGAAACGGGTCAGTATGGCCGGAAACGAGTTTTCGGGCCGTACTGTACAGGTTTCCCCATTTCCGTTTCGTTTCCATATGGAAACAGACCCTCTGCCCACGTTTCCTGCAACTTAGATTACACCACATTATAGGAGAAAATTTATCTTGGATTGGTCTCCAATTTGTTTAAAATAATATTAATCTAAAATATTTTAAATATATTTTTAAAATATAATATTACTGCTCTCAAGTTGACGTTTCCTATAAATTTGGGTGAAACTTCTAATTGCTCTAGATACTCGTATCCACGTTCCTAATGTCTCGCTATTCCAAAAACTCGTGCAAGAAAACTTTATACTTGATGTGCATTCATGTTGTTTCTCTTCATAGTATGGATGACCCTGTAGGTGCTCCAACACCTCTCTACAAAAGAAGTGTTAGCACCCTGTGAAAGAACCCTCACCACCAATTTATGCAGGTGAGTGGTAGAGAAGCCATATGTGTTCCACCATTTGCTAGGATTCAACTTATTTCAACCTTTAGTTGCATGGTGGTTAGTAGAGCCTCCATGCTCATTGGGGTACTCGCTCAATTTGCTTCGTAGTTGAGAATATTGCTCTTCATGAGGGACAAACTTGTCTAATGCAAGCATATACTTATTTTGTGTCTCTGAATTTGTGTAGTATTCTCTTAACCCTACCCTTGGCTGCTAGTTTGGCTAATTAAGATGGAGAATAAAATTTGGGTAAGGAAATATTGTAGGGCATGGAGTGGAACTTTGATATTATTCCACATTTTGATGAAATGTTAATGAATATGATCATACAAGATCACATCTATAGGGTTAATAATTCCTTTGATTTTCCATAACATGATGTCCATTTGCTCTTACACCTCCCCTTTGATTCACTGATTTGTATTTTCAAATGAAATCATAGTATAAATGGGATAGGTGCATTGTAGAACATACCTAGCCTATGTGAAAAATTGAGCATTAAGCATAGTGCCCTCCAGTTCCCAAAATTCATGTCTATCAAATGTAGATGCATCTGTCTTTCAAAATGTGCCACGAATCACTTGAAACCATATTAACCAATGCCTCTATTACTTTCAAATGGTACATGATGATGAGGTAATGGATATAAAATATGGTATTTACAATATTTAGTGACTCCAACTGAGAGTGATATAACAGTGTGGCCATGAGCCATGATCAAGTGCTCAAATTTCAAAGTTGTCAGGTTGGTGTGGAACCTAGATGAGCACATATTGTTTGTCATCTCGAATCCGACGTAACTCGTTTTGCGCGAAACAGACTCTATATGACTCCATAAACGGGTTCTGTCCACTTTCTGAAACATGTAAATTTTTTTAAAAAAGGGACAACCCAGTCAACAGTCCATACTGCTGATTGTGCATTCGTACTGTTGACTGGGTGCGGAGGTGCGAGAGATGACTGTGCAGTTTGACCGGTCAATGGTTTATTTCAGCAAATCACAATGTGATAAGTGTCTTTTCAGTAGTAGATGCAAATGTCGCAATTTTATTGGTTGGGGTGATGGCCAACCATGGGTTGACACATGGCCTAGCCAAAGGCCGCCACGTGGTAGCCCGGGAGGCCACCAAAACATTGCTATAGTCTGGGTGGAGGCAGCGGGGGTCAAACCCGCGACCTCCCAATAATAAACAGAGCCAACTACCATTGCGCTAAGCGGGAGTTACTTACCCTTGCTGATTGCGTAGTATATATACATGTGGATTAGCGTGGAGTTCGGAGAACAGGTTAGCCATGTGGGGCCAGCCTGCAGGTTAACCGCCCATGTGAACACACCTTACCGTTAAATCTGACAACATTTTATGTGACTGCCCGCCTAACCGCCATCGCTTGACCGCTGGGGTAACCGCCCATGTGACACCACTACTAAAGCCGCCAAGGGTTATCTTACTGCCGGAGGGAAGGGGCCAGTGCTGGGGGCTAGCCCCTAGGCGCATGGCCCCCCATGTGACCCTATTTTCCAATTTTTTAGGCCTCGGCGGGCAAGTTAACCGTTCGGTAAATATGCATGGATTTTGGCAGATTTGGTGGCAAGTTAGTAGAAATATGGGTGAATTTGAGGGTTTGATGCCGAATTTTGGGCATTTTGTGGAGAAAATAGTGGAGAAACTAGGAGAGGTCATAACTTCTCCATTTTTCGACCAAATTGGGTGTAGAAAGAGGCTAGGTAACTATTTTTGGACATTCTAGACTCATTGGAGTAGGTTACAAAAACATTTGAGCACTGTAAACACATTTTTTTACACATTTGAGCATAATAGAGAGGCCCAATCCATTGGAAGCGGACCAAGGAGAAGTATCCTAGGAGGGGTGAACTCCATCATGTTCCAGTTTTGATGTGTTGTCGGTTATGTTGTATACATTTTTATGCTACTGTTAGGTTTCTTATTTATGTTAAAATTGCTCATAAAATGAACATAAAAACTCATTTTCACTTGCAATAAACTCATGAATCCTTAAGCACATGATAACATTTTGTTAATAATCTAAGGAGGATTTTAGCACATCAAAACTAATATTCCTAATCAGATCATTTTGGTATCAGAGCACTAGGTTTTCTTTGTGCAAGAAGGATTTAACTGTTTGCAAGTTTATGTCATGCTTACGAGGTTAAAACTCAAAAGAGGAGACTCTAGTGAGCATGTCTCATGAAGGAGAACCTACAAACATGACAAAAGATGAGGTCTTCATGAAGGCTTTCTTTGATATGACAGAGATGGTGAAGGTCCTTTATAAATAGAGGAATACCAGGCTACAGTGTGAAAGCTCCAAACCTCCCAAAGGAGAAGGTTCTTTAGGAGGAGGTAATGGAAATGGAGGTAAATCTCCACCCTCTCCACCATCTTCTTCATCTTCTTATTCACAGGCATCTTCACCCTCTTCCACTAACACAACCCTTACTCATACTCATCAACATACCTCAAAAGGAAATGGTAAATCAACCTTACTAAAACTTGATGTTAAATTTGAGTTGCCCAGGTATAATGGTGAAGTGAATGCAAAGAAGGTTGATAATTGGATTCGTCAGTTGGAGGTCTATTGTAGAATTCAAAACCTTCAAGAGGATGACATAAAGATTTAGTTAACTTCCTTGAGAATGGAGGGTGCAACACTAGTATGGTGGGAATCAAAGACACAAGAGGAGATAAAAAACACGGTAAGATCTCAATTTCTTGGTCTGATTTCGTTGCTGCAATTAAAATAAAATTCTACCCTCTAGCTTATATGCAGAAAACCATCATGAATTGGCAGAACTTTAGACAACTTAAAGGTCAAAATGTGCAATATTACACCCAATAATTCAGAAAAAGGTCTCTAATGTTAGGTGTATATTTTCAATCACAAGACACGTTGCTGAAGTACATATGGGGTTTACATAGTTCCCTTAGGCATACTATCTTAATGTTTAATCCCAATAATCTAGATGATGTGTGTGTGCAAGCCACTCATCTTGAGGCAAGAGGGAAAAACACTCCAGAAGAAGGTAGTAAAAATCCATTTAAGGGTAAAGGAAAAGAAAAGGGTTTTAAAGGGAAGGGAAAGAAAAATGCATATATCAAGAAGGAATGAGAGAAATTAACATGCAAACATTGTTCCAAAGAGGGTCACGATGAAGCTCATTGTTGGAAGCTTCATCCCAAAATGAAACCAAAGAAATTCAACAACAAGGGAAAACAAAAGACAACTGCAACCACTAAACATGATTTGGGATCCGATTCGTGTGATGAAACTAAAATTACAACCATGGGTATGAAAGGAAAATAATCCATTGCCAGCATTAGTACTTCAAATTCACACAATGAAACTCCAAATGAAAAGAAGAGGATAGAAATTTTTCACATAAGGGTGATCTCAAAACATAGAAAAATTGATACACTTTTCGACAATGGCTCTCAAGCCAATCTTATCTCTGAAAACATTTTCAAAAGTTTAAACTTGGAAACTATTTCACATCATAAACCATATCCACTTGGATGGGTGTGTGACAATGCACAATTTTAGGTTACTAGAAAGTGTAAATTGAAATTCGCCATTACTGCAAATTTCATAGATGAAGTGGAGCTTGATGTTGTGCCATTAGACATATGTGGTATAGTTTTGGGCAGCCTGTACTTCTATGACAGAAAATATATCTTCCATAGACATGAAAACAAATACCATTTGTTCAAAGATGGAGAGAATTTTTTGTGAGAGCTCATAGAAAGAAACTAAATCTTTCACTTGTTAATGCGGGGCAGATGAAAAGACTAGTGAATTCAACTAAGAATTTTGTGCTTCTAATGATCAAACCCAAGAATGATGTTGATAATGAAGATTTTAAAGTTTGTGATTCAAAATTGAAATCTGAATTGGTTGATGAAGTTAACCAATATGATGAGATGTTTCAGGAACCAAAAACATTGCCTCCCAAGAGAGGAATCCAACATGAGATACAGTTGCAGCAAGATTGTCCTCTTCCTAACATTGGCATGTACAGGATGTCAGTGATGGAAAGTGAAGAAATTAAAAATAAAGTTGAAGAGTTGTTGGATAAAGGGATCATCAGGTCATCTTCTTCGCCATGTGGTTCACCTATTGTTTTTGTGCCAAAGAAAGATGGAACATGGCGCATGTGTGTGGAATTTCGTGCATTGAACAAGATTACAGTAAAGAACTGTTACCCACTGCCTAGAATATATGATTTACTTGATCAATTGAAAGATGCAAAGTATTTTACTAAGTTGGACTTAAGGAGTAGCTACCATCAAATTAGAATTGCTTGAGGAGACATTTGGAAGACAACATTAAAAAAAAACAAGGTTTGTTTGAATGACTAGTTATGCCTTTTGGTTTATGTAATGCTTCTGCTACATTCATGTGTGTGATGAATGATGTGTTGAGGCAATTTCTTGATGAGTTTGTTATAGTCTGCCTAGATGCCATCTTAATTTTAAGTAAATCTCTCCCGATGAACATGTCATGCATGTGATAAAAGTACTTGATGTCTTAAAGAAAGAACAATTGTATCTTAAGATGTCAAAGTGCGAGTTTGGAAAAACTTCTTTAGTTAACTTGGGTCATATTTTTGGAGGAGGTGAGTTGAAAATAGATCCCTCTAAGGTTGATGTCATTTTGAATTGGCCAAGGCCCAAGACAGTTACTGAGGTAAGATTTTTTTTGGGAGAAACCCAATATTGGAGGAAATTCATTGCTAACTTTTCTTCTCTAACAGCTCCTTTGCATGCATTGACAAGTGTGAAAAAAGTTTTTCAGTGGGGAGGCAAGGAGAAAATGGCCTTTGATGCATTGAAGGAAAAGGTCAGTGCAACTCCAGTGCTTTCACTTCCAGACTTGAGACAATCATTTGAGATTAAGATTGATGCTAGTGACTATGCCATGGGTGCAGTCCTCATGCAACATGGTAACCCTGTCTGTTTTCATTAGGAAACTTTCAATGGTGCAATGATTAACTATCCTACATATGAAAAGGAATTGTATGCATTGGTGCAAAGTGTGAAAAAGTGGAAAAGCTACTTGATGGGTATGGAAACAATCATTCACACTGATCATCAACCATTGCAATACTTACAATCTCAATCAAAGTTGCAACAATCAAGGCACTTCCGATGGATGGGTTTTCTTCAACAATTCCACTTGGTAATCAGGTATAAGAAAGGTATTTACAATAAAATTGTTGATATGATTTCTAGGCCTATTGTGAGTGAAACTACTTTACTCAAGCATAATTCTGCTTTGCATGAAAGTTATATTGAGCAATATGGATTAGACAATGACTTTCAGGATTTTTATGCAAGCTTGAGTCAAGGTAACCAAGTAGAGGAATTGGACTATCATTTGCATGATAACTTGTTATACCATCTTGGCAAGCTTTGTATTCCATAGGGAGAAAGAGTCAACATCATAAGAGGGGCACATAATTCTCTTATTGCTGGTCATTTCGGTGTAAATAAGATGGTGGCACATCTACAAAGTTATTGTTATTGGCTTCGTATGCTTAAAAGTATGTCACATTTTATTAAAGGATGTTCATTATGTGCAATCAGTAAGCCTAGCAATAGGAATTTAGGATTGTACACACCACTTGAGGTTCATTCATGACCGTGGGAGAGTGTTTCTATGAATTTTGTAGGAGGTCTTCCATTGTCAAAAATAGGTCATGATTATTTGTATGCAGTTGTGGATGGGTTCAACAAAATGTGTATTTTGATGCCATTTAAAAAGAAAGTTACAGCTGAATAGACTGCTCAGTTATTCTTTCAGAATGTATGGGTGCATTTTGGATTGCCCACATCCATTGTTAGTGATCAATATTCTCGCTTTGTTGGGAATTTTTGGTCAAGCTTGCGGGGATTCATGGACACCAAACTGAAAAAGAGTACAACATTTTATCCGCAAATAGATGGTCAAACAAAGGTGGTGGATAGAATAGTGATACATCTGTTAGATGATCCAAAAATAATTTATTATCATAGGTTATAAAATTGAAATAAAATAATTATTAATTTAAGAAATTAAATTAATAATTATTATTCTAGAATGATTAATTAATGGAGACAATTAGAAATTAGTATATTGTTGTAACAAGATATGGCTCTCCAAATGTGTCGTATCTTAGGCTCTATTTTAGGAGATTAGTTAGCTAGTTGGTTTGAATAGCATTTAATGTAAATGGACACTTGTTATTTAATAAGTGATCCATAATTAGAGGTAGTTAGGACATGGAGCTTATAAATAGCTCATTGCAAGAGTGTTTGGTTGTTCGGATGTAAACTCTTGCAAAATCAATTATGTAATTGTTTTTTTCTGATTAATAAAATTACGTGTCTGAGGACACTTCTGCCATTATTGTGGTATCAGAGCTCCAGTAATGCTGCAGTGGATATGAAGAGGAGATTCCAGCTCTACAAGTTTGTGGAAGACTCCCTTGAATTGATCAGCAAATGATTGGTATGAATTTGTCCAATTTTATGTTCAAATGAAAAAAATTAATTATTTTAATGATTTTAGATTTTTTTAAATCTGAAAATCAATGTAAAAATTTCTGCTACACAAGTATTTATTCCTCACTGGTTTCTTAAGTAGACTGTTTGAACACAATCTGCCACGCGAGTAATTGTGAATTGTGGGGTTTTTTTTTTGTGTTTTTCCATCCTAAATCTTAATACTTTTATTGCTGGATCGAGCAAAGTTAAATTGTAAAGTGAAAAAGTGGAGATCGACGGATTATAAGCGAGGTTCTATCTGAGTCGAAATCAGGCATAGTGGCCGAATCATTTTCTCCTGCTCCCATTTCGTCTCCATCTGTTGGTTTCTAGGCAGAATGTTATTCTACACTTACGAAACTTCTTAGTAATCAGAATTTGTTACCTTGATGGTAGGGGACTATATTATATTATCAAGAGCAGAAGGCCCATAAGCCATAGAGATTTCGAATTAAATCAGTTTGGGATTACATTGATTTTCAGATTTAAATTTAATGATGTATGTTTCAGGCTTTTCAAGCCTTCTCAGCATTTTCGCCGTATTTTGGATGTAATGGGCTGACTTGGTTCCGTCATAAAATAAAGTTCATAGACCAAGTTACTTATAAGAATTCTGCCATCCAGCCAAATGTCATTCCAGGGGCTCCGAGCATGCTCTCAAATTCTCGGCAGAAAGCCTTGACAAACGAAAGCATTTTGAAATTGCCATATTTCACACAATTCAGCTCAAAAACGCCATTGTTCCTAGCGTAAAGGCCTAGACCATCAAATTTCATATGCGAAAACCTGCTAAATGAAATACTTGGTAAAAAGATCCAGCGTTTTACAAGTAAAAAGATCCAGCGAGCACTCCAGTGCCAGCCAGCGAGCATTTGACAAGTGAAAAGATCCAGCGTTCGACAATTTTTTTTTAAAAGGTGAATCTGAAAAGTCTTTGCTGGAGAGAGAAGGAATATTTTTTATTTTGTAATGTTAATGAAGTGATAAGTGGAGTTTTGTTTTTTTTAATGGAGTGATAAGGTGTAATTATATTTTGAAATTTTGTATTTTAGTGGAGAAATAAGGTGCAATAGCAATTTGTAATTTTTGGAGCAATAAGGAGTTTTTTTTTTTTTCAAAGGAGATAAATGTAACTCAAAGTAATTTTACTTTGAGGGGGGGTAATTTTTTTTTACCAGATTGTGCAAAGCACCATTGTAAAAAGTCAAATTTTGAAAGTTTCCCTGTAAAAATTTGAGAAATTGACTAGAGCCAAGTGCAAAGCTCAGTCAATATTCTCCTGTTTTGACGACTATTCGAGGGTCAAGGCCAAGCCCCAATAGATCGTGTTTTTTGCATGGTGTGTTGTGCTGACTATCTTGTACTTTTTGTTCTGCTTCTTGGTGCGTCTCTTCAACGCTAAAAATGTCTAAGTTGATTAACTTATTTTCTGATTCCGACAAACTTGAAGGCACCAAATCTTATAAAATGTGGCATCGTCTTATTGAAAGCACACTCATTTACAATGAATTATGGCAAGGAATATGTGATGGAGATGTTAAGCCGAATAAACCCACAGATGCAGATGCACTGGCAAAATGGGAAATCAAGAATGCTAAAGCCTTAGCTCTTATTAAATCGTATGTGAATGATGAAATGTATGTACATATAGAAAATGCCACAGATGCATGGACTGCCTTGAAAACTTTTAAAGACCTCTTTGATACTCAGCCTGAATCAAAGAAGGTTGATCTACAGTTAAAATTGTTGCAACAAAAATTAACTGAAGATGGTGATATTCTTGAATATCTCTCCAGACTTAAGAATATTAAGTAGGAAATTATTAATGCTGGTTTTCCCGCAATTGATGATAGCTTTATGGTCACAATTGTAATTGCTGGGCTTCCTTCTTCCTATACGCATTTTTTAGAGACTTTACAAGTAACTGGGAAATTAGAAAAACTAAAGTTTGATGAACTTTGTGAAATGTTAAGTCAACATGATAAAACTTTTGGGAAGAAGAAGAAAGTTGGTGAAGATGTTTTTCTCACAGAAGCCAGCACAAGTAAGTCATCAGCAGATAGTTCTCGAGGAAGAGGCAGATGGAATCAGAATCAAGCAGCACATAATCGAGGTCGAAGCCAAAGCAGAGGCAACAATTTTAACAGAGGAGGAAGAAATAATTTTCAAGGTAGAGGAAACAACCAAGGAAGAGGCAATTTTCAAGGACAAGGATATAATAGTCAAGGTAGAGGACAATCTCAAAATAGAGGTCAAAGCAGAGGCAGAGGACAATCTTCAGGAAGAGGAAGAGACTTAAGTCAAATTGTGTGTCGAAGATGCAACAAAGTTGGCCATTATGCTGAAGATTGTCGAACTTCACTTAATAAAATTCCCAAGTTTCAGCAGCATTCAGCACAATTTGCAAATTATCAAGATGAAGATAACTCAGAATATGTTTTTACTTCCTCACCAGCATCACAAATTTCATCTCATCTTAGAAGTGACTATGAAGATGCCTGGATCTTGGATTCCGGGGCAACTTAGCACATGACTTGTCGACGTGATTTTTTCTGGAATTTTCAAGAATGCCAACTTAATTCAATTTTTCTTGCTGATGATACAAAACATACTCCTTATGGAAAAGGAGTAGTAAAAGTTTTTCTCCCTGACATTGGAGAAAAAATGATTTCCAATGTATGGTATGTACCCAATTTCAAGAAAAATTTGCTCTCTTTAGTCACGATTCGACAAGCAGGACATCAGGTGATTATGGAAGATGGTTTAGTGAAGATTAATTCAGTGAAACAGAACTTGAAAACAGTTATGACAGGTTATGAAGATGGAAAACTGTTACGGATGAAAGGGACAGTTATTCAAAGGCATTCTGATTTTGCAGGGGCAGTAACTACAGGGATTTCACCTATAAGACTATGGCATGTAAGATATGGACATTTGAATTTTGAGAGTCTTTCTCAATTGTAGAAACAAGGAATGGTTAAAGGACTTCCCACATTCAAAAGGGAAAATGAAAAATGTGAAGCTTGCATTTATGGGAAACAAAATCGCGAAAGTTTTCCAACAAGTTCATGGCGTGCAAACAGGCGGCTACAACTAGTTCACAGTGATGTTTGTGGTCCACTACAAACTTCATTTGGAGGTTGCAAATATTTCTTACTATTCATTGATGATTTCAGCAGAATGACTTGGGTTTACTTCTTGAAGAACAAGTCAGAAGCATTTGATAAGTTTAAACTTTTTCGCCAACTTGTTGAAAATGAAGTCAAAGAAAAGATAGGTACTCTCAGGACGGATAATGGGGGAGAATTCACTTCAAATGAATTCAAAACTTATTGCAGTGAAAATGGCATAAGACGACATCTCACTAATGTTTACACTCCACAGCGAAATGGAGTAGTCGAAAGAATGAATCGCACTTTGTTAGGAATGGCGAGATCCATGCTAACCTTCAAGAGGTTAAGTCCAACATATTGGGCGGAAGCAATTCATATAGCTGTCTACTTAAGAAACAGATCTCCAACTGCTTCTTTAGACGGAATCACACCTTATGCAGCTTGGTTTGGTTTCAAACCTAGAGTTAAACATCTTAGAGTTTTTGGGTCAGTGTGTTATGCCTTAGTTCCGAAAGAAAAACGAACTAAGCTTGAATCAAGAAGTTTAAAATGCACAATGATTGGCTATTCTGATGAGAAGAAAGGGTATCGTCTTTTGACCAATGGAAAATTCATTGTGAGCAGGGATGTCATTTTTGATGAAACAGAGAGTAAGAGTGCTGAAGAAATTGAAAATCTTCTTCACAAATTAGAAACTAAGGGAAGTAAAAGAAATGGACAAATGCAAAGTCAACCAACTTCACCAAATTGGTATGAACTTGATTTTCCTTCCTCTGAAGATGAGTCATCCAGTCCATCTACATCAACAACATCATCTGGGTCTTCTAGCAGTTCATCCGCATCTCCAAGCAGCAGCAGTTCTTCAGACAGTGAGTCTCCACATTCTTCACCTGAACGACGTACATCAGTTTATATTAATCCTCTTTACAATGATGGGGACTTTACAGAAGCACAAAAAAGTGAGCACCAACTTCCGAAATTGGCAGTTCAACTTTTGAAAGATGTAAAGCCTGATGAACAGAATAAAACTGGCACCAGAAGGGCACATAGAAGTGAAGGCAATTTTGCCTTGATAGCAAATGATTTTACTAAACCTTCCACATACAAAGAGGCAGTAAAACATAAAGAATGGCAACAGGCTATGGTTGAAGAATATCAAGCAGTAATTGATAACAACACTTGGAAACTTGTTGATTGTCCAGCAAATGTTAAACCCATAGGGTGCAAATGGGTTTACATAATTAAGTATAATCAGAAGGGTGAACTTGAAAAGTATAAAGCACGACTTGTCGCAAAGGGTTTTGCGCAGCAGGAAGGCATTGATTATGAAGAAACTTTTGCTCCAACAGCTAAATGGAACACGATCCGATTAACACTTGCATTAGCCGCTCAAAAAGGATGGAAAGTTCATCAAATAGATGTGAAAAGTGCTTTTCTCAACGGGGATTTACAGGAGGAAGTGTATATGACCCAACCACCAGGTTTTGAAATGGAAGGACAAGAACATAAAGTCTGCAAATTGATCAAGGCTTTATATGGGTTAAAACAAGCTCCCCGAGCCTGGTATGCAAAGATGGATGGTTACCTTAAGAAATTTGGTTTTCAACGAAGTGAATCTGATGATACTTTGTATGTGCGATAACAGGGCAAATATCTGGTAATTCTTGTTATGTATGTCGATGATTTGATCATCACTGGCAATCATGATGATCATATTGCACAGGTCAAAAAGGAGTTACATGCAGGTTTTAAGATGACAGATTTGGGATTACTTCACTACTATCTTGGAGTTGAAGTCTTCCAACGTCCACATCATATTTTCATTTCTCAGAGTAAGTATGCTGCAGAGATTCTTCAGCGATTTGGCATGCAAGATTGCAAGCCCGTTCTCACCCCCATGGAGCAAAACTTGAAACTTTCCAAATTTGAAGGGGGGGAAAAGGTGGACAGTACAACTTACAGACAGTTGATTGGCAGCTTGATTTATTTGACAAATACTCGTCCTGATCTATCTTATGCAGTCAGTATTCTTTCACGTTTTATGCAGGAACCACGGGACAACCACTGGAATGCAGCCAAAAGAGTTCTTCGATATATCCAAGGAACAAAAGATTTCGGTCTTCTTTACACAAAGACTAAAAATTTTGTACTTGGTGGATATTCTGATGCCGACTTTGCTGGGAGTATTGATGATCGAGCATCAACATCAGGTTATTTAATGAATATGGGATCAGCAACAGTATCTTGGAGTTGTAAAAAACAAGCTACAGTGGCCACTTCTTCAGCAGAAGCAGAGTACATTTCAGCATGGGAAGCAGCATGTGAAATTGTTTGGTTGCGCTGAATTTTGCAGGACTTGGGCATTTCTCAGGGAGAAGCTACATCATTGTTCATTGACAGCCAGTCAGCCATCAAACTTGCCAAGTACCCAGTTTTTCATTCAAAGACAAAGCATGTGGACACCAAGTATCATCATATCAGGTCTCTCATTGCCAAAGATGTCCTCAAACCAGTTTATTGTCCTTCCGAAGATCAGATCTCCGACATTTTCATGAAACCGCTTGGTAGAATAAAATTTACTAAGTTCAGGGATGAACTTGGTATCTGTTGTAATGTATCTTTGGATCATAGGGGGGAATGTTAGATGATCCAAAAATAATTTATTATCATAGGTTATAAAATTGAAATAAAATAATTATTAATTTAAGAAATTAAATTAATAATTATTATTCTAGAATAATTAATTAATGGAGACAATTAGAAATTAGTATATTGTTGTAACAAGATATGGCTCTCCAAATGTGTTGTATCTTAGGCTCTATTTTAGGAGATTAGTTAGCTAGTTGGTTTGAATAGCATTTAATGTAAATGGACACTTGTTATTTAATAAGTGATCCATAATTAGAGGTAGTTAGGACATGGAGCTTATAAATAGCTCATTGCAAGAGTGTTTGGTTGTTCGGGTGTAAACTCTTGCAAAATCAATTATGTAATTGTTTTTTTCTGATTAATAAAATTACGTGTCTGAGGACACTTCTGCCATTAACATCTTCTTCGTGGGTATTGCAGTAAGCATCCTAAGTTGTGGGATTATCATTTGCACTGTATTCAACATGCTTATAATCAGGCCAGACACTCTTCAACTCAAACATTGCCATTTGAGGCATGTTTGGGATACTTGCCTAAGTCTCCTTTGGATTTCATTTTGGAAAAGATGTTGCTATTGATGGTCATAGTGACATAGACAAAGCAAGAAAGTTCATTGAACAAATCCAATTGGTACACCAAAGAGTTCAAGAACATCTTGAAAAGAGCCAAGGAAAGTACAAAGCAAGGCATGACAAGCATCATGTAGATCACAAGCTCCAAGTCGGTGATGAAGTTTGGCTTCACATTAGCAAACAAAGACTCCAAGGAGAAGGTAAAAAGCTAAAGCCAATTAGATATGGTCCATTCAGAATTTTGGAAAAGATTGGTAACGCCTTCAGGTTGGATTTGCCTTCATATATGCAAATTTATGCTGTTGTTAATGTTGAGAACTTAAGGTTGTATGAGACTCCTTTGATTGAAGATCAAGGATATAATGTTCAAATTCCTTTCATGGAGGATTTTTCTCTTGAATACCTTGATGAACTATAATAAGACACCATTCTTGACAGAAGAACAAGGTCTTCAAAATGAGGGAATGTGGGTTATCTTCGGGTGGGGCTCAAAGGAACAAATCCTTGAAAGGCCAAATGGATAGAGATTTGAAAGGTGAGGGAACCCTCACAGGCTAGACAACTGAAAGTGATCTTTTGGGGTCCAAAAGGCTTCCAGTGGGGAGGAATGGTCAGGTGCTAAAAAATTAGCTCAAATTTAAAAGTTTTCGGATTGGTGTGTAACTTGGATGACCGCGTAGTGCTTGTCATCCTGAATTCGACGTAACTCATTTCACGAAAAACAGACTTCGTATGACTCCATAAATGAGTTTTGTCCACTTTCTCAAACATGCAAATTTTTAAAAAAAAGGACAACCCAGTCAATAGTCTGTAATTCTGACTATGCATTCGTACTGTTGATTGGGTGCTGAGGTGGCAGAGATGACTATGCAGTTTGACCAGTCAACAATTTATTTCGGCGAATCACAATGTGACAAGTTTCATTTCAGTAGTAGGTGCAAATGTCACAATTTTATTGGTTGGGTTGATGGCCAACCATGGGCTGACACATGGCCTAGCCAGAGGCTGCTACATGGTAGCCCGGGAGGCCACCAAAACATTGCTATAGTCTGGGTAGAGGCAACGGGGGTCGAACCTGCGACCTCCCAACAACAAATAGAGCCAACTACCATTGCGCCAAGTAGGAGTTACTTACCCCTGTTGGTTGCACGGTATATTTAAATGTGGATTGGTGCGGAGTTCGGAGAATGGGTTAGCTGTGTGGGGCCAGCCTGAGGGCTAACCGTCCATGTGAACACACCTTACCATTAAAGCCGACAACATTTTATGTGACCAACTGTAGGAATTTACAGGGTAAGTTCCACAGAAGAATACCAAAAGGACACCGCTCACAACCAGATCTCAAATCAATACACCAGTATTTTTGACGTGGTTAAAACCCTCAGAGTGCAAGGAGGGAAACAGTCCACGGCCTGTCCCAACGTGGGTACAGACAATTTATTAATCAAAGAATGAAAATTTACATAAGCTTCTCTCATGCACGGATTACCCGAACAATGACCCTCCATGCGCTTTAAATAGAACTCATGGACTAATCGGGTGTCAAGCCACGGATCAAGTGTCGGTAATACCGAGGTGAGAGTGAACCGTCGGATCACTACATATCGTGACCGTCGGATTGTAAGTTACAAAATGTACAACGGTAAAGAAACACACTTTACCTAACTCTAACCTAACTCTATACTAGACCAAGTTGAACTTAACTATATCCTATGTGTCGGAATATCCTAACATCCCCCCTTAAGAACAACTTGGGATAGGATTGAAGGATTTACAAATATGACACAATAGGAGAAGGAAGGAGGCACTAGAGCCTATCCCCCCTTAGTGACAACTTCCTGAACTCCAAGCATATATCGAAGTTTAGTGAACTTCGCCTCTGTGAGAGCCTTTGTGAAGATGTCTGCAACCTGATCATCCGTTGGACAATATTGCACTTCAAGAACATGGTCAAGAATGAGCTTTCTGATGAAGTGCATGTGTAGTTCAATGTGTTTGCTGCGCTGATGCTGGACTGGATCTTTGCATAGCTGAATGGCACTTTGATTATCACACCAAAGTGTGGTTGGATGCTGCTGCTCAAAGCCAAACTCTGATAGGATCTGACGAAGCCACAAGGCTTCCTTACTAGCTTCCACGGCACCACGATACTCTGCTTCTGCTGACGAAAGAGAAATGGCAGCCTGTTTCTTACAAGCCCATGTAATAGGTCCTGAACCAAGAGTGAAGACATAACCGGCAGTAGACTTCCGATCATCAAGGTCACCAGCCCAATCAGAATCAGTGAAACCAACTAACAGAGGAGCTGCTTTGGCACTGTAATGAATCCCAAACTGTATTGTACCTCGAACATAACGAAGTATTCTTTTAGCTGCTTTCCAATGACTTTCACGGGGGTTTTGCATAAAACGAGCAACAAGGCCAACAACAAAGGAAAGATCAGGACGAGTATGGGTTAAATACAAGAGTTTTCCGACAAGTTGACGGTATAAGGTAGCATCAACTTCAGGAGAAGTACAAGAGACTGAAAGTTTGACTCCAGACTGAAAGGGAGAAGGGGCTGGCTTACAGTCTTCCATGTGAAAATGACGAAGAATATCACAAGCATACTTGGACTGGGAAAGGAAAATACCCTCTTGGGATTGCAAGACTTGAAGACCGAGAAAATAGTGTAAGTGTCCTAAGTCTGTCATTTCAAATTTCTTTTTAAGGCTGGACTTCACATGGTTTATAAGGTTGGGATCACTACCAGTAAGAATAAGATCATCAACATAAAGAACAAGGATGATGAGAGAGTTGCCCACTTTCTTGGTGTAGACAGTATTGTCAGAATGACACCTAGAAAAGCCAGATTCTAAAAGAAAGCTATCCATTTTGGCATACCAAGCTCGAGGAGCTTGCTTGAGGCCATAAAGGGATTTCTTAAGTCGACAAACGAGGCTGGAGTCTGTTTGTATGAAGCCAATGGGTTGTTCCATATAGATTTCTTCCTGCAAGTCCCCATGCAAGAAGGCAGATTTAACATCCATTTGATGTACTTCCCATTTTAAAGAGGCAGCAAGGGAAAGAACAAGGCGGATAGAGTTCATTTTGGCAACTGGAGAGAAGGTTTCAGTGTAGTCAATGCCTTCAACCTGTGAAAAGCCCTTAGCAACTAGACGAGCTTTATGTTTGTTAACTTTCCCATCTGGTCCATACTTGGTTCTGTAAACCCATTTGCATCTAACAAGTTTGCGTCCCTTTGGTAGAGGAACAAGATCCCATGTATCATTTGTCATCAATGAATGATATTCTTCATTCATAGCTGTTTCCCAATGTGGATGGCCTGAAGCTTCTGCAAAAGTGTCAGGATCATGATTCACTGGAGCTTGAGCCAGTAAAGAAGAGGCTCTTTCAAACTGAGAACGTGTACGTCGCTGATCTGTAGGATCACCGGCAAGATCACCTGCTGCATCCCGAGTAGCACGGACCCATCTTGGAAGTTGAGGATCCTGAGAAGGTGGGGAAGGATTATCATCCTCGCTTTCATCATCAGAAGAAGAAATGTTCTCAAAGATAGAAGAGATGGGAAGAGGTGGCACATCCGCCGGACTAGGCTCGCAGGCCGATTTATTTTCATCAAATTTTACATCTCTTCTAATGATAACATTTTTGGACTTAAATGGAATAAGTCTATAGCCTTTTACATCTTCAGAATATCCAACAAAAGTACATTTCTCACTCTTAGGTTCTAAGGCTTTATGCTTTTCATCTGGAATATGGGCCCATGCTTCACTTCCAAACACACGAAAGTGACTTACATCTGGTTTAATGGAACTCCAAGCTTCTTCTGGAGTGATATTCTCTAGAACCTTAGTAGGAGTGCGATTGATTATATAATTTGCACAATTAATTGCTTCGGCCCAAAAACTAAGACTGAGTCCTTTAGATTGCAGCATACAATTAGCCATTTCCTTTAAAGTGCGATTTTTCCTTTCAGCTACACCATTTTGTTGTGGAGTGTATGGAACAGTATGTTGCATTTGAATTCCATTTTCGGTGCAAAAGGTGATGAATGCATTTTTAACATATTCTCCACCATTATCAGTTCTTAGCTTAAGAATTTGATGTCCAGATTGTTTTTCAACGAATGCTTTGAAGGCCAAAAAGGTGGTAAATACTTCGCTCTTGAGTTTTAAGAAGTATACCCAAGTGCGTCTAGAGAAATCATCAATGAAAGTTAAGAAGTACTTGCAGCCAGAGAATGAAGCAACAGGAAGAGGACCACATAAATCACTGTGCACAAGCTGTAAAGGGGCTGAGGCGTGCCAAGAGGCACGTTTGTCAAAACTGTCCCGATGATGTTTTCCGAGTACACATCCGGAACAAACACCATCTTTGCAAGATACCATAGGAAGACCTGTCACCATGTTTTCTTTACAGAGATGCTGAAGGGAGCGATAGTTTAAGTGACCATACCGCTCATGCCAAAGTTTGCTCACTTCATCATTATGAGCAACAAATACTGAGGGAAGATGGGATGACCCAAAGTTGTGAAACTTATACAACCTTTTGGAATCATCAGCAAGACCAGTAGCTAGAATCTGTTTAGGATCTTTTAGATCCTTGATTACAACATCATGAGGTGAAAATTCAACGATTTTACCTTCACCTGAATGAGTTATCTGATAGACAGATAGAAGGTTGCAGGATAAGTTTGGAACACATAATACATCATTGAACTGACCATTGTCTAGATGAACAGTTCCAGTCCCTACAACATTAAGAGATCTATCATCACCAACATATATATTTTTGGTGTTACAATCATTTAAAGAAGAAAACATGGCTTGGTTTTTGGCCATGTGACAAGAGGCTCCAGAATCAATGAGCCACTCATGAGAATGAGAAGAAGAAGAAGATACATTTAATGCATAACCAGACTGAGATGATTGACGATGACATGCAGAAAATGCCGTTCCGGAAGTTGAAGTTGAAGTAGGCTCCAGATGGATGTTATGTTTCTTCATTGCGGCTTCCAAGGCTTCCATCTTCTTAAAGCATTTAGATTCTAAGTGGCCATCTCGATTACAAAAGTTACAATGTCTTTCAGTCTTCTTCCATTTGTTTTTATTGGGCTTATCATATTGCTGAAATGATCTTTCATCTTGAGGCTGAGTTGGTTTAGGACCATTCCTTTGAGGATAAGACTTCTTAGGATTCTTTGAATTTGGTTGCTGCTGGGCGGCTAACGCTTTTGTGGAAGAGTTTCCAAGATTAAGAAGACCAAGGTGTAAGAGTTTTTCTTGTTCTCTTATTAAGGAATCACAAAAGGAGTCAAAGGAAGGGGGCTTGTAGTCTTTGCCTTGACAAATGAAAGCTTCCCTGGTAGAATGGAAAGTGGAAACAAATACAGAGTAGGCTGGCCCTAACTTAGTGAGGATGGAATAAATAAGGTTACCATCATCTTTCTTAACTTTAACACCTTCCAAGAGATATCTAAGGTTCTTGAATTTTGACAAGAAATCTTCAATGCAAGAAAAATTATTAGGATCCAAAGTAAGCAGCTCATTTTCAAGTTGATGGGATCTAATTTCATTTTTAATCCCAAAAACTTTAGCAAGTTTTTCTAATGCTTCATGAGGAGTTTCAATTTCTGCAATGTGGAATCTAAGATCAGGAGAAACAGACATTCCTATCAAGCCACGTGCTTGATCTTGTCGATTTTCCCATTTTTCGGCCTTGTCTTCATCTTTGGGTTTCTTCTCTTGGTCTGTGGCTATTCTGAAGAGACCTTTACTTCTAAGTAAATCTCCCATGTAGGCGACCCATTGGAAGTAGTTAGTGCTGTCAAGAATGACTTGGCATGGACTTTCCATTTTTGAAAAACAACTGAAGCTGAAGATGCTGAAAGTGAGTGGTCCAATGGATAGATCTCGAAAAAATAGGCGGTTTTAAAAAAAAACGGCTCTGAAAAAGGCTTCCGGATGAAGAAGTTATGGCTTTTTGAAAAAAAATTGTTGACGTTGCCGGCAAAGTGCGCGAATGTGCGGGAATGAAAAAATCCGCCCCCACAAAATGGAGACTTGAACCCAAGACCTCTACTCTCTTAAAAGGTCTTTGAACCAATTGATCTATACAAAAGATTTGAGAGAGAGAGAGAGAGAGAGAGAGAGAGAGAGAGAGAGAGAGAGAGGGGGGGGGGGGGGGGGCCTCGATTTGCGTGCTTGCCTTGGGAAGACTCTTTTCCCTACAAAACACAAAACACAAAACCCAACACGAATATCCAAAGAAAAACGAACCTTACGGCTCGAAGTTAGCTTTAGCCAAAAAACTAGAAATTTAAAAAAAATCTCAAAGTTAGCTTTTAGCCGAAAAACTAAATATTTTCCTCAATGTTTCTGATTTTCCGAGATCACACTAAGGTGCAGGGAAAAGAGCATACGCATGAGAAAAATCCTTTCTTTCTGTTTCTGATTTGCCCAGATCGCACAGAGTCGCAGGGCAAAGAGCATACGCAGAAATGAAAGGTATAGATCCGGGAAAAAAAAAAAAGGCTAAATAAACCGAAACCGAAATAAGCAGAGAGAAAATGACAGTAAACTGCAAAAAAAAACACTGTATACCTCCCGATCTGAAAAATGACGCAGCTAGGGCTACCGGAAACCTTTTCGCGTGAAACGAAAGGGGTTCCTCACTGAAACAGATGCTCCGAATGCAACAGAGCAGTCCTCTCGGCCCGAAAGCAGTCAGAAACAGCAGATCTAGGAAACGACAGCCGCATGCAGTTCTACCGGCTTCAGATTTGGATCACCAACGGACGCGGCCCTCAAATAGCTCTGATACCATGTAGGAATTTACAGGGTAAGTTCCACAGAAGAATACCAAAAGGACACCGCTCACAACCAGATCTCAAATCAATACACCAGTATTTTTGACGTGGTTAAAACCCTCAGAGTGCAAGGAGGGAAACAGTCCACGGCCTGTCCCAACGTGGGTACAGACAATTTATTAATCAAAGAATGAAAATTTACATAAGCTTCTCTCATGCACGGATTACCCGAACAATGACCCTCCATGCGCTTTAAATAGAACTCATGGACCAATCGGGTGTCAAGCCACGGATCAAGTGTCGGTAATACCGAGGTGAGAGTGAACCGTCGGATCACTACATATCGTGACCGTCGGATTGTAAGTTACAAAATGTACAACGGTAAAGAAACACACTTTACCTAACTCTAACCTAACTCTATACTAGACCAAGTTGAACTTAACTATATCCTATGTGTCGGAATATCCTAACACCAACCGCCTAACCTCCATCGCTTGAACGTCGGGGTAACTGCACATGTGAGACCACTGCTGAAGCCGCCAAGGGTTATCTGACCGTCGAAGGGAAGGGGCCAGTGCCAGGGGCTAGCCCCTAAGTGCATGGTCACCCGTGTGACCCTATTTTCTGATTTTTTAGGCCTCGGTGGACAATTTAACCGTCTGACAAATCTGCCTAGATTTCGGTGGATTTGGTGGGCCGTTAGCGGAAATATGGGTGAATTTGAGGGTTCGATGCCAAATTTTGGGCATTTTGTGGAACAAATAGTGGAGAAACTAGGAGAGGTAATAACTTCTCCAATTTTCGACCAAATTGCAGAAAGAGGCTAGGTAGTCATTTTTGGACATTCTGGACTCATTGGAGTAGGTTACAGAAACATTTGAGCATTGTAAATACATTTTTTTACACATTTGAGCATAATAGAGACGCCCAAGCCATTGGAAGATGGACCAAGGAGACGTAGCCCAGGAGGGGTGAACTCCTTCATCATGTTCCTGTTGTGATGTGTTGTTGGTTATGTTCTATACATTTTTATGTTGCTATTCAATTTCTTATTTATGTTAAAATTGCTCATAAAATTAACATAAAAACTCATTTTCACTTGCAATAAACTCATGAATCCTTAAGCACATGAATAACATTTTGTTAATAATCTGAGGAGGATCTTAGCACATCAAAACTAATATTCCTAATCAGATCAACCCATGTTGTGAATGGTAATAAATTTTATCAGTTTCTTCCCTCTCTTGTACAATGCACCAATTCATTTATAACCACGGTCTTTCATTTTAATAATATCATGCATTAAGGGTTTCAATGTATGAAACAAACACCTTGACCAAAATTTATAAGGGTACATATCTTCAATGATTTTTCTCATGAACTTATAATTAGGAACATTCCAGTGATGAATTAAATGACATAGTACGACTAAAAACTTTGAATGGTTTTAATTAAGTTTTTTGCAATATTAACACCAATACCATAATGATATAAGTAGACATGGATTGAAAGGAAGACTACACCACTAGTTGAGACACTCTCAATGCCTTTCCTTTAACATTTTTCCAACTATTATATACAATATATAACCCATATTCAATTCAATAATTTGTTAGTAGTCTCCAAGTAGTATGGATTTTGGTTCTTTCCCTATCAATTCCCATGATTATGGATTTTTCATACCTAGAGATCCCATATCCTTTCAGGGCACCATTGATGGTTTTTACCATTTCATGCCAATATGGTGAGCAAATAACATTCAATGGTACACCACATGCATGGAGAATCTTGGAAATTTTGCACCCACATCAAGTCTACAACCATGGTTAAGGAAATATGATATTGTTCTATGTTTGAAAGAACATGTGAGAAGCCACTAGCATGGGAGGATGATAATTGACCTTGGAACACTCTATGTGAGCCTTGTAAGATCTTAGACACCCCTAGAGGAAAACTTGTAACTTAACTCAAGGGGTAAAGCCTAGAAAACTATCAAGTGGTTCATTATCTATCACTTAGTGACTCACTTCACTCTTTCATCTTGGAAAATTCCAAACCTAGGGAGGAATCCCTATACTAATCCTAAGCCTATCATTGGTATATGAGAGGAAATTTTCCTGGGACTAGCTTAATCAAAAATTTCACCAAGATGCTAATGCCAATGTGGTCTCACTTTGCAACGACCCTAACTCCTTCATACAAAACCACCAACATTTTCTCAGCATTGGCACTAAACAAGGCACTTAGATGATTTTTCTTTGTTAACTCTATGAGCCAAGACTAAAATCATTGGTTTTTTTTATCAGGACTGACTTGAGGTTCTTAGGTTTTCATGGTGCATCGTGCCTCCAATATTTGAATATCAAGACTTCAAACAACTGTAGTTTCTTGTATTTTTTTTGTCACGGTATCAGTCTACCACTTATCAGATCAACCTTGAAAGGGATTCTTAAACTTAGTTGTTTTTATGGTGATTTTCTGCCCCAAACTTGCTTACATGGCATTATCAGACTACACCTAGATGGAAATGGAATTGACATGAAGAGACCCTAATTCCTTGTGAATGCGCGGAAAGGCTGTGACTTTGTGTGCACAAATTCGAGACTTTGGTCTTTGGCTCTCTGTGCTCGACACTTTGCCTTCAACTTTGAATAGTTGTCCTTACAAATATTAAACCTACAAGCCGCACACTTAACAAAAATAATAGCCAACATAAAATAATACACTTGTTCAATAAAGGCACTCGACATTCAACACTAATCCCATGCGTACAAAATTTCTAACACATAGGGATATTGGTAAATAAATAACACATAAGTTAGAAAAATTAACAACGATCATGAAACTTGGAATTAAAAGAGTAGACCATAATCTAACAGTCAAGCACAATTCCCTTTGCACAAAATTCTCTTTAAATCTCCCTCAAATCTCTCAAATATTGATTACAAGAGAGATCTCTTTTAATAGAGCTTGTATACAATCTAACAAACTAGAACTAATTCGTTCTTTCTCTAACCAAACCCCAAATTTATCTAATTTAGGAGTTGAACATAGAAACTAAAATGACACTTGAATTAAACTATTTACAAATCAAAATTATTCTAGACATTTTCTTCTAAAAACTATAATAATTTAAGAAAACTAATTTCATAAATTAGGAAACCAACTTGCATAGTAAATGGGGTTTTGAAAAGTAGGTGCTCTTGCATTAGAATTATGGGGAAGAAAAGAACTAATTCGGGAGGATTCAAAATATCTCAAAATTTGAAGTGATCAAAACTCGATGCAAATGTCACCATGACGTAGACAATGGTGAGAGATTTTCGATGCAACTTGCATGGCCTAAAACAGACTTCGTATGATGAAGATGTCATGTTTTGAAGTTTTATGGGAACAACAAAAAGTTGGTAGAATGACACATGGCAATTCATATAGGTGACCCATGGACTACCATACAAAAAACACGTAGCAAAGGTAGATGACTTTGCATCTGAACGAACAAATGCCTTAGCAATAATGTGGTAGTTGTACAAACACATGGTAGGCTTAAAAGTGGACATGTGGCAGATGTGACGATGTGGCAAATGACATGGTGCAACTGAGGAAAATGATGTGGCACTACGGACCGTGTAGATGCGATGACATGGCATACACATGGTGGGATCTGGATGAGATGCATGGCATATGAGTTGACATGGCACCTGTGTGGCACATGACTCAACAACGTGACATGGCAAGGCCGACATGGCCAGATTATTAGGCATTCAGAGGTGGACCAACTTGAGGCTACCATGTGGTAGCCTCCAAAAGGCTAAGAAGGTTCTAAAAGTCATAGCCAAAGAAGGTTCCCGAAAATTCTAGAGGGGGAGTCAAACCCCTGACACTAGTGGAGGCATGCACAATGGTGGCAATTGGGCCACGACGTGGATCTCAATGCAACATGATCAAAGGTTATGTCTAAACCTTTAAATATTCTATGGTCGACCTAAAATTGGGACGACGGGGGTCAAACAGATAACTTCAGGCTAACCAAATCCTTGATTAACCAATAAGCCAGTGCAAGGATCCAATGATATAATTTGCAAATACTCCATTATTGAGTTACATTACAACGAATATGCCAAAGTGGGAAGGTAAATGGGATTGAACCCATGGCCTCCCCAAAACCAACATCTGTTCAACAATGCACCCACTTTTGGACCAATAGAAAATGCTATGTTTGGGGAGACATATATAATCTGTTTGTTATTCAAATATTATGATGGTTTCGAAAATCCCAAGCCCATGGGGATTCGATCATATACAACCTTACACTGCTACTGTTTTATATAACCACTATATAACCAACCTGCCTTAGGAAACCTCTGTGCACAAAATTAGATTTCATTTCTTTAATTGTTGTATAGCCCTATAAATATTTGTTTAAAGGTAGTTTTTAGCTTGTTTTTTGGGCTAATTTTGGAGGGTTTTGAGTTGTTTTGGAAAACTGATTCCCATTTTTTTTTATTGGAAAAAAACGTACTTTCATTCACATATTTTTGAAAAAAAAAATACATTTTGTGTATACATATGATAATGTGTATTCAATAGGATATTCTCATATCCTATAGTGGCGTAAGTGTAAAAAAAATAAAGGTTAAGTGTTTTGCATTCCTATCAACTAGGGATAGTGACTACATATGCTGTATGCCAACCAAAAAAGTAAAAATGTCATTGTGCTGAGTGCACCATACATTAATAAAGAATAAAAAAAGAATAGTCCTGATTATGCTATTTTATAATATATAGATATGAGTCCAAAAATTGAAAGCAAATAACAGAAGGAAAGGATATATAATAGAAGATCATTCCTGAGAAGCTATATGTGGCTCATCCATAAAAGGACAATGGAAAAACTAGTAGTGCTCATCCGTGACCAATTCTATCACCTTCCAAAACCCCCAATCCATGTGCGGGCCTTCCTTAGAAAGTCTGTCGACAATCCCCTTCCGCTCCCTATAAACATGAATGCATAATAATGAATTATAAACAAATTTCAACCGAAAAATATCCTCCAATATATGAGTGATCGTAATGTTTCGACACACCTGGGTCTCATTGACCCAATTCACAACCAACAAAGAGTCCCTAAACAATTGAAGTTGTTTACACCCTTTTTCTTGAGCAAAGACAATAAGATATATGCAATCTAACAAATTTTCCCAATTTTTGGTACCCCGCCCCAAAACCACCTTGACATGAAAATAATGTTTTTCCAATAGATGTAGGACAAACCCCCCCACTCACAGAACTATCCTCTTTCAATGCCCCATCAAAATAACCCCACAAAGTATTGAAATTCAGGGTTTCAATTAGGATAATCTTAGCCCTTGCCTGAGGATAATGAGAGAATAGCTAAATCATCTCCGACAACCTGAACCAAATAGGATGATTTGTCCTAAAAGGTTGACTTGTTTCTTACCAACCAGATACCCTAGCCAAGGATGAGAGGGAGAGCTAAAAAATGGTTTAGTTGCCCTGTTTTCAACCAAGAATTTCTAAATCTCCACAAAGGAGACCCCCTCCCAAGAGAAAACTTGTCCAAGTAGATCCCTACAGGCCGATCATACTTGTTTTGTGAAGGAGCATTGGTCAAATATATGATCAATGGACTCTTCACAACCTTTACATAATACAAAATGACAAGGACCTATTTTATGTCTTTACTGCATGAAATTCTAAGTAAGGACTTTCCTCTCAATGATACACCAAACTAGAAGCTGATACTCTGATTTTATAGAAGCTGTATATATCCAAGTTTTATATTTTATATACCATCCAGGGTTGTTGACCAAACCAACTCATCCTAAAAATTAGACAGTCTAATATGGGATGAGAGCAAATCATTTATGAATAAGGACCATTCCTCCCTAAAATCCCCCTGAACATTTAAATTTTCAGTAGACAACCAACCCTAATTCCATATTGTGGTCCAAGCAATATTATTGATATGTGCAATTTTGGAGAAGCCTTGGTCCCCGAGTCTATCCACAAGTGCTTGAGATAGATGATGACTATTTGCACTCCCTGCCCAAGGGTCCATACCTAGATTGATCTTGGCCCCATTACCAATCTTCCAAGCCAATCCAGAGGATGTCAAGCTAAAATATTTCAATACAACCCACCAAACAACTGATATATTCTGTCTTACCTTGTTATGAAGCCGCACCCATTCATCCAAGGAATATGGAGCAATGTATCTCTAAGATATAACATTCATCCAAAGGCTACTGGTAAATAATAGGCGCCACCTGCACTTTGTAGCCGGAGCCTTGGAAAACATGAAAATATTTTTTACTCTCCATTTTCCCAAAATATTTGGCATAACAAGGCAAGCCCACTTGAATTAAGGAAGGACTAATTTATCCTGTGATCCTTCCCACAAGAAATTAAAAAAAATCCTCCAAGCTTGTTCCAAAACTCCCGTAGAAATCTAGGCCAAAGATGTCCAATATACTGGAATGGATTCAAGAACAAATTTGATTAAGACCAGTCTTCCTGCTCTAGAAAGCCCCTAAAAGCTCCAACATTTTAATATTTTCTCCAATTTTGTAATCAACCACTTCCGATCATCCTTGTTATTTCAATTTGGATTTAGATGAAATCCCAAATACTTTAGTCCAACTTCAAGCTCAGATACTTTGAAAGGGAACATAGATCTGATGTATTGAATCTCGAGCTCATCTAGGTTGAAAATGGAGATGGAATATTTCCTTTCATTAGTGACCATAGTTGTAGTCTTTCCGAATAGAAGAAGGAATTCCTTAAGTTTCTTGATATCTCTAGCCACACCATTGCAAAATATTAGTCTATTATCGTCAAAAGGAAGATCAGTAATTGATAAGGTATGAGCAATAACCACCCCTTTAAACTCTCCCCTCGTCTTTTACTCCAACATACGGCTTAGGCCTTTAGTAAAAATAAAAATGAGGAGAAAAGACAAAGGATAAAATTGTCTTATACCTCGTTGAGGAAAGAAAAAGGATGAGGTAGATCCATTAATTAAAACATCAAATGAAACAAACATCACACATCTCATAACCCAATTTATATATGGGACCTCAAATCCCACATGAGTAAGTAGAAGTCTAATAAAGAGCTGGTTTACTTGGTGATGTGCCTTTAAGAGATCTATATGTAAAACCGCCCTGTTAGCCTTCATAATTTTTAGACTATGTATACGCTCTTGGGAAACCCCAATGGCTTTGTGAATTTGCCTCCCCTCTAAGAACCCAAATTGCTCCTGTGAAATAGACTTAGAAATAGTAGGATTAATCCTTCGATCTATAACCTTTGAAATTACCTTGTAGACACAATTGCATAAAGATATAGGCCTAGGCCCTAAACTCCTCCAAAGATGTAGGGTTTTCAACCTTAGGTATTAGGGAAATAAAGGTAGAATTGAAGGTTGGTAAAATGATACCTTCCTGACTAGATTAATTTATAACCCGTAAAAAATATGATACCGAAGTGTCATAAAAAGTTGGAAAAGTTTCAACAGCCCAACCATCTGAACCAAGACTCTTGTCTTTTTGAAAACTAGAAAGCACAACTTTTAGCTCATCTTCAGTCACTTCCTCCATCATATTCCTATTATCATCAGCCTCAACAAATCTTGGAAAAAACCAAGCCACGAGAATAGCCTTAACAAAGGTACTCCCCTCTAGTTCCTTAAAGGTATATTTAAAATGAGATATGCCAAGTGATCTAATTTAGAATATTAGATTGTTGTGCTAAGATTCTCCTCAGATTAGAAACAAAATGCTTTCATCATGCTTAAGGATTCATGAATTTTTGCAAGTGAAATGATGAGTTTTTATGTTAATTTTATGTGAAATTTAACATAAATAAGAGACTGAACAACATCATAAACATGTACAAAACATCATCAAAAACACATTACAATAGGAACATGATAAATGAGTTCACCCCCCCTGGGCTACGTATCCTTGGTCCAGCTTCCAACTCTTTATTATGCTCAAAAGTGTAAAAATATGTGTTTACAATGCTCAAATGCTTCTGAAAATTGCTCCAATTAGTCCATAATCCTAAAAAATGGTACCCTATCCTCTTTTTCCTCCTCATTTGGTCGAAAACTTCCTTAGTTATGACTTATGCCAACCTTTCCACAATTTCTTCCTCCAAATCTAGCTAACTTCTAGTTAAATTCATTATCTGGAGTTAATTTTGGCAGTTCCACTGAAATTGGCGGTCCTGCCAACTTCCCTGCCTATCTCGCGGTTAAGGCTGAGTGGTCACATGCAAGGTGGTTAGGTCCGACAATTAAGGCGGTGGTTTTGGCAACTCCATCGCAAATTGCAATCGGCAAGAATCTGGTTTGGTAATGCGGCGTGGGAAATATGCAATTGTGATAAACGACGAACCCGATAGAATTATCACATGCAATATAATCTATATCGCATCCAGAACATATCGCAATCAGTAGAGTTAGAGGTAATATATATGTGTGTGGGTATGTGTGTGTGTGTGTGTGTGTGTGTGTGTATGTGTGTGTGCGTGCACGCGTGTGTGTGTGTGGGACTCTACAATGTGTGATCTGCAATTGCGATATCACAATCGCAACCTGATCCTGTCGAGGCTGATTCTGTAACCTTTCTCTATTGAGATGTGTGATTGCGATTATCCCATCTCACCATGGCTTTGCTTTGGAGTTGATTCTTTAATCACCGACCCGCCTATGATATGTTAGTTATGAAACAATGCATAAGCCGAGTGGTTAGTCCTTTGGTTTGTTGTGTGGGAGGTCATGGGGTCGAGCCTGACCTTCGACCTGTCTTTCCAATAAATTTTTTATCAACCATTAGAAGGACACGTGGTGATCTCCGTCTTAGCCACGTGTCACCTCCTTATTGGTCCAAACCCAAAACACGTGGACCAATGAAATTCTGACACTTGTCACCTTCCGATTTTCCACTTGAAAGGAATATTTTGAGGATATTCCATGGAATATTCCAAGGAATATTATTTTTACTAACTGGGCTATACGGATGCCCAATCAGCATCCCTGTCAGCTTCTGCACCAAATTTGCCTATTTGGGAAAATGAACATATCGCGTTTTTGGGAGAATACGATGTCCGTTTTGTGTGAAACGAGTTGCGCCAGATTCAGGATGACGATCACTACGTGGTATTTCAAGTTCTACACAATTTTTACAACTTTGATTTTTGAGCATAATTTTGAGCACCTGATCACTCCTCCCCACTGGAAGCCTTTTGGACCCCAAAAGGTCACTTTCATTTGTCTAGCAAGTGAGGGTACAGTTCCCTCACCTTTCCAATCTCGATCCATTTATCATTGACTAGAACTTGTGATCTATACGATGCTTTCTGTGCCTTGATTTGTACTTTCCTTTTCCCTTTTCAAGTTGATCTTGCATTGTTTGATGTACCATTTGGAGTCGTTCAATTAAATCTTTGGCTTTTTCCATGTTACTACCAGTAGCAACATCCTTCTTACCAAGATGATACAACACATTATGATGCAAATGGTAAACAAATTCCTCTACTTGATTCCTTTGGCTCAAGCTTCAATATACATCTTGAAAGTATGGATTTTTCTGAACATAACTTTCATGTAAAACAACATGATGCTTGAGGAAAGTAGTTATAAAAACTATAGGCCTAGAAAGTACATCAAAAAACTTGTCGCTTATACCTTTCTTATACCTTTTGACCAAGTGGAATAGTAGAATAAAACCCATCCAATGAAAGTGCCCTTGTCGCTGCAACTTAAACACTGCACCATTGAAAATTTTTGAATGAAATGAAATGGGCTTACCATATTTCATAAAGACTGCACCCATGGCATAGTCACATACATCAACCTGAAACTCAAATGAATTTTTCAAGTTTAGAAGAACAAGTATAAAGGTTGAACTGATCTTTTGTCTTAAAGCATCAAATGCCTCTTGTTGTTTGCCTCCCCACTGGAAGACCTTTTGCACAACTGCCAAAGAATGAAAATGAGCTACAATAGAAGAAAAATTAACAAAATCTTTCCTCCAACATTGGGCTACTCCCAAAAAACCTCTTATCCAAATGACTATCTTGAGCATTGACCAATCCATAATGGCATCAATCTTGGAGAAGTCTAACTTCAGCTCATCTTCTCCAATACCATGGCCCAAGTACAACAAAGAAGTTTTATCCAACATATACTTTGACATATTCAATAACAAATTCTCTTGACATAAGACGTCGAGTATTTCTTTCTCATACATGACATGTTCATAATGAAATTTTCTGAAAATGAAAATGTTATCCAAGTAGACTATTATGTCTAGAAATGGATGCAATACATCTCGCTTCATATGCATGAAAGTAGTAGGAGCATGGAAAATACCAAAAATCATAACAAGCCATTCAAACAAACCCTGCCTAGTTTTGAATGTCGTCTTCCATATGTCTCCTTCAACAACTCTACTTTGATGAAAATCACTTCTTGAATCCCATTCAATGAAATGCTTACTATTCTTCTTGGGCATCAAAACAAGAGGTGCACCACATGGTAAAAGAGATGGTCGGATGATCCTTTTGTTCAATAATCCTTGGATTTGCTTTGTTATTTCTGCACTTTCCCTTCTTGACATCTGATGCATGTCAATGTTAGAAAGAAGACACTTTTGCTGCAATGGTGTTTCATGTTGGATGATCCTCTTGGAAGGAAATCCTTTTACTTTCAGAAACACCTCATCATCATGGTTAGCAACATCAACCAAATCAGTTTTCTAATTTGAATTACAACCATCAAACGCTTCGTAATCAACATCAACATTGGGTTTGATCATAAGAAGCACTAAATTCTTGCTTGAATTCACTAGTCTTTTCATTTTCCCTGCATTAAATAATGAAAGGTTTAGTTTCTTGTGATAAGCTCTCACAATATACTCCACACCATCCTTGAACAAGTGGTACCTGTTTTCATGACGATATAAGATTGATTTTCTATCATAGAGGTAAGGACTACCCAAAACAATTCTTGATATATCAAGCGGTACAACATCTAATTCAACTTCGTCAATGAAGTTTGCTGTGATTGGAAACCGAAGAATACATTTTCTTGTAACCTGTAAGTTTGTGTCCTTGCATATACAACCCAATGGATATGGCTTGGGATGCAAAATGGTTTCAAGATTAAGTTGTTGGACTAAGTTATTAGATATCAAGTTGGCTTGAGACCCACTATCAAAAAGTATGTCGATTTTTGTATGTTTTGAGATTAATCTCACATGAAATAATTCAATCCTTGTTTCTTCATTTGGAGTACTAGTGTGACAATTTGATATACTAGTGCTAGCAGTGGATTATTTTCCTTTTATACCCATGGATTTAATTTTAGTTTCATCACCCGAATCAGATCCCAAATCCTCTTTAATGACGATGACTACCTTTTCTTTTCCTTTGTTGTTGAATTTCTTTGGTTTCATTTCGGGATGAAGCTTCAAACAATGAACTTCATCGTGACCCTCTCTAAAACAATGTTTACATATTGTTTTCTCTCCTTCCTTTTTAATGGATGCATTTTTCTTTCCCTTGAAACTGTTTTCTTTATCTTTACCCTTAAAAGGATTTTTACTACCTTCTTTTGGGGCATTTTTCCCTCTTGCCTCAAGATGGGTGGCTTTCACACACACACCATCTAGATTATTTGGATTAAACATTAAGATAATATGCTTAAGGTAACTATGTAAACCCCCTATGTACTTCAACAATGTGTCCTATGATTGCAAATCTACACCTAACATCAAAGATCTTTTTTTGAATTCTCTGGTGTAATATTGCACATTTGACCTTTAGGCTGTCTAAAGTTCTGCCAATTCATGATGGCTTTCTTCATATAAGCTAGAAGGTAGAATTGTCTTTTGATTGCAACAATGAAATCATTCCAAGAAATTGTGATCTTACCGTGTTTTTTACTCTCCTCTTGGGTCTTTGATTCCCACCATACGAATGTTGCACCTTCCATTCTCAAGGAAGATAACTGAATCTTTATGTCATCCTCTTGAAGGTTTTTAATCCTGCAACAGATATCCAACGGATGAATCCAATTATCAAGTTTTTCTGCATTCACTTCACCATTATACATGCGTAACTCAAATTTAAAATCAAGTTTTAAAAAAGGTGATTTACCAGTTCCTTTTGAAGTATGATGATGAGTATGAGTAAGGGTTGTGTTAGTGGAAGAGGGTGAAGATGCTTGTGAAGAAGAAGATGAAGAAGATGGTGGAGAGGTTGGAGGTTTGTCTCCATTTCCATTACCTCCTCCTGAAGAGCCTTCTTGTTTGGGAGGTTTGGAACTTTCCCCTTGCCACTTGGTATTCCTCTCTTCATAGAAGACCTTCACCATCTTTGTCATATCAAAGAAAGCCTTTCTAAAGGTATTCTCATCTGCTGTCATGTTTGTAGGTTCTCCTTCATGAGATATGATATCTGGAGTATCAACTGCAACTTGAGGCTGAACTGGTGTTGGAGTTGTGGCAACCTTGCTCTCCTTCCTCTTTAGCCAACTTCAGGGCTTCCAACTAGCTTCCCTTCTCCTCTTTTGACTTTTAACCTTGTAAGAATCACATAAACTTGCAAACAGTTAAATCATTCTTCCACAAAGCAAACCTATATCTTTGATACCAAAAGGATCTAATTTAGAATATTAGATTATTGTGCTAAGATCCTCCTCAGATTAGAAATAAAAAGCTTTCATTGTGCTTAAGGATTCATGAATTTTTGCAAGTGAAATGATGAGTTTTTATGTTAATTTTATGAGAAATTTAACATAAATAAGAGACTAACAACAACATAAACATGTACGGAACATCATAAAAAACACATTTTAATAGGACACATGATAAAGGAGTTCACCCCTCCTGGGCTACATCTCCTTGGTCCAACTTCCAATGGCTTGGGCCTCTCTATTATGCTCAAAAGTGTAAAAAGATGTGTTTACAATGCTCAAATGCTTCTAAAAGCTGCTCCAATCAGTCCACAATCCTAAAAAATGGCACCCTAGACTCTTTTTCCTCCTCATTTAGTTGAAAACTACCTTAGTTGTGACTTATGCCAGTCTTTCCACAATTTCCTCCTCCAAATTTGGTAATTTCCAAGTAAATTCATTATTTGGCGTTAATTCTGGCAGTTCCACTGCAATTGGTGGTCCCGCCAACTTCCCTGCCTATCTCGCAGTTAAGGCCGAGTGGGCACATGCAAGGTGGTTAGGTCTAGAGGTTAAGGTGATGGTTCCGGTAGCTCCATCGCAAATCGCAATTGGCGAGAATCGACGGGTGTTATGGTTTGGGAACGTGACGTGGGAAATATTCGATTGCGATAAATGGTGGACCCGATGGAACTATCAATTGCAATATAATCTATATCGAATCGGGAACTTATCTCAATCGACGAAGTCAAAGGTAATATATATATATATATATATATATATATATATATATATATATATATATAAGGTGATGGTTCCGGTAGCTCCATCGCAAATCGCAATTGGCGAGAATCGACGGGTGTTATGGTTTGGGAACGTGACGTGGGAAATATTCGATTGCGATAAATGGTGGACCCGATGGAACTATCAATTGCAATATAATCTATATCGAATCGGGAACTTATCTCAATCGACGAAGTCAAAGGTAATATATATATATATATATATATATTAAACGGTGGACCTAATGGAACTATCAATTGCAATATAATCTATATTGCATCGGGAACATATCTCAATCGACGAAGTCAAAGGTAATATATATATATATATACGAGACTCTGCAATGTGCAATCTGCGATTGCGATATTACAATCACAACCTAATCCTTTTGGGGCTGATTCTGTAACGTTTCCCTATTGCGATGTACTATTGTGATTATCGCATCACACCCTGGCTTTTATCTGGGGCTGATTCTTTAATCACCGACCCGCCTGTGATATGTTAGTTAAGAAACAATGCATAGGTGGAGTGGTTATTCCTTTGGTCTGTTGTGTGGGAAGTCACAGGGTCGAGCCTGACCTCCGACCTATCTTTCCAATAAAATTTTGATCGACCATTAGGAGGACACGTGGCAGTCTCCAGCTTATCCACGTGTCACCTCCTTATCGGTCCAAACCCAAAACACGCAGACCAATGAAATTATGACACTTGTCACCTTCCGATTCGCCACCTACAAGGAATATTCTAAGGATATTCCATAGAATATTCTAAGGAATATTATTTTTTCTCACTGGGCTATACGAATGCCCAGTCAGCATCCTTATCAGCTCCTGCACCAAATTTTCCTGTTTGGGAAAATGAACAGATCACATTTCTGGGAGCATACGGTGTCCGTTTCATACGAAACGAGTTGTTCTGGATTCAAGATGTTGAGAAATACAAGGTCGTTTAGGTTCCATGCCATCTAATTTTTATTTTATTTTTGAGCATAATTTTGAGCACCTGATCATCCAGAGAAGTAAGGCCCTTAATAGATGATACCTATCGAACATCAAGCCCCTCCATACTCCAGATAGTATTTGAAATTTGTTGGTCCTTTGTATAAGCTTGAAAAAACTTGGTATTTTCATCACCACAATCCAGCTAGATAGCCCTGCTAGATATGGATTTTCCTTGTTGGCAAGAATTTATTTCCTTCTCAATTCTAGTTTACATAAAATATCCCTAGATTCCTGAGTACAAAATCCAAAAGTACCAAAATTAGAGAAAGCCTCAATTTGATGTTCCACATGAAACAACCTTCTTAGGGAAAAATTTTTAGGATTACTTGTCAAACCCCCACAATTAAAAGAGAGAAATTTCATTCTGGCACCCCACGAAGGGCTAACATTTCTCTAAGAGTCCCATCAATATAATATTTTCAAACCACAACCATTTCCTAATGAGCCTTTTCTTTAGGCTAAGATATATGGGACCTCCTCTCCCTACCCTTCACAGTGAGCCCATAGACAGGGACTTGTCCCAACCCACCTGAAAAACCATTAGACACAATGAGTACAAGCATCAACCGAATATTATATAAAATTTCACTTGCATCTAATAAACCCAAAAAAGCCGAGGAAACCGATGCCCTTGGAGATGAGTAACCCAAAAATCTAGGAGGAATGGGACAAGAGGATTTAACATGGGATAAAGAAGTGAACAACTTCTGAGAAACCATAACATATATACCCATAGATGAAAAATTCCAACCTTTTCCATGTTTAGAAAATGAATTAACAAGCAAAGAGACAAGAGGAAGGGGGACATAAGTACCAGGAATTGTGGTGTGGTCCGCACACTGAAAATATGTTGTCATTGTAAATGAGGTTGGGTCTTCTGAACGAGAGACCACAATAAATTTCTCCATGGATCTATTCACCACAGAGCTGAGCAACGTCTGAAATTTGGAAGCCACACCATCTTCAGAGAAAAAATACCCTTCTTTTCCCAAGGCTGCACCAACAATATTTTTCTTTTTTTGTGGCTTGTTCCAAACATGTAGGTTGTAGGTTTTTTGAATGGAAGTATGCAAAATTGCACTAGGTGACCATACTTGTGGCACCACCGACAACGAAAAGGAAGCCCTTCATAATCCAGAACTTGAAGTCTGACATAACACTTTCCAATGTTCATAGTTTCATGAGGTTTATTTCGAATGTACAAGGTTACTAAAATCCTGGCAACTGATAAGTTCTTTGTCTCTTTGAAAGATTATTTTTCCTCTTAGAATCACCCCAAACTATTACCCAAGTTAGCGGAAATTTGAGGTTTCAAAATGTGGGTCGATAGACTAGGGAAACACACCCACACGAGACCACATTGAGATGCTCCCTACTAGCATATAACACAGGGAACCAAAACTTGAAAATAAAGAGTTAATGGACCATACTTCTTTCGCCACCAACTCTGCTACTTTGTGTGATTTGAAGAATAATTGGAACCAACCCTTTCCTAACAAGAGAATATCTAGAGCCTCTAAATCCCTCAGACATAAATTTTGGTCCCGCCATTCAATGAGAGTATCCATACAAAATTTACGGCCTATAGCATGACCCATCAACAATTTCTATGCTAAGTCCACAACCTAATACGTCTCCACGTCATCCCCTAAGCATAGATTGTAAGATGCCAAAAGTTTATTACAGTTTGAAACCTCGTGTTTTTTTCTTTTATTTGGAGGGTTTTGATTATCTCCCAAATCTAGAGGAACAGGGATTTCCAGCTCCACCTACGGAGCCTTCGGTGTAAAAGAATCATCCATTGGATCTAGACCCTCATGAAACGCTGAAAATTTGGGAAATATGACACCCACCGATGGAAGAGGCACAAATTTCATGAGTGCATTCGAAAATGCCTTCAGTGCCACTGGGAAACCACCATCAGATGAATAAAACAAGAATGATGAAACCCCACCACCAACAAATGGAAAATGAAGACCCGCATCTAGAAATCCCATTGAGGAAGACATATAAAACCCTAACAACGCAACACTAGAGGAGGGAATCAACCATCACCAACGACCTAAGAAAAAATCACGACAACAATAAAATTATTTTACTTGTGTTACCACTGGCAAGAGATATGGACACTTGATGGTTGATGGTCAAGAAACCCCAAAAATCAGACGATCCCCTGATGAAGAGAAACCTCCAAAAAAAGGAACCCCCCTTTAAACATCTCAAACGAAGGAGATGGTTCCCTCCCCATAGGGACCATAACCATTAGAGTAGACAAAAATATGCCCCCTAAATGGGGTCACCAAGTCATAGTCGACCATCTCATGGTCAACCATGTTACTCCACTCAAACCATGCCAGATCGACACACCTATCGACCCCTGTAAGGAACACGAAGTGCTAACAAATAACCAATAGTGGAGAGATAATGAACCTAACAATCATAATACTTCACCCACCAAAATATGTGACACCTCGTGAGAATGCTACGAAGCATAAGAAACATAAAAAAATTATCAACCCTGCTCCCTATACCTCACAAAATTCAGGTGAGGGAAAGCTTGAAACCATAGTTCTACTATCACCTTTGCTTATGCTCCATTCCACCACAATATCCCAAATTATTAAACTCCTTAACCACTTGCTATTATTGCAGAGGAGGACTTTGTTGTAAGTTGGAAACTGATTTTCCTACTGTACATCGAGTTTTTGAGATTAATAGAAGTGGTCCCATAGTTGGAAGTTGACCCCAAAGACGTAGCCTAGTGAATGGGTGAACTATTAACATCTCGATGTCTCTTGTTTCTTTCATTACCTTGTTGTCTCTTTCTTGTATTTTCTCCTATTACTACTTAATTTTGGTTCCTTAACGCTTTATTGGGATATAATTGTTCATTCATAAAAATTGACAAACCAATCAGTTTTAAATATCTAGATCAAAAATTGTTCATCAACTCCTCAATGCTTGTGCCATACTTGATGATATTTGATTTGGTCATATAGGTAGCATCTTCTATTGGTTGCTACTTCCATTTGACCAAATATTGAAGATACTCTTTACCCCCGGTCTCCTTAACTATATTTTGACCCAATGTTTCTTCAATTTCCTTCTGAATTGAATTGGGTAGTTGTTTCTTCCACTTACCGATAGGATCTTCATCCCTTATAGGTGCATCTATTGTAATATTGTTTGTCTCATTGAAGGGATTTAGATCTGCTACATTGAAAATTAGTGATATTCCAATGTATTCCGAGAGTTCTATGTCATAAGCATTTGAAGGAAATTTCCTAAAAATATTACATGGACCATTTTTCTTGAGCTTCAGTTTGTTGTATATCCCTATAAGAAATTTCTCCTTCCTCAAATATGCCATTACTGGGTCACCAAACTCAAAATCCAACTATCTCCTTTTCATGTATGTTCTCTATTTTCACTTCTGCTATTCTCTTGCAATTGTTTCTTGACTCTTTCTTGCAACTCCTACATACTTATTGCAAAATATTCACCTTTTTTAGTTTGAAGTTCCTACTTTTCGAAATTCCTTAGTTCATACACTCCCCTGGGGTTAATTCCATACATTATTTGGAATGGGATGATTCTTGTACTCCTGTTAGGTGAGTCATTGTAGGAAAACTCAGCTTGAGCAAGTATTTGATCCCATTGTTTGGGATGTTCATTCACCAAACTTCTCAATATGTTTCTGAGACTTCTATTCACCACCTCTTTTTTTCCATATGTTTGGGGGTGATAAGCTGAAATGAAGTTTAAACTATTGCCTAGTTTCTTCCATAAATTTCTCCAAAAGTAGCCTACAAATATTGTATCCCTATTTGATACACTACTTTTTGGAAATCTATGCAATCTTACAATTGCTTTAAAAAATAAATTTGCCACACTAGTTGCATATATATTTCTTGTACACGCAATAAAATGTGTCATTTCGGAAATCTATATACAACAACAAAAATGGAATCGTCACCTCTGTAGAAATTTTGAATAAGATGACACTTATTCAACAGAGATTATCTCGATTATACACTAATGCGGAAAACATGCATAATACATAACCTCCTCTACGTTGATCATCAATTTGCGGAAGCAGAAACAATAACATGCGCACATAGAAGCATCAATCACACATATCAACACAATATTTTCCCGGGGAAAGCATCTCGCTAAAAACCCCAACTATCTGTATATTATATTGATTGAGAACATGTAACAAAAATAGTACAATACTCCTCACAAGTATCCAGCACTATCTCCACCTGTTACACACAATACAGCTCAGATCTGATCTCCAAATCTCCTCCGCTGCTTGCCTGCCTCCATTGCACAATCCTGCAAGAGAATGAATGAGAATGGCTGATCCAAACTCCTATTTACCTTGTGAAAATCACCCACACTGTAAATCACGTGAGCACAAGCTATATTTCACTTGGTATTGGCCCACACTATGCAGATATCATTGGCATAACTCAATCCCATGCATGTGCACAATCTCATGCACAACTGATAGCAATCTCAACCTCTAACACATGTCTCCACTGAACCGTACATGCACTGAGTTAACTGATGTATTCTTTAGTTGCATTATGAGTTAATAATTAGTGAATTAATTAATAACTAATTCACACAACTCATCACTTAGTCTATTGATCAGTTAGACTAAATACAACTAGTTCAACTAAGTCAAACTAAACACAACTCCATTAACTGCTCATCCAACTCCACAGAACTCAACCACATGAGTTCTAACTGATGTCCTGCATGCAATAGCTCAACTGACTCACAAAGAAAACGTATTTCCTTCTGACAGCTGCATGTGCCACATCTGTAGCTCAAACTGAAGTGCTCCAAGAGGATAAGATAAAGTTTATAGTCTAAATATTATTATGAGACAATAATATTTGACTTTTCTATTTTTGACTAGCAGTCTAAAAATAGACTCTGATCACTCTTGCTATGATCACTCCTGCTGTGATCACTCCTGCTGTGATCACTCCTACTGTGATCACTCCTGCTGTGATCACTCTTGCTATGATCCAAAAATAGACTTTGCGCCATAATTTGCCTACGGGCCCACTTAGTGAAGGCGACTCCTTTCCAATAAGCTCCATCATCTTGTTGCATTCTCAACAAGCATTTCTTTTTGCACACTTTTCAACACTCCCTCTCAACAAAAAAGGCTTCCTCTCAAACCCGATCATGTAACTCTGGAATGTTCTGCATGCATCACATCTGCCCGATCCACTTTGCTCCAACAACACTTGGAAAAAAAAAACTCCCAACTGACCACTCTGTTGGGCTAGGAACATACTTTGATGCTGAAGCTCTACCTGCTACTGACAAGTGCTCCCTCTCTGACATCTGCGCTACTACAACATCTCCATGCATCTCACACCATTGCACACCTCTCTGTGCCACCTAGCACTGTGCAAAACACTTGTGCCTCTCGCATTGCTGCAACCTGCATGCTATGCACTGTCCTGGGATTCCCTACACTGTCGCTCTCTCTGCCGCTCCATCCACATCTGTCTCTACCCAATCAGTTAGTCCCTGCTACTCCACTTCGGGGCTCCCGTAGCAAGGTCTCATCCAAGAGGTTGGGTACCTCAAGGATCTTGCCCCTCCTCCTTGGGACGATCAATCCACATCACCCCACCTCCTACCTAGAGGTATGGCTGCATGCGATCCCTCAGCCCACCTGGCTCGAAGTTTCCCCCTACTGGATGTCTCTGCATGAGTAGATGTCTCTACTCAATCTCCTCTCAGCTTCCCTTGTTGTGGCTGCTCCACAACCTCCTGAAGCTGTTGCACCAATCGTGGCTCCTCCACAATCGTCTGAGACTTCTTCTGGCTCTGCATGTTGAGAGGTAATATATGCTCCCTCTCAACCACCAAGTCTCCATCAGTTGCCTCGCTGCTCAAGGTTTTGCATGCATCTTGAACCTCAAGAGCATACAGGTTCTTGACCCGTGAACCAATCTGCTTCACCTGTCTAGTGATGATGTGTCTAAGGAAAACCTTTCCCTTACTGAAGACTACATCATAGCCTCTGTCTTCCAGCATCGTGATCGACACCAAGTTTCTCTTCAGTCCTGGTACATACTTGACATCGGTCAAGGTAAGGCGAGCTCCATGCTCCCTCTGAAAAATAACCGTGCCTACACCTGAGACACTATACTTCTCATCATTACCCATCCCTATGAGTATCTGGAGATCTTTCTCCTCCAAAGTACTGAACAAACTTTTGTCACCGGTCATGTGGAAAGAAGCTCCACTGTCAAGAAACCAACCACTTCCCACCATGGATGAAACCATGCATGCGAAGAGTGTGAAATCCAACTCAAACCGTGAAGCAAGTTCCTCACCTTCAGATCCTTCCCCGGATCCTTTCCTGGATTTCTTCTTTGGGAAATTAGTAGCATAATGGCCCAACTCATGACAACGAAAGCATCTCACCTTCGACTTGTCAACCTTCTTCCCATCATTGGAAGAACTGGATTCGGAAAGAGAACCCTTCACCTTCCCCTTCTTCGCCTTACTCGCTAAGGCACAGTTCTCCTCATCATGCATGCATGAAGAACTGTCTCTGGTGCGCCATCTAATCTCCTCTTGCACAAGATCCAACCAAAGTCTCTCCCATCCTAGCAATTTCTCCCTTCCATTCACCGAGTCCTGGTAGCTATGCCAACTCTTAGGAAGGCCAAGGAGTGCTAGACTCACCATATCCTCATCCTCAACAGTTACCCCCACACTTCCCAGCTCATCCCGGCATTGGGTGAACTTCGTGAGATACTGGGGCATACTATCTCCATTCTCACACCTAATGTTTCTGAGTTTATCCTTGAGCGCCATTCCACCAGCTCAAAACTCAACCGCTTCTGATCTAAAATTCGCGAGAACAAAGTATTTCTCGTACAAAGATCGACTGTATGGGCATTCACCAGATATCTCACCTTCCAAAAGAATGATGAATCCAGAAGCTACCTGGCCCGATTATAGACTCTGCCTGAAGAAATAAAATGTAAACACTTTCTGAATAATAGATCTGATGATCAATCCCGCTTTGATATCCTGTAGAACTTTTTCTACAAATCAACCAACTTCGATACCATGTAGAAATTTTGAATAATATGACACTTATTCAACAGAGATTATCCCAATTATACACTAATGTGGAAAACATGCATAATACATAACCTCCTCTACGTTGATCATCAATTTGCAGAAGCAGAAACAATAACACGCACACATAGAAGCATCAATCACACATATCAACACAGTATTTTCCCGGGGAAAGCATCTCGCTAAAAACCCCAACTATCTGTATATTATATTGATTGAGAACATGTAACAAACATAGTACAATACTCCTAACAAGTATCCAGCACTATCTCCACCTGTTACACACAATACAGCTCAGATCTGATCTCCAAATCTCCTCCACTGCTTGCCTGCCTCCACTGCACAATCCTGCAAGAGAATGAATGAGAATGGTTGATCCAAACTCCTATTTACCTTGTGAAAATAACCCACACTGTAAATCACGTGAGCACAAGCTATATTTCACTTGGTATTGGCCCACACTATGCAGAGATAATTGGCATAACTCAATCCCATGCATGTGCACAATCTCACGCACAACTGATAACAATCTCAACCTCTAACACCTGTCTCCACTGAACCGTACATGCACTGAGTTAACTGATGTATTCTTTAGTTACATTATGAGTTAATAATTAGTGAATTAATTAATAACTAATTCACACAACTCATCACTTACTCTATTGATCAGTTAGACTAAATACAACTAGTTCAACTAAGTCAAACTGAACACAACTCCATTAACTGCTCATCCAACTCCACAGAACTCAACCACATGAGTTCTAACTGATGTCCTGCATGCAATAGCTCAACTGACTCACAAAGAAAACGTATTTCCTTCTGACAGCTGCATGTGCCACATCTATAGCTCAAACTGAAGTGCTCCAAGAGGATAATATAAAGTTTATAGTCTAAATATTATTATGAGACAATAATATTTGACTTTTCTATTTTTGACTAGCAGTCTAAAAATAGACTCTGATCACTCCTGCTGTGATCACTCTTGCTATGATCACTCCTACTGTGATCACTCCTGCTGTGATCCAAAAATAGACTTTGCGCCATAATTTGCCTGCGGGCCCACTTAGTGAAGGCGACTCCTTTCCACTAAGCTCCATCATCTTGTTGCATTCTCAACAAGCATTTCTTGTTGCACACTTTTCAACAACCTCTCTGTGTCTAAAGTAAACCCAAAAAAAAATCCATGCCGACAAAATACCAAGGTTTATTGGGAATTGTCAATGGCTGATACAATCCAACATTATGACTTCTCCTTTTTGGCTGCTAACATACTCTTCATCTTTCCACATTTTTTTTCTTGCATGCCTGGCCAATAATAAAACTAACTTAATATAACAAAAGTTGTATCAGCTGCAAAGTGTATTTCTAGTCCTCCACTATGCTTCTCCTTGATTAAGTTATCCCTCATGAAATATCTAAGAATGAAAATCTTGTTGTCCTTGAACATCAAGCCTTCTTAAATCATATAACTTGACCAATGAGTTGTGTTCATGCTCACTCGGTTTCCACATGTTGCATAGGCTTCTTTGAAATCTACATCACTTTTGTACATTTCTTTGAGTTCATCAAATCCTGAAACATGGAATTAAAATTCTTGTAGAATTAAATTAATCCTACTTAATGCATTTGCTACTTTGTTTGATGACCCACTGGCATGCTTAATTAAAAAGGTGAAATTTTGTAAAAGTTCCACCCATTTGGTATGTCTTGAATTTAAATTTCGTTGGTTGCTTATCAACAAAAAAGCATGGTTGCCAGTAAATAAAACAAATTACTTGGGCATTAGATAATGCCACCACTTCTTCAAAACCTACACAACAACATAAAACCCCTTATCATTTGAGGATTACTTTTGCTTTTCCTCATTTAGCTTCTCACTGAAGTAGGCAATTGGTCACCCCTCTTGGCTTAAAACTGCTCCAATAGCAACCCCACTAGCATCTATCTCAACATGAAATGATTTTCCGAATTGGGAAGTGATAAAATAGGTTTCTCTTTAATCATTTGTTTCAAAAACTTGAATTTTTAGTTTGCTGCTACAATCCATTTAAAAGATTGATTGTTTTCCTTGATAGTTTCAGCAATGGGTGCACAAAAATTTCTGAATTATTTTATAAATTTTCTATAAAAAATTGCAAGACCATGAAAGCTTCTTACCTCAAACACATTTCTTAGAAATGGCCAGTTAATTACCGCCTTCACTTTATCTTCGTCCATCTTCAATCCATCCTCTGAAATTACAAAGTCCCAAGTATACCAACTTATTTTTAATGAAGTTGTGTTTCTTTAAATTTAGCAACAAATTCTCTTGCTGTAGGGAACTGAAAACTAACTCGAGGTTCTTGAGAATATTATTTTGTTTGGTTGTACACTAGAATTCCATGTAGATAAACAATGGCATTTTTTTCTGTGAATTCTTTAAAGAACTCATTCAATAATCTCATGAAAGTACTGGGTGCATTAGTAAGACCAAAAGGCATCACAAGCCATTCATATTGTCCATGATTGGTTTTAAAGGTAGTTTTCCACTTGTCCTCTTCTCTGATTCGGATTTGGTGATATCCACTCTTTAAATCAATTTTAGAGAAGTATTTAGAGCCACTCAAGCAATCAATCAAGTCATCAATGTGCCAACGTGGAGTCTTTTACCTGATTGTGATCTTATTGATGGCTCTTGAATCAATGCACATCCTCCATCCACCATTCTTCTTTGGAATAAGCAATGTTGGTACATCACAAGGAATTGAGCTTTCTTTAATGAGGCCTTTATCTAACAACTCTTGAACCTCCCTCCTTACGTCTTCATTTTCTTGTGGATTCATTTGATATGCTGCTTTGTTTGAAAGACTAGATCTTGGGATCAAGTTTATATGATGGTTAACACTTCTAATGAGAGGTAAACTATTTGGTAAATCATCAACACTTATATCAACAAAATCATCCAACATTCTTTTGATTTCATCAGGAAAACCATTTAAATTGGTGCTTGTAAGGATTACCGAGGCTTCCCAACTAAAGCAAAGTGTACCTCCTTTTTCTTCACTTCTTGCAACAATTATTTCCCACTCATCATTAATACACTTGGACCAACTTCATCTTTGGCTTCTTCATCTGGCAAGGGTAACAAGGTGTGCACGTGACCATCTTTCTCAAGAGTATCTGTGTTTATTGTATCATTTTGGATGGATTTCCTATCATATTTCCATGGTCTCCCTAACAGAACATGGCAAACATCCACTGACATCACATCACACACAATTTCATCTTTATATTTGCCAATTTGGAATTCTACCTTGCATTGTTCATTAAATAAAACTTGACGACCCTTTTACAACCATGATACCTTGTAAGGATGAGGGTGTGTTATTTTCTTCAAATTTAATTTCTCTACCATTTCATTGGAGACTAAGATATCTACCAATTACAACTCTGAAACACTTTAACTTTAGATTTGCACACAATCCTGAATATAATTCTATTTTGAGCTGGTTCTTTGACTTCCTTCTTTGCTTTGATCAACACTCTCTTCATCAGTAAAGACTCCCTTGCTTCAAGAACTTATTTAATTGTGGATTTATTCTCATTTTCCTCCTTTGTTTCGACAACATGAGAACCTCTTTGGACTGCTGGTGCATTTTCCAGACATTCCCAAGACATATGTCCTAGTTCCCCACTTTTGAAACACCCAGGTCGATAGTCTCTTCCTCGAACTTTGCCTCTTGAGTATGATATTCTTCCCCTTGAATCACCCCCTCTTGGTGATTGGTTGTTAGAACATCCTCCTCCTCTTCCATATTGGACTTTTCCTCTTCTGTTCCAATGTCCTTTGCCTCTCGCAAGACTCCTTTTTCGATTTCTTTGGCGCTGCTTTCGAACAATCTTTTATTTTTCCTTCAAGGTAACTTGGTAGCCATCCTCGTCAATTTTCAAAGATAACAGGTTGATCTCATCTTTAATACCATATCTCAAAGCATTTATGTATCTAGCAACTTTATCAGAATCATCTTCTACATGACCAACTTTAATATATAACTTGCAGAACCCTTCAATATATTATTTAATTGACATGGACTTCTGTCTAAGGTTTTCTAATTGTTTAAAAAGAATGATTTGACAATAATTGGGTAGGAATTTACCTTTAAACTTTGCCACCATTGTATCCCAATATTTAATTTTGGACTTTCCTTTCCTCTTTCATTCAACTTGTATTTCATCCCTCCATAGGGATGCATGGAATTTAAGTCTGGTCATTGCATACTTGACTCGTATATCTTCATCAACATCATCATAATCAAAGTATTTATCTAAAGTATTTATCCATTTCGTTAATTCATCAATGTTTAGGTTACCTTGGTACAATGATACCTCAATTTTCGTTTTGACAGTCATCTTGGCTATCATTTTCAATATTTTCTCCACTGGTTTTCCACTTCTTCCTCAACATCAATGCCATCTTCTGTGCAAGTTGTGGATACCATTCTCTCTTGAAGTTGCCTCACTTCTTCCTACAAAGCGACATTTTCTACATGCTTACCTTCATTTTCTCCTCTCATTGCTCCTCGTCAGTTTTCCATCTCTGAAATCAAACTTATATGCTACTCTGATACTCGAATCTGATGCCATTTTGGTCTCACTCTACAATGACCCTGAGTCCTTCACACTAAACCACCAAAATTTTCTTAACGCTAACATTGGACAAGGAACTCATATGATTTATCTATGTTAACTCTATAAGCCAAGACCAAAAGCATTGAATTTTTTTTTTCTTAGGGTTGACTTGAGGTTCTTGGGTCTTCGTAGTGCATTGCTCCTCCAAGCTCTGGAGGTCAAGATTCCAAATGGCTACAAACTTCCTATATTTTTTTTGTCACCATATCACTCTACCACTTCTCAGATCAACCCTAGAGGGGAGTCTTGCCCTTAGTTGAATTTATGGTGATTCGCTGTCCCAAACTTGTATTCATGGCATTATTGGACCACACCTAGATGGAAATGGAATTTGTAGAAAATCCTATAGATTCATAAGCTCAGGTAATACACTAAAACAAGAGACAAGAATCTACTTCTACTCTTTACAATGGAAGCATATAAAGGTCGAACAAAACAATAATAGCAAGAGGAAGATAAATCAATGGCACATAACACAATAAGTTTTCCTGGGGAAAGCCACAACTCAAAACCCCACTATCTGTATTGCATTAATCAGAAATCCAAGATGATAATACAATGCTTTTTCTCACAGGAACAATCCCAACACTCAGTAAAATTAATCTCCAACTCACAATCAAACTCTTGACCAACACTTAGCCAATTCTCTAGCTCTCCAAGTCCCTATTTCCTTGCGCAATTCCTATGGTTGATTAGCCCATCTTAAAGGGAAACCAATGCATCTAAAACTGTGCAATCCCTTCTAGGTTCAGTTCCTGATTTCATGCACCATTTGTACAACTCAAAAAATTATACAACTTATAATACATTTTCCCTGCACTCTAGTCTCAACTGGGTCTTTATCAGAATCAACATGCATGAGTTTCTTATGAGGGAATCTCCAGTTAACTGGAGTAGCACTAGTTAGTGCATTAGTGCATCAACTGACTGTTAACTCAATATTAGTTACTGCAACAGTTTGGAACTAATTTAACTGAAATTAACTAAGTAAACTAAATTATCTAATTAAAACTCACAATTAACTCATCCTGGACCCGTATAATATAGGGAGAAAATATACATGACTTCAAAAACACTTCCAACTCCAAATTCCTAAGTTAACTATGTCAACTCACTCTAGTTAACTATTACAAGTTGTTATGAGAATAGAATTCGATTTTAATTCTCAGTTTAATTCAAGGACAAATTAAACTGGAATTTCTGGATTCTATTTTTATCATTTCTTGTTGCTATTTTCAACACTCCCTCTCAACAAGAAAGGAATTCAACTCGATCCTGATCCTGAACCTTTGGAATGTTCTGCATGCAACACTTCTCTCTAGTGTTGTTGCTCTAGCAACTCTAGAAACAAAAAAAAAAACATCCAACCTGAATCAGAATGATGCCTCTGTCATCAAAGTCTCTGACTGCTATTGCCTCTGTCGACTAAAAACTCTGCGCTTCTGTTGACTCTTCCTTTCTGCACTATTTTCAACCCTTCTCTACACTTCTTCAGTATCTGACTGCTTTAGCTTCTATCACGTTGATCTCTGACTACATCAATCCCACTGATTCCTCCCGCTACTATGTACTTTGGTCTCTTGTAGAAAGGTACGATCCATGAGATAAAACCACTCAATGGACCCTGCCCAATTTCAGCCGTCTTGGGACTATCACTTCACATCGCCTCACCTCACACCTAGAGATATGGATGCATGTGATACCTCTGCCCACCTGGCTTGAAATTTCACCCTACTGGAGGTCTCTGCATGAGTGGATGCCTCCACTCGGTCTCATCTCGACGTCTCCAATTGTGGCTGCTCCAAAATTGTCTGAGACTACTTCTGAGACTTCTTGAGTAGAACTCTCCACTCAGTCTCCTCTCAGCTTCTCTAATTGTGGCTTCTCCACAATTTTCTTAAGCTTCTTCTAAGACTTCTTCTGGGGCTGCATTTTGAGAGGTAGTTTACTCTCCCTCTCAACTACCAAGTCTCTAACCTTTGCCTTGCTCCTCAATGCTTTGCATGCATCTTGAACCTCAAGAGCATACAGGTTCTTGACCCGTCTGCCATCTGTTTCACCCATCCCATGGTGATGTGTCTAAGGAAAACCTTTCCCTTACTAAAACCTACATCATAGCCATGGTCTTCCAATACTGTGACTGAAACAAGATTCATCTTTAGTCCTGGAACATACACCACATCTGTGATCCTGAAAGGGGAGCCAGACTCCTGAAAGGAAACCGTACTGATCCCAGTAGCTCTATACCTCTTGTCATCTCCAAACTCTATGCTCTACTTGAGGTCTTTCTCCTCAAAATACCTAAAGAGATATCTATTCCCCGTCATATGGAATGAGGCACCACTGTCAAGATACCACACACCTCCCATGGCAGTGCCGACCATGCATGCAATGAGAGTGAAATCAAGTTCGAATTGTGAAGCTAGAGCTTCACCTGCTCCCACTACTCTCAACTCCTTCTTGCTTGCTTTCTTCTGTGGGCAGTTCTTGGCATAATTCCCGTGCTCGTAACAGTGAAAACACTTGACTTTCATTAAGTCCATCTTCTTTCTGCCCTCCTCGCCTTGTGACTTCTTTCCCTTGGCCTTCTTTTCCTTACTCGCCAAGGCAAAATCCTCTTCCAATTCCTTGGAAGAGGTCCCATCTCTAGTGTTCCTCCTAATCTCCTTCTGCATCAAATCCGACCATAGTCATTCCCAATGTGGCAGCTTCTCCCGACCATTGACAGAGTCCTGATAACTATGCCAACTCTTTGGGAGTCCTAGAAGAGCAAGTCTCACCATACCATCCTCGACAATATTGATTCCAACACTTCCAAGTTCATTACGACATTGAGTGAAATTAGTCAAGTAATTTGGAATTGAGTCGCCCGCCTCCATCTTGATTTTTCGAAGTTTATCTTTCAGTTCCAACTTCCTTTGGTCACTGTTGTTCTAGAAAAGGTCCTTCAATTCTTTCCACATATCATGCAGGTTTTCCTTCCCATGGAGACTCGAGACAATGTGGTCTCGAACTCCCTCAAGGATTATCTGCCTCACCCTTGCCACACACTTCTTCCATTCAACCAGATTCTAAGCATCTGATGTTGATGGCTTAGGAATGTCCTGATCAATGAATTCCTTCAAGCCATTATCCTCCAACACGACCTCCATCTTGTCCTTCCATGCTATATAATTCAAGCTTCCATCCAAGGCATACTCGAGCCACAAATCGTAGAACGCCATCTGTCGATCCTAAAGTATATATTGCAAATTCGAATTTCACTTGTAACCCTGTACACCAACTATTCATGAGCACACCAACTATTCATGATGTAGATTACCTCATTCAAATATCTTGATATGAACGAATATGCAGCAAATTGTTATAATTTATTCATTTTAGAATTAATAGGTTAGAGCACCATCCTCACAAAAAAATTTAAAATAGATCTCATACATAAGTTACTTTATCTCTCAAAAGAGCTTAAATGTTTTATAATTTAAATATTGGATTTCAAAATACATTTTTAGTAAACAAATGTTATATAGTAGTTAGTCTCTGCGATTTTATTTAAATATAGTTAAATTAAAGTAAAAATATTGAATTTAAATTATTGTAAAAGTTTAAAATGTTATTTGTTTAGGTTTTATTGATTGGTAAATTGAAATATTTTATTAATTATAATTATGCATTATTTGTAGACATAAACAACTTTCCTGATTTTTTTTGCTGAAATATGAATTTATGCACATTTATTCTTGCCCACGATTATATTTTTTATCAATGTAATACTTTTTACTGAACTAAAAAATAAATCAATAAAATATATAAATAAATAAATGTATCTGATGTAAAATTAACTCAAATGTAAAGTAATAAATTATATATAAATAAATAAATGCATGGAATCTCATATATATAGAATTCAAGTTAGTGTTAAGGTTTAGAATCTGGTCAATTTAAATTTTACTAATTGGTAAATTAAGGTATTTTGTTAATTGTAATTATGAATTGTGCATTGTAATTAGGCCTAGTTGATTTTTAATTCTTAAATGCATAGAAAATTGGAATTTACTTAAATTTCATTCAGATATATTATGCTTAAAGGAAACATTTTCAAAACATTTAACATAAATCCCTTGTAGTTAAATTTTAATTCTTACATGCATTATTATTAGACTTTATTTAAAATTATTTTAACTCTTAAATATAAAAATCGTTTATTCAAGTTTTAATCTTAAATGTATAATGACTTGGATTTTTTTTGGAGGATTTATTGTCCTTTACTTCGGTACATTACATCATTACCTGAGTCCCGTCTCAAGCCTCAAATGGAATGGATACCTTTGCAACTCTATTTATCCCACTCATTGATTATTAATAGTTGCTTGCCAAGTAAATCATTTGTTTGTAAAAAAATATAACCACCACCAAATTCATTCATTTATAGAAAGTATACCCATCCTTTCTATAGAAATATACCAAGCACCAAGGGATTTACCTAGAAAAAGTGATTATGGTGATACATCAGAACATGTAAAATGGATAAACCGTTTATGTGGCTAACCCCTATCATAACTTTGGATGTTAAATGTATATGGTTGCACAAAAGAAACTTACATATACATCACCCCGTGAGCAATCTCAAACAATTCCCACGATGGCGTGTAGGCCTATATTCCAATGCCTTATAATTAAGGAAATTGTTCGTACCCTCGCTTTACGCTACGATTATCTATTTTTTGGTCTTGTGTCCTCACTGGCCTCTGTAATAAGGCATTCAAATTCACAACTTCTATTAGTCTCAGGGTCCGACATGCTAAAGCAAAGTAAAAAGTCAGAGTCCATAATACTGGAAAGGAAAAATCAAAACATATCCCATTGAAATGATTATGATACGAATGTTTATCTCATACTAAATGACTATTCATTGAGATAACACTCCATCAAAGTTATTTATTAGGTTAGCGTTTAATGTCAAATCCTACCAACAATGAAATTAGGAAGAGGACGTCAAAAGATCCATTGTTTAATCATTTTGATCTAAAATTGAGATGTTGTCAAAGGAATCATAACTATTGAGTTGAAAGTGTGTCTTGCTTGTCAAAATTTGAGAAGTTCTCAAGGGAATCAAAACTCCCTTGTTGAAATGTGCGGCTTTCTTGAATTGTAGAAGAGACATGTGTACACATTTCAATAAAAGTAAACATGAATAATTTATTTGCGTCAACCGACAATTGCATAACAATGGATAACACACAAACATATGCTTAACAATGGATAACCAAGTTTTTAGAAGTTGTACCTTTCCAGCGCAGAAAGAAATGTGGCAACAAAGAAATATAGAATTTGTAATCCCACGAGGTGTGCCTTGACCACAAGCAAATTAATGGCTCAGACAAAAATGTTAATCACCAAATTAAATGAATCACTTCTATTACACTATATTTTTTCACACTTCCCATCCTGTATACTGAAGCGCCAAAATGAAGAAAGTTGTCACTATATTCACCATGAAACATATATAGAAGCATTCCAGAAGAAAAGAAGAAAAGTTCCCCTGAAAGAATTTCTAAGAAAATGATCCAGGTGGATGTTGGTGGCCACCCATCTATCCCACTTAGACCCCCACGACTATCTCTTTTAGTTTTTCAGTTTCTGTAATTGTAGCACAATTTACTATTTTTAGCATTTTTTTTCCGATCTTGAACTTCCGAAGCCGTTTTGAGGCCCTAAACGACGTTTTTTGGGAAATCTGAGAGCAACATGTGTCCATGGACTAATGTTGCTTTTCCCAAAGTTATATTTCTTGGATAGATCTTTCTAACGAGCTATTGTATGCGTCAAACAGAGATCGGGTGCCAAAGTTACAACCCTGGGAAATTGATGTACCAATTTACCCAAACAGGGCCCACAATTTGGCGTTTCATCTTCTAGGGTTAGGTTTTTGGATGTTAAGGGTTTTGCATTGTTTCTCAACAATAAATAGGCCTTCGAGCCTCATTGTAACACAGTTCAGAGGCATGTATCCACCACATCTCTTCTCAGAGATAAGCTACCGTTGCCCTAGCTGGTTCATTTCCATTTCTATTTGTAAGCATATTTCAGTGTTTTACATTAATGAAATGAATTATTATTTCCGCTGCATCTCTGTGTTTATGGTTATCTCTATAATTTGTTGCATTCCTGTTTAAATCCGGATCAGTGGTATCAAAGTGGCCTACTTTTTCTCTGTTTTTCTTTGCATGTCCCCAACGAGGTTGGGATATAAGGAGTTAGGGCTTGAACTGGTCGAACCTTTGAAAGACTAGCCTTACAAATCTCGACAACCTCCCATGGCGGATGAGAAGAAAGACGAGGGGCCAGGAGATCCTATCAAAATCTTGCTCAAAGAAGCCCTTGAGTGAAAAAGGAACACGATGATGGACAACTTTACGCAGATCCTTCGGCGGCTACCTAGAGGTGATGCATTGGCTTCCAACAGCTACTCTGGAAACACCACACCGTTTAAGGTACAAGTTAATTTTGAAATCCCCATCTTCGAGGGTCAAATAGACGCAGATGCCATAGATAAATGGTTAAATCTGCTAGATGGGTATATTTTTGTTCATGAATTTTCGAGTCGGGAAAAGATTATTTTCTTTCTTCTCAAAGCAGCCCCCCACATCAAGGATTGGTGGGAAACCTACTGCGAGCAGAAGAATGAAAGTATGGGCTCACTATTTTCAGTCGCACCCACTTGGGATTCATTCCGGGATGCTGTCAAGGAGCAGTACTACCCTGTCAAAAGCTATGAGGACAAATACATCAAATGGACCACACTGCGGCAGGGAAGGGACCAAGATGTGCCGAAGTTCACAAAAAAATTTCATACCCTTCGCACACAGTTGGGTATCAAGGACTCTGAGCTACATTTGGTACTCAAATATCGTGGCTGCCTACACAGATACATCCAGGAAGAGATGGAGTTCCTAAACATCTCCTCGCTTGACACGGCATACCGATACGCTGTCAGAATCGAGCAAAAGTTCAAATACAAGAAGCGAGACTTTGCATTTGTAAATCCAAAGACCAAAGGACAAAGCCAAGGCGGGGTGACCCAAGACAACCCGTCGAAGCCGCAAGAAAAGAACAACACCACGAAGTCGAAGAAGGACACAGGAAAGTGGTGTGAGTTCCACAAGAGTCCCACTCATAACACAAGTGAGTGTCGAACCATGCAATCGCTGGTGGCCGAGTTGAAGGCTTCAGAATTAGATGCATGTTCCGACCTTGAGTCGGAACCCGACAAGGGGAATGGCAAAGAGAAGCAGATCATTGATGTGGATCTGAGCGTCACTATTGCCACCATCAAGATCCAGAAGAATGAGCCCAAAGATCCAGAGGAGGGGGAACGTCTTTTCCACTCACAGATGTGGGTGAAGGGTTCGCCGTTGCAATTCATTGTCGACAATGGCAGGCAAAAGAATGTCATTTCAGTAGAGGTCATGAAGCGGTTGGGCCTACTGACTACACCACACCCGTAGCTGTACAGTATCGGGTGGCTTCATGAAGGACGATATCTCAAAGTTCACCAGAAGTTCCGCCTTCTCTACAACATCAAGCCCTTCACAAACGAGGTATTGTGTGATGTTACACCTCTGGATGTTTGTGATGTATTATTAGGCCAACCATACTTGTGGAGGCGACATGTTGTGTATGAGTCAAGGCCTCGCACTGTCATTATTTCTTTGGATAATTCATTATATAGGATACCAGAGGTAGCCCCACCTACCGCCACCTCTTTGATCTCTACTAAGAAAGGCAGCAAGCTCATCTCCCAAACTAGGAAATTAATTTTTTGTCTGATTCGCTCCCAAAGTAAGGGGAAGATCGTCACCACATCCATGACCCCCGTGAAGGGTTCCTCCACGCAGCAGCAACAACAAAGGAATACGGTCATGAGAGAACACAGGAACAACTTCTCCTCACCCACAGGGGTACCACAAAAGCTTCAGGTGGGCAACAAAGTCTGGTTGCATTTGCAGAAAGAACACCTTACAAGAGCCCATCAGAAGCTTCGACCACGCCGACATGGTCCTTACACCATTACTAAGGCTATGGGAAATAATGCTTTGGAGTACAACATTCCTCCATTTTTTCGCCTGCACCAAGTGTTCAAGGTGTACCACCCTCGACCATGCTTCCCACCAATACTGGACACATCCGAGATTGTAGAAAAGCTCACCAGGGACCAAGTTCAGCAGATGGAGGAACTCAATGCAATGGGGACCATTGCTTCCTAAGGGGAGAGGAATGATCCAGGTGGATGTTGGTGGCCACCCACCTATCCCACTTGGACCCCCACGACTGTCTCTTTTAGTTTTTCAGTTTCCGTAATTGTAGCACAATTTACTATTTTTAGCAGTTTTTTGGGTCCTGAATTTCTAGAGCCGTTTTGAGGCCCTAAATGACGTTTTTTGGGAAATTTGGGAGCAACATGGGTCCATCCATGGACCCATGGACCCATGTTGCTCTTCCCAAATTTATAGTTCTCAGATAGATCTTTCTAATGAGCTATTGTACGTGTCAAATGGAGATCGGGTGCTAAAGTTACGACCCTGGGAAATTGATGTACCAATTTACCCAAATGGGGCCCACAATTTGGCGTTTCATCTTCTAGGGTTAGGTTTTGGGATGTTAAGGGTTTTCCATTGTTTCTCAACAATAAATAGGCCTTCGAGCCTCATTGTAACATAGTTCAGAGGCATGTAGCCGCCACATCTCTTCTCAGAGATAAGCTACCATCGCCCTAGGTGGTTCATTTCCATTTCTGTTTGTAAGCATATTTCAGTATTTTACATTAATGAAATGAAGTATTATTTCCGTTGCATCTCTGTTTTTATGGTTATCTCTGTAATTTGTTGCATTCCGGTTTAAATCCGGATCAGAAGACTTGTCAAAGGGCCTAGTTTTTAGGATTAGCGCGTTTTTCACCACTAGAGATCCATGTTGGTAACTTGTTGCACTATTCTGACATAGCGCTACCAGCGCTACTTTTATAATAAAAACCCGCGCTGAACCTATTCAGGTAATTTTTCCTAAAGCAGAGGAGAAGCTTCTCTTATTAGAAGGCTCAAGAACGACGAGTTGGTTACAGGTGAATAAAGATTAGAGCAAGATCACCCATTCTTGGTCCTTGATCCTACTTTCATGGATCTTTCCATTGAGTTGTGGAACCTATCCCTCCTTTTATGGATCCTTGGCTCCCACTCCTTCACTATAAATGAGATCAACAATGTAAACTTTGAAACATGAACTGATACTGTTACCTGTTCCGTAGAGATAGCAAAAAAGTGACCTGATTTTGAAAAGGGGTGATGCATAACACACATGTTTTTTTTAGAGCATAGTTTTTGGCACTTTAAATTTTTTTATGTACATTATGTTTTAGAATGGTAGTGATTTTCACGCTGATTTAAAAACGTGGTAATTCTACATCAGGCCCTTTTTTTAAAAGACCTATTTTTTGGCTTTAAATTTTCTAATGTTTGAAATGTAAATAATTATTTTCTAAATTTAATAAATTTTGAAGTGGCCTTCTTCTTCTTCATATATATATATATATATATATATATATATAGTGAGGTTTTTATTGTTTTGCATATTTAAAGAAGAATGTCGATATTTTGAATTTTCGATATTCTACATATTTATACATCGTTAATTAATTTTTCAATCCACATGAAATAATTGTCTCTAAAAAACAATAATTTTTAACAATTGACATAAAAATAACCATTTTCAACATAAATATAACTAAAAAACTACACATTTTGATAATTTTTTGTAATTTTTTTGCTAAAAATGACATGTCAAAATCACAATTTTTATAGGAAAATTTTAACTAAAAATGGTTAAATAATAGATTTTTTTATGAATTTCATGTCAAAAAAATAATAATAATCACTGTTTTTTTTCAAAAAAAAATGATTAACATAAAAATTAATGCGAAAATCACATAATACAAATACTGAACGGATAACAACCTTAATTTAGTGCTTATTTTTCTCTTAAAATGTCAAAGTCAAAACATTACAAGTATAACTAATTAATAGTTACAAAAAATGAGCTTGATTTCCAAGCATAACTTAAATCTAATCAACAATGTCACATAAATCAAACTCTTCGCCCTCTAGAGTTTTATCATTGTCTTCTTCCACAATATTTTCTGCTTCATTTTGCTCATTTTCCTCTTCTAATGGATCTATGATGTCTGCGAATCTCCCAATGTATGTCTTTCCAATCATTCTGTGTAACGGTGGTTGGGGTTCCTTTGCTGTTTTTTGCCACATGTGATTCACTAAAGTCCCCTTTCTTCAACCCAATTTCTTGCATTGCATCTGGAAGAAATTGAAGAGCATTAATTCTTTGCTGAATAAAATTGCACTGTATTGGATCTTTTTCAATGGCAATGCAATTTCTTCCTTTTTGAAGGCAACATGCTAGTGTTGTACCTAATTATCAAGCACAAAAGAAATAATGAAGTAAATTAGTACAATGACATATAAATTAAGAAATAACATATTCAAAATAAATTCCATATAATAAAACTAACCTGAGCCAGAAAATAAATCCAGAACCCAATCTCCTTCATTTGAACATATGTTTATAAGATAGTTAGTCAATAACTGTGGTTTTTGATAAATGTTAACTATCTCTCATTTTGCTTCTTTGTCTTCATATGTTAGTTTTCTCACAACAACATCATAAGTCAGTATTTGGCTATGACTCTTTCCATCTACCCGATTAAAAATCATAGACATATAGCTATCATCTTTTGCCCAACTATCAATATGGATGAACTCATAATCATTTATAAATGGTTGATCTTCACAGTTAAGAAGATTTGACTTTTGTCTATAACATGAAATAGTAAAAGTCTAATTAACTTGTACATAAATGAATTTTTTAACATTAATCAAATATACATTTTAAACATCTTACCATGTAAGCTACATCCTTGAATTTATTTTCCCCTTAAAGCTTGAAAATGACATTGCCAATTGTGTGTCTGAATGAAATGTCGCAAATCTCCATAATGGTGATGACGTGACTTCTAGAAATCCCGCAACCACTTTACTAAGAGCTTGAGAAGTATGAGGGTCACTGTCATAGTCAATGTTTGGAATATTGAAAACATGGGGAATATATGCAATAACTAGGGCATAATCCCTTTTAGGTATGAGTTTAGCAATGTTTTCACAGTTGCCTTGTATTACTTGATACTGAATAGTGTCAAGCCCATTCCAAATGAAATGAGTAAGAGTTGGATCAAGTTCAACATTTTTAAGACGTTGCTTCTTCAGTCTTTCGATCTTAAATTTTTCAATAAAGGTTTTGAAACTATCTGGTGCTCCATTTGCATCCTTCATATTTTATAAAATAAACAAATATATGTGTAAATTATAAATTAAAAGTAGTATATAGATGAATATAAATGAATGTATAAATCAACATACCATTTTAAATGCAAGATTTTTTTTTTTAATGTTGATGTAGAACTTGAATTTGGATATTATCATCCCAACTATCTTCATTCAACAATTTAACCATTTGTTTTTGAATTTTCATGTAAACTTTGTGACTGCATAGATAAAACAAAAAAAATTAATATAATGATATGTATAACAAATACTATTAAGAACAATATGTTATATTTAAAAGAAAATTATAATCTAAAATTTATAAAAATAATTCAACAAACTTACTTTTGAAATTCCTCAGACATTTCCTCCAATGATAATTCCCCTTACTTCACACGAGATAATATTGTTTTGACAAGTTTTTCATTCTTCACTCTTTGCAATTCTCTCCAAGGTGTGATAGTCATATCTTCTGGAAGCTACTTCATTTCAGTACCTGGTTTACTGTTGCTACATATCAATGGTTTAGACCTTTTGACCTTCTAGTTTTTAATGCCAATGTTCTCCCACATGCTAAAAATCTCATTAATCAATTCCCATATCTCTCCAATTCTAAATGGCAACTGGAAAATGTTATCAACACCTCTGAATAAATCACTAACTTTGACGCCTTTGACGCCTTTTGAATTGATTTTCTCTTCAATTTGATAGCCTATTTCCATGCAACATTCCTTTCGGAAATCTACAGTAACATTTAGCTTATCCCCACCACATTTTTCTTCAAACTCACTATGAATAAATCTAACCCTTTGGATGAAAGTTATAAACATCCTATATTTATTATCTGAATTATGATCCCATGCCACTAACTTTGCTTATGTATTTGATAAACCAGCATAAATGATACATTTCATTGTTTTAAAATGTGGGTTATTGGGATATTCTTCCATCAATTGTGTTTGAGCTTCTACAGAATGGTTCCCCCCAAGCACATAATAATTGTATTCAAAACATTTTGACTTATTCAAAACATTTTCTTCTTTCACTTGCCTTATAGATTTGTTTGGCATTAAGCTGAAATGTATGACCATCCTCAATTAAGTTTCTCTTTGTCAAGTTCTATCGAATGGCATTTTGTTTTGTTTTGATAATGCCATCCTCTAAATTAGCTCCCGGTGTAATGATTTCTCTGCTTTCTTTTGAAGTTTCACTAGGTTTTTTACTGTTGGTAATGACTACTTCAAAGTGTTCAACTTTACTTTTCTTCCTCATAACATTCTTATCATTAACTAGAACAGATTTATTCTTGGGCATTGTTACTTTTGGTCTTTTATGACTCTTCTTAGTTCCAATGTCATCCTCAGTAATGACACCATATTCTTCACTGCCAATTTCAATTTCTTCATCTTCAAAAGTAACTTGTTTACCTTTGCTAGATTTATCCACTAGAGGTTTTTTTTTTCCTGATCCCTTGGATGTAGTTTTGTAGCATCATGAATTACTACATTTTGCTTGTTTTCCATATCTTCTTCTGACACTGAGTAGAAACTGCTGACAACTTTCATAATATCATGCTTTATGAAATGAATGCCTCCCAACCTAATTGAACAACTTTCAACAAAATTTTTCCAAACAAAATATCATATGTCAATAAAAACAAAGTTATAAAAATATAGTGAGACAGTTACAAGAATGCAAAACACATATAAATAACAATACTTACGATATTTTGTGTCATCTCATTTACGATTTGTTTACACAACTTTGTAGATACCTCTCTCGTGTCATACAATGAATATGATAACTGGTATTTAATCCTTTCATGTGACTTGGGCGGTTTTGTAAGTATGTAAACAACTTCACTATCCGGTACTGAACACATGTCTATGACCTTTCCCATCACCTCATAAATTCCATTATCATTAGGTATATCAACATATATATATATATATATATATATATATATATATATATATATATATATATATATATATATATATCTGCACATTTTCATTTTTTCTTTCTTTCACATACCAGACATTTGATGGAAGTTTCACTTCTTTTGATTTCTTCCAGTATGAAATCATCTTCTTATCGTTTGAGGCACTTGAAAGATTTGTAGCCATTAGCTCAGGTGGGGTTCATTCACCAATGTTTTTTGAAGATCCACCTTTAAGAGTCTTTGGTCCAGAAAGATTCACAAAAATCTTCTTTGATGCCATTTTCCTGAAAAAAGACACATATAAATCAGTAAATCACAAAAAAAAAATTAAATTAACAACGAAAACGATAAACGATAATTAATTTTATAAACCATAACAATTAAAAAAAAAATTAAAAAATACATCACCCTGCCGCCCCACCCTGAAAAGCGGTTGGCCAACCAAGCCGGCCGTTGGGTCCAGCCCCCCTAGCCCACCTTGGTGGCCCAACAACTGCCTCTCCTCCCGAACCCCAGCCCCACCCCAACCTGGCGGCCCAATGGCCCGCAGGGGTGGCAGGGCAATTCCCAGAATCACCCCGCCACCCCCGCGGGCCGTCGGGTCGCCGGGGTGGGGCGGGGTGCTGGGTAGCCAACCCCACTACCCCTAACGCACGAGCCCGTTTGGTCGCCATGAGAATTACAGGGCCCACCATCCCCACTGTGGATGTAGTGGGTAAATTTGGCCCACAAAAATTTTTAATTAAAAAAAATAAAATTAAACTTCATTAATTTTAAAATTTGCAAAGCAGAAAAATTAACTAACCTTTCAAATGTGAGAATTCTCCGTTGAATATGTTGTTGATAGCAATGTAGTTGTTCCATAAATTCACTCCAAGTCTTTTAACAAACCTCAGAAAACCTTGATGTGATGTGAGTAATAGTGATAATGAAATTTATTATATAGGTGAAATTATGGAAATGTTTTATCGTACGGTTAATGTGGGATTAATTTGTTTTTAAAAAAATTTAACATGTTAATTTTGTTATGGCGATATAGGAAACTATGATAAAGCGAATATTATGTAATTTTTTTACAGCACGGTGAATGTGAGATTAATTTGTTTTAGAAGGTATTATAAAAATTAAAAAAAAAAAAATTCAATTGTCTAGTAAATATTATATAGTTTAACTATTAAATTAATTTATGTAAAAGATTTAGTTTACAATTTTAAATTTAAAGATTTATTTCATAAAAAAAAAATAGTTAAAATTTTTTCAATAAATTGTAGAATAAAATAATGGAGGGAAATACATGAAATCAAATTTTTGGAGGGAAAAATTTTGGCGAAATTTTTTGGAGGGAAGATTTCATTATTTAAGCTATATAATATCATTAGGAGAGTCTGCATTTGTATCATTCAACCTCTTCTATTTGAAAGGGATGGATTCTTCTGATATTTAAGTTTCACTTTGTGAAGCATCAACATCTTCGTCGCGTAACAACTCTATTCATATTGATGAATATAACGAAAATTCTTCCACTATGAATAGGGAGTCAATTCTCCCACTTAGTACTAATCCTAAGAACTATGAGAGTAGCACTGATGAAAGACGGGATGAAGAATTTCAAATAAATAAAGAGTCACGGTTTCCACTTAGTCCTAATCCTGATGATTATGCGAACAATAGTGATGAGGAGCATGATGAAGAATTTCAAAAGAATGGAGTGTCACGATGTCCACTTAGTCCTAATCCTATGGACTATGAGAGCAACAATGATGAAAAGCATGATGACAAATTTCAAAAGAATGGAGTGTCACGGTGTCCACTTAGTCCTAATCCTATGGACTATGAGAGTAGTAGTGATGAAGAGCATGATGACGAATTTCAAAATGATGGAGTGTCACAGTGTCCATTTAGTCCTAATCCTATGGACTATGAGAGCAACAGTGATGAAGAGAATGATGAAAATTTTCAAAAGAATGGAGTGTCACGGTGTCCTCTTAGTCCTAATCCTATGGACTATGAGAGCAGCAATGATGAAGAGCATGATGAAAATTTTCAAAAGAACGGAGTGTCACGGTGTCCTGTTAGTCCTAATCTTATGGACTATGAGAGCAACAGTGATGAAGAATTTCAACTAAATAGAGTGTCACAGTGTCCACTTAGTCCTATTCCTATGGACTATGAAAGCAGCAGTGATGAAAAATTTCAAAAGAATGAAGTGTCACGGTGTCTGCTTAGTCCTAATCCAATGGATTATGAGAGCAACAGTGATGAAGAGCATGATGAAAAATTTCAGAAGAATGGAGTGTCACGGTGTCCTCTTAGTCCTAATCCAATGGAATATGAGAGTAGTAGTGATGAAGAGCATGATGACAAATTTCAAAAGAATGGAGTGTCACGGTGTCCACTTAGTCCTAATCCTATGGACTATGAGAGCAGCAATGATGAAGAGCATGATGAAAAATTTCAAAAGAATGGAGTGTCATGGTGTCCTCTTAGTCCTAATCCTATGGACTATGAGAGCAGTAGTGATGAAAGACAGGGTGAAACACTTAGTCCTAATCCTAAGGACTACGAGAGTAGCAGTGACAAAGGAGAAGATGTAGCATTTTCAATAAGTAAACAGTTACATTTTCAATGTAGTCCTAATTCTATGGACTATGAGAGCAGCACTGACAATGCACATGAGGAAGAATATCCAAAAAACATCAAGTCAAATTTTCCATTTAGTCCCAATTCTAAGGACTATGACAGTAGCACTGAAGAAGGGTAAGATGAAGAATATCCTCCAAGTCAGTGTTTGAAAAGCACAGCTGATCATAGTGTGGATAACATTCCTCAAAATGATGATGAAAATGCTTATACAAATGATGATCCAATGATGGAGATGTTGCCAAGAAATATTGTATCGAGGAGTAGGAGCATACCTTTTCGTATCAATCCAAGATGTTCTAGTTATACAAGGGGTAGAGTAGAATATTTGAAGAGAAGAAGTTCTATCAACACTCTCATTTCAAGTGAATGTTGTCAAAAATATTGCTTGAAACATATCGATTTCAAATTTTCATTAGAGAAAAGGAAGAGATATTTGTCAATGAATAAAAGCATGCAAAATTCATATTTAGTTACGTGCATGCAATCTACATTGTCAGGTTATGATTATCATATTAGGTCTTTATTTATCTGTAGCAAGACTTTCAAAATGTTTCATTCGATAGGTAATTTTCGTCTCTCGAGAATCCAAGAAAATTTGGAAAAGGATCCCACATTTTATTCAGAAGTATGTCATAAACGACAGTTTGGGCCATTATCAAATACTGAAATGTCATGGATGAAAGATTTATTTTCAAATCATGGAGAGTGTATGCCAAATAGAGAGACAATACATATTCCAAATATTTTTTCAAGACGAGAAATCTAGAACTTATACAAAGAATATGTAGAAGGTTCTGAGGGACATGGTCGGTTTATTACATATCAATATTTTGTGAAGGTATGGAAGAAAGAATGCAACAATGTCCATATTCCTAAGAAGACAAGGATGGGGATTTGCAGCACATGTGCTTCTCTTAAATAAAAAAGGGACAAATGTGAAGGGTCGGAAAGAGGTAAGAATTCATAACTTTAACTTTTAAAATTGTATAGCCATCAACTATGAAAACGTATTTCTTAATGGCTTTCTTTTATGTTGTGTAGATTCAATTGTCAAAGAACTTTAGGAGCATCACGAACAATAAACAAGTGAAAGGAAAAAGTTGTACAAGCATTGAAATAAGTGTTATGATAATCCGAATAAATATTTGGGTTTGATAATTGATGGTATGGACCAGAAGAAAACACTTTTACCACATTTTGTTCGCACACCAAAAAATTTACAGGAGGAAAATTTTATTCAGTATCACTTGGTTGGTTGTATGGTCTTCAATAGGAAAATGTTGCCGAGGGTGTACTTCACAACTCCAAATATTCATAATGATGCAAATCTGACATTAACCATAATTCATGATGTGCTTTTTCATTGGTCTGATAATTTTCCTGAAGTTTTGTATCTACAATTGGACAACACTTGCTGTGAAAACAAAAATCAGGTTGTTTTTGGATATCTAAATATTCTTGTTGAATTGAGAATTTTTCAGAAAGTAAAGGTTGGCTTCCTTCTTTTTGGGCACACTTATGACCGTATTGATCAGATGTTCAGTGATTTTTCAGTCACATTGAGGAGGAAGGAAGTTGGGAGTTTGCCGTCATTAATTAAATGTATTAAGAAATCTTACATGCCAGAGCCTACTTTTGATGTGTTGGAAGAAACTATTGACATGTGAAGGTTTATTCTGGGATCACATGGTGAAGAGAAATGCATTGAACAACTTAATGACATTAGCTTCCAACATCAATTTCACATAAAAAAAATTAATGGGAAAACACTAATATGGGGCAAGAAGTCAACTACTGCAGAATGGGCACTATCATCAGGTTTGGAATTTTTTAAGTTCATTCCAGATCATCCAATATTTGCATCAAAATTATTGTTATTACAATCAGTTGGTGAAGTTCATAATGCACGTAGACATAATAGAGATATAAATTATTTTGATTGCCTAGAAGAAATTAAAAAATGTATTAGATATACATATGAGTACTTTGACATTGCTGATTCAGTTTGGTGGGAGTCTTTTTCAATAATCAAAGTGATATCATCTCAACAACAACAAATGAAGATATACCTTTGAAAAATCCATTTATTTTGCCACAAAATGTGTCAAATGAACATGAAGAAATAAACATTGTTGAACATCAACAATCTCAAGATATTATTAATTCTTCATAGGCAGAGGAAAGAGAGATGTATATTGGTTCTAGAAGATCTCATGCACAATGTGAAGCCATGGAAGACCTTTACAGGGGTTCAGTAAAGGATATTAAGGAGGTTTGCATGACCACAGTGCTAGCAGATGGAGATCCCAATGGCTATCCCTTCTGGTTTGCTAAGGTTATAAAGGTCTTTATAGAAAATGAGGATGTTACAGGTGTTGAAGTACATTGGTATGCCACAAATACACACCCATTCAATGGTGTGTATAAGCTAGAGATGGTAGTTGACAAAAAATTGGCGAAAAGAGAAAAAGAAAGGGTACAAATATAAATCGCCGCTGCACAGACCTCTTAAAATTGGAGGGTGTTGACATACTTGTTTATGAATTCAATTTAACAAAGAGAGGAAGTCTTCGCTTCAAGACGACAAAGATTCTAAAAAGGTTGTTACCAAAAGGAACAATGTTGAGATGGGAGTTTGCTGAAACCAATTGTAGATCCACAAGAATTTTGAAACCTGGAATGGTGGGCATGCATGTGGACTCAGATGGGGCACTAGTTGATGAAAGAGAAGAATATGGAACATCTTCATCTGCGTCCAGTCATTCATCTGAAGATGTGAATTCTGATGGTGTGCAAGAAAATATGAGTGGTTTTGAATAATTGTCTAAGACAATTTATATAATTGATGTTTGCATCGTATCTTGAAATAAAAATTTTGATTTCCATATGTTGCTAAATCAGAAGTTATGAACCATTTTTATGTTGTTGGATTATATGTCTTAATTATGATGATTTTTATTGTTTAGAATATCTACAATGCAATATTAAATTAGAGATATAATGTATGTTTCATTCAATATATAAATAATGACATTTTGATTAATTTAATCATGTGATTTATTCATAATGTCATGGTTTTTTAATTTTATGGTTGAAAAAATTCCAATTTTTTTTGTATCTTTAATGTTATGGCTGAAAACAATTAGAGTTTTAGCAATCTTTAGTGTGATGTTATTATATATTTAACAACATGGATGAAAACTAATAGAATTTTAATGTATTTCAGATCCTATTATTTTATCTTTATGGTCATTACTAAAACATGTTGAATTTATATGTAGGAAAGAAAAATGTTATTCTACCAAAAACATAGTGTGCTTTTTTCCTCATAAAACGCTGTTTTTTTGCACATAAAAGTTCGGTTTTACTATCATTTTTTAAAAATGTTGAAAATTGACCCTAAAAAAAAAACCATCGTTCCAGTATTAACACTTTTCGTTTTCAGGGTGTTTTTTGCACGAAAATTTCGTTTTCATTGCCATTTTTAAAACATGTTCAAAATTGACCCTAAAAAAAACCATCGTTCCGGTATACAAACTTTTCGTTTTTAACACTATTTTTTATGTTTTTTCGGGGTTTTTTGGCCAGAGTTCCCGTTTCAAAGTTTACATTGTTGATTCCTACTATCCACAATTGGTGTCTATTGCTTGGTTGCCTTCCTATGCTCAAATTATGCCTAAATTCTTCCCATTTTGCTAAGGAGAAATGAGTGCTCGAAGGTCTTGGCTAGGACTTGGAAACTCATCCAAAGGAGGATTCCAACATCAAGGCTCAAGTGGTTGTATGCTTCCCTTACATTCTATTTATAATACATTATGTGTTTACTTCTCATAAATGCGTCTATCATTACTCATTTAGTGTGATACTCCTTGATCTGTCAAATAGTTTATGTTAGAATGAATTATGCTATGTATGCTATTGTCGTCTCTGTTTGATCTTTCTTTCAGGTATTTATCCACAAAGGCGTAGATGAAATCGAACTTGGAAGCGAGAATATCGAGAATGATATCAATGGGTGTTGGCATCAGAGTGAGGTAGGTCATCTATCTTACTTTGTATTTTCTGATATAAACTAGGAAAGTTTGCACATATTTGTCTAGTTTGTTGCTAGATCCTCTCATAAGACTAGAGGGATCGTTTCTGTTCGCATAAAAGATTACCTATACAAAAAATTGGCAACTATGTTGGGGAGATTATAGCCCCTCAAATCTCCTTTTTATGTTTGGTCTTTGTGATTAGTTTGGTCAACCTCCTACTAATCTGTAATTTACATTCATCATGGGTTTGCATTCTGAGTAGTTTGTCCTTTAAAGTGTCAAGTTTGGATCTGTCTTTGAAATTACTTTTATTTTTCTAAGTCGTTCTCGTCCAATGTGTTTTATCCAGGAACAGTCATGCTGCCAACATGATTTTTTCATTAATAATAGCATTGAAAGCCCTATCAACACAGAATCTGATTGTTACAGTCGTGCTGATCCTTAAAATTTGAGAATTTTTAGGGTTTCTCCCATAAATGTCTAGTGTGTCTTGATCTTTGAAGCATCCTCCTACTCCTTGTGCTTTGTATTTATTAGTATTTTGCTTGATTTCTTTTTGGTTTGCAAAAAACCATCCCCTTGCTTGAAGTAGTGGAAGTGAATTCTGGTTGAGTCTTTAGGTCAATTGGATTTATTTTTTGCTGCTTGTATGTGTGGAAGGAATATTGATTTGCTGTTGATTAAGAATTATTAGTTCTTTTGAAATCATAAAAGAAATCATATTTGCATTTTCTTCGCTTTCATCTCAAAGTTTACTTTTTGAATTGCATTAGGTTAAATTGCATTGAAAAATCATTTTTGGGATCATAATTGAGCATAGATTACATTGCTTAGTTCTGAAAGCTGAAAATAAGTGCATTCTCATTCATTGAAAAGAAAAAGTGAAAAAATTCATGTAGGTGCATTTGAATTGAATTTCATTTTACTTTTGGTGAGTGCATTAAAAAGAAAAGTGAACGATTCATGTAGCCGCATGTTAGTGGATTGAAGTTCGTTTTACTTTTGTTGGGTGCAAAGGAATAGTAAAAGTGAAAGATATAGTTATGAAGATTTGGTTGCTTCATACTTGATTTTTGTATCAATGTTTTAACCTCTTCCCTATGCTAGATATATTTCATCAAATTAAAAAGAATCATTTTTTCATACTAATTACATCATAGGTGTTCAGGTGACATTGATCTTTGAGCCTTAAAAACGAAACTTATTTGAAGATCAACTTAAAATTTACCTCAATTAAGCTAAGGAGCATTTTTCATTAATGAAAAACATTTAGAGGTCTAGGCTAGAGACATGTTCTAGCGTCGTTAAACATAGTAGCTACCGTTGTTTTCCAATGTTGTATCTCGGGGCTGAAATCTCGTTCCATGTATAGAAGTGTATATGACTGTTCTCCAGTACTTTCGGGTATATCGGAGGTGCTCCACGCATGTTAAGTATATAGGAAATATCTCATTGAATGGTTATTCATTAGACAACGCTACTACAGACTACACTCCCACGTATCGTTGCATATATTTTGGGAGTCCCCAATAGGTTACTATCCATCCATAGGTAACCGAGTCTATTGCCTTGTATACCATGATACACCAAACACAACATTCAGGGAGATTTGCTACCGTACGTTAAGTCCTTGGTTCACTAAGGTGTATATAGAAGTTCATGGTTGCTTGGTAAACCCTCATGCCTAGTTTACCCCTTTTTGATTTATTTCTTTTTTGTTAATTTCTAAAATCAATCAACCACAGAATCACATATTACCCGTGAAACAAAAACTCCTTTTGTACTCAACATTAATGGTTAGTTGTAAAATTAGATTTAAGCCCAAAGCATTCAATAACATATATTAGTGATTAAGTTCGTGAAAATACATCATGGAAGAACCACAAGGAGTCCAAAACGAGACCCCAGATATCAATGGAGATGTTAATGCACCTGATTCACCTAGAGTTGTAGGTTCCGATACTGTTGAGCCTGAATCCCTTGAAAACCAAGGTGTTGAACTTGGTCTTGTCCTAATTATCCAACCCCTTGCTTCCCGACCACCGCCAGATTTAGTAGGCTCATCTTAGGACTCTCCTCTCGCTAGTCCTCAACCTACTTCGAAGTTCTTGCTTTTTCCTCCTAATCCAATATTTGAATAAGATCCTATAGATCTTGTGTATTTTTCACCTCCACATCTGTATAGTCATTTTGATACTCCCAATGTAGCTTTGAGTCTGTCTCCCAGAGCGAATAGGGTCCCAAACCGAGAACTATTCCCTATCATGGCAACTGAAGGTGATAACCCACCTGCAGGGTCAACACCCCAAGATGTTTATGTGGAAACTTCCAGAACTCATATTTGAAGTACTGAGATTGATCCTCTATTACTTCTTCCTCTAGAAGGCTTCCCTTATGTTTTTGTTCCCTACATGACGAGTGGGCTAAGTACACCTCCTCATTATAGTGCACCCTTGGTCCCACTGGGTTATAACTCTCTCGGTGATGCTTTTTCTGACAATTTTGGTGCAACTTCACTATTTCATACCCCTGTTTGGTCATCTGGTGTCACTCCTACTACCATCTTATTTGTTCCAAACATGTCAGTAACTGCACAAACCCCTACCCAACCTACAGTTTCGGTAGGTGGAACACATGTTCCTCTTAATCTTTCTACTCGTCCTACTGCAGCCACGGTAACTGCGATCCCTAATGTGAGTATACAATCCACAAATTCATCTGTTCCACTGACAAAAACCATTGCCCTATGTACCTCTCGCTTCTAGTGGAAACTATGCACCCCCTCCTCCCACATCGGGGGCAAATCAACCCATTGGTGTTGTTTCTAACCCAGGTGGAAAAGCACTTCCACCTATATCAGGTAATGTCACGAGGACCCCTTTACAAGGTCACAAAGTCCCTTTGACTCAACCTTCATACAATCAACCATATATTCCTACTGGCTCTCAACAGCTCCGAACTCCTTATCAGCAAGCAGGTTTTCAAATATAATATGCTTATGGGACTCGTAATCCTCCTCTACGGCTACAAATTCCTATCCAACCGCAACAGGGACCTTACCTGCAACCAAAGCCGCAAGTTTCTTACCTCCAGCCGCAACCACATGTTTCCTACCAATCCCAACAAGGACCTTACCAGCAACCATGGCCAAAAGTTTCTATACAACCCCAGCATGGACCTTACCCACAGCCACAGTAGCAAGTTCCTATCCAACCCCAGCAGGGACCTTACCCATAGCTGCAAAAACATGTTTCCTACCAATCCCAATAGGGACCATATCAACAACCACGGCCACAGGTTCCCTTGCAATCACAACAAGGACCTTACCAATAACTACCGCCACAGTCGCAACAAATGCAACAGGGACCTTACCAACAACAATATGATTAGTTTGCTTCGTAGACTCCATATGTCCAACATGGTCACCAAACTCAATATGGTCAACCTCCTTATGGTTAAGATCCATATGGTCAACCCCCATATGGTCAACTCCTGTATGGTCAACCTCTCTATGGTCAACCTCCATATGGTCAACCTCCTTATGGTGAAGCGCCTTATGGAAAAAACCCACCACAGCGGGGGTAGACCCAAACTCAGTAAGGTTGGAATACTCATTTTGGTACATACTAGAGACCTTACACCCCATATAACCCACAACTGCCATTCATGGCAACGTTGGAATTGCCGATGTGTCACGGCTCACAAATGACCTAATATTGCACACACCGTATTGGCCTCCGGCTCCAACTAAAATACCTAGCGATTGTCTTAAGTTCAAAGGTAAATATGGAGAAGACCCTCAAGCGCACGTTATGACTTACCACCTTTGGTGTTCCTCTAACTCTTGGGTTGATGATTCAATTTGGTTGTGTCTTTTCCAACACACTTTAACAGGTGCTGCTGTTAAATGGTACATCGAGCTCCCTCGAGGTGCCTTCCAAGATTTCAACACTTTGGCCATGGATTTCCTCACCCATTTCCAATTGCATGTCCGGTACGAGACTGGAACCCATCTCTTAACATATTTGCAACATACGACTTCCACTCATATCTCCGATCATATCCATGAATGGAGACGTAGATGTCATCTCATCAAATTTGACATTCTGGATCAGCTTTTGACTAAATGGTTTACCAAATCATTCATCCCTCCTATCGCTAAAGACATAGCCATGGGTGGCTATGTAATTGAGGAACAAGCCATTGCCCGTGCCCAGTATTTGGATCTTGTCTATTCACAATCTGGCACATTGTATGAACTCCTACCTGGTGCCCAACGACCTTTGACTAGTCCTGCATCTTCCACACCTGTAGATACACCACCCATTGATGGTATCATTAGATATGTGGCCCAATGGTCTAGTAATACTTTGGCTTCTTTTACAAAACCTAAATCTACTCAGGCCGCTACTAACTCCAATATTGGAGACAACTCAAAGAATCCTAGTAAAACCTTAGAGGTAAATTTTGTCTAGTCTACCGTAGTAGAAAAATCATCGAAAGAAAGAAAATTGGTAAAGGAAAAGCTAAGCAGGATACTCCCAAACAAGATTCTCAAAAACTGACAGTCGAGGATTCATCAAAGCGAAAGACTAAATATCCTTGCCTTATTTGTGATGAAGATCATTATACTAAGGATATCCCCCGTCGTGCTAAAATAAGTCATCTTCTAAAAGGCACCACAAGGATGCCAGTTGTGATGAAGAACCTTTCCCATCTCAACAAATGAAAATGGTAGACCAACCCCATGCTCAGAGCTTTGGAAGCTCTCAAGTATTCATGAGTGGCTCGAAACCTATTTCCATAGCCACCAGGTCAAAAGATTATACACCTCCTGAAAGACCCGTGGTGGAGAAAGATGTCACTAATTATCCTCTTCCTCCACTTCACCCAATTCCGGTCCTCTCCATATTGAGAAAAATAGCATTGATTCCATAATCTGACCACTCCCTAAAGTTGTTCTTTGGAAATCATCTTACAATCCCAATGCGTGAGCTGCCCAACACTACAATATTGTAGAAGATTTGGCTCAGACACCCTCGACGATGTCAGTTTTGGAAGTCCTTCAAACGTGTCCATCACAAAGGAAGGCTTTGCTATCCGCCATTGGAAGAATTTATCCCATGGATTCGAACTTGATCACTTTTGATCTTGAAAACCATGTCCCTCGCTTACCACCTCAAGTTGCTTTTCTCATACAAGTTGTGGTTATGGGCAAAACCATTCACCAAACTATTGTTGATGAATGGGCCTCAACATGCATTATGTCCTTATCATGTTGGAAATCTATTGGTTTACCTGTTCTCAACCAGTCCCTGAATACTTTGGAATCTTTAGATGTTAGAGGTTTCCGACCGTATGGTATTCTCAACTCCCTACCAATTCAGTTGTAAGGAAAAATTGTCGATTTGGAAGTAGAGGTTGTTGATGCAAATCTCAATTGTAACCTTATAATTGGCCAAAGTTGGACTCATGCAATGCTTTTTGTGGTCTCTTCTCTTTTCTGTGTGCTTTGTTTTCCCCACCAAGGGAAAATTGTCACAATAGACCAATTGGCCTTCTTTTCCTCTGACTCTTCAACCATTAATGTACCTTATGTTTGGAAAACTAACATTTCTTATGAAAATCGGAGCGGGTCTTTTCAAAGACTCTGCCTTAATGGGAACTTTTTCCCTTCCTCCTCCCTTTTTCCCTTGGATCATTCCTAGCGCTGATCAACTTGATAATTTTTGTGACACCATGTCGCTTAACCCTATTGAACAAGCTTACCAAGTTGTCCTCATGGCTTCAGCGAATGCATCTGAAACCAATGATCGATTAAATATGGTCCTAGACTCGTATTCACAAACTTCTTGGCTTGGTTCTTCGAATTCTGAAGATCCTTTGAATGAGAATTTCCCCATTGACGAAAGCATCGCTGAAGTCATTGTAGAAATTTTGAATAATAAACACATATTCAACAGAGATTATCCCGATTATACACTATTGTGGAATACATGCATAATACATAACCTCCTCTACGTTGATCATCAATTTAGTAGCATCAAAAACAATGAAAGATCAATAGCATGCACACATTAACACAGTATGTAACCCGGGGAAAGCTTACAGCTGAAAACCCCACACTATCTGTATATTAATGATTGAGAACATGTAACATTACATAGTACAATACTCCTCACAAGTATCCAACACTATCTCCACCTGTTACACACAAAACTAGCTTAGATCCGAACAAGTCACAGGTTCAAATCTTCTCCACTGCTTTGCCTGCCTCTATTGCACATTACCTGTTGAGAATCACTCACACTGGAAATCACGTGAGCACAGGCTATTCTACTGGGCATATACTGGGCAATTCTCATTGGCATACTCAATCTATTGCTTGTGCAAATCCTCATGCATAGCTATAGTCACAACTGATAGTAATCTCAACCTCTAACACATGTCCTTGTTGAACTGTACATGCACTGACATGCAACTGAGTTAACTGATGTATTCTTTAGTTGCTTTATGAGTTAATAATTAGTTTAAAAACTCATCATTAGTCTATTTGCAGTTAGACTAATTACAACTAGTTTAACCAAGTCAAACTGAACACAACTCCATCAACTCCACAATCAACTCCACCAAACTCAACTACTTGAGTTCTAACTGAAGTCCTGCATGCAACAACTCAACTGACCCACAAAGAAAGCGTATTTCCTTTGGACAACTACATGTGCCACATCTGTAGCTCAAACTGAAGTGCTCCAAGAGAATAAGCTAAAGTTTATAGTCTAAATATTATTATGAGACAATAATATTTGACTTTTCTATTTTTTAGCCTGGCGCCTAAAAATAGACTTTGATCACTCCTGTTGTGAACCAGAATAGAAGTCCATCTATTTTTCCCAACATGACCAATCATCCATAAAAAACATTCTGTAGCTCATAGACCATGATCCATATGTCTAAAAATAGACATATTCTAAAAATAAACTTTGCGCCATAATTTGCCTGCGGGCCCACTGAGTGAAGGTGACTCCTTTCCACTAAGCTCCATCATCTTGTTGCATTCTCAACACTCCCTCTCAACAAGATATGGATCATCAGCAACCCCTATCCTGCCTCGGTGGTATTCGAATTTTCTCCTGGTGAGCGCCTTCGTCAAGATATCAGCATCCTGATCCTCCGTTGGAATGTATGAAAGTAACATGATTCTTCGCTGCACACAATCTCTGATATGATGGTACCTATGTCAATATGCTTAGACCTATCATGAAATACAGGATTAGCCGGGAGTTTAATGCAACTTTTTTTATCACAGTAAATCACAGTAGGATCCAAGTGAGAACCGAATAAATTGACCAGAACCTTCCTCATCCATATAGCCTCGCATGCAGCCAAACTTGCTGCCATATACTCGGCCTCTGCTGAACTGAGTGCCACGGATCTTTGCTTCCTGCTCTACCAAGAAATTGTTGTCGACCCGATACTGAAGACCCCTCCTGATGTGCTCTTTCTGTCTGTTGGGCTCCCTGCCCAATCTGCATCCGTGAAGCCACATAGCTTCACCTCATCCTCTTGTCTGTACCACAATCCATATCCCGATGTGCCTCTCAAATAACGGAATACATGCTTGCCTGCCTTCCAGAAGAGATTGGTTGGCTTAACCATAGCTTGTGAAAGTTGGTTAACAACATAGCATATATCGGGTCGTGTATTGACCAGATACATAAGTGACCCCACCAACTGTTGATAAATAGTGGCATCCACTTCTTCTGCCGAAGTGGCATCCTCCTTCCTCCAACCACTAGGAAGAGGAGTATCAACAGGTTTGAAGCCATGCATGTTGAACTTCTCCAGTATCTCCCGAGCATACTTACCATGAGAAACAAATAGTCCATCACTACGCTGCCAAATTTCCAATCCCAAGAAATAATGAAGGAGGCCCAAGTCCTTCATTTCAAACTCCTTAGCAAGATCATCCTTGCATGAAAGTATCAATAGCTCATCACCCGTTAGAATCAAATCATCTACATAAAGTACAATGATAAGCAACTTACCCTCCACCACAATCTGGTATAGGTTAGGATCCGCCTCACTCTTGGAGAATCCAAGTCCGGTGAAATAGTTGTCTATCCGTGTGTACCAAGCACGTGATGCTTGTTTCAACCCATACAGCACTCTCTTGAGCCTGCACACATGCGACTCGCTGCTAAAGATCTCAAAACCTTCGCGCTGCTCAATGTACACCTCCTCCTCAATTACTCCGTTGAGGAACGCAATCTTCACATCCATCTGATGAATGTGCCACCCCATCTGCGCTGAGAGAGCAAGAATCGTCCGTATGGAAGAATACCTTGCGACAGGTGCAAAGGTCTCCTCATAATCGATCCCCTCTATCTGTGAAAAGCCTCGGGCAACAAATCTTGCCTAGTACTTCTCTACACTCCCGTCAGCTGCCTGCTTAACTTTGTAGATCCATCTCAAACCCACCACTGATTTCCCTTCCGGTCTAGGAACAATCTCCCATGCACTGTTTTTGACAATAGAAACATACTCTTCCACCATGGCGTCTACCCATGCAGGATCCTCCACAGCTTCCTCAAAAGAGGATGGCTCAGTCACAACACATTTGCTCATAAGAGCCATGTATCCAGTGTACCGATCAGGTGACTGTCTCTGCCTGCGTTAGGTTGTAGGTGGTCCTACAACTTTCTCTACATCTTGAGCCAGTCGCTCAGCTTCTGTCAAGCGCTTATGCCCTCTGATGGTTGGTGCTGCATGAGTGGTCTCTTCCACTCCATGAACCTCATCCTGTGGCTGATCCACATCCTGAAGCTCATCCTTAGGAACTAATAGCTCCGCATCTGCATGCAAGTGTAGCTCCCTCTCAAGCAACACTTCATGGCTTTCTCCTCCTGAAATTTTATATCCCGTCGCACAACAGTCTTACCACTGTCTGGAAAATACACACGATAGTTGTGGGGCGTAACAGTGTACCCCACAAATATCCCTACCTCTGCGGTCGGCTCCAACTTCTTCCTGGCATCCTTCGTCACATGCATGTAAACGTTAGCACCAAAAATCCTCAAATGAGAAAGATCAGGCTTATTACCAGAATAAGCCTCCTCGGGTGTACTCATGCCAAGTATCCTGTGAGGACAACGGTTCTGCACATAAACTGATGTATTACATGCTTCCGCCCACAAGTGAAGGGGTAGGCCCTGATCATGCAACATCGCCCGTGCAGCACCCACGATCGTTCTGTTCTTCTGCTCAGCAACCCCGTTCTGCTGTGGGTTATGGGGAGCTATGAGCTCTCTTCGAATCCCTTCTGCCTTGTAGAAATCCTTGAACTCGTCAGAGATGTATTCACCACCATTATCGCTCCTAAGAGCCTTCACCTTCTTCCCCGACTCCTTCTTGACTAGTGCTTTGAATTCACAGAACTTTGAATATGTCTCGCTCTTCTTCTGCATGAAGAAGATCCAACACTTACGAGAGAAATCATCAACAAAAATCACATAATACCTGTGTTTTGCTGTCAAAGCTACTAAGAAAGGTCCACACACGTCTGTGTGAATTCTCTCAAGGATCATCATGGCGCGACTATCCTTCTTGTGAAAGGTGGCTTTCACAAACTTTCCCAAAGTACACCCCTTGCACTGATCTGACTGCGCACGAGTGCCTTTAGGAAGCCCTGTAGTGATCTGCTACAGTATCTTCAAGGCTCCATGGTGAAGGTGACCCAATCTCCTGTGCCACAACTCGCCATCATCCCAGCTCACCAATCCTTCTACCTTGCATGCCATTGTTGCGCATCCATCTACATGCAACTGATAAAGGTTCCTCACTTGAACCCCTATCTTCCGGGTTTCTCCAGTTGTCTTGCTACGCAGGAAAGCCTTTCCCTCGCTGAAAACAACATCATATCCCTTGTCTTCTAACATCGCCACAGAGATAAGATTCTTCTTCAATCCTGGAACATGCATCACTTCCTTCAATATGAAAGGTTTACCAGACTCCCTCTCAAAGGAAATGGTACCGATACCGGTCGCACTGTATCTACCATCATCGCCCATCTCGATGTGCACTCCAAGATCTTTGTCCTCCAGATCAGAAAACAAATCTCAATCTCCTGTCATGTGAAAAGATGCACCACTGTCCAAGAACCACACCGATCCCATCACACTTGAAACCAAGCATGCGATCAATGAAAAATCAAGCTCAAATTGCGAGGCTAGAGCCTCTCCTGCTGCAGATCCAGCAGCTTGCTTGTTCTTCTTCTTCTGCGGACAATTAGTGGCATAGTGTCCGTGCTGGTGATAGTGAAAACACTTCACCTTGGACATGTCCTGCTTCTTGCCTTTTGCACCAGACTGAGAAGATTTCTTGCTCTTCCCCTTCTTTGCTTTGGTAGCCAAAGCACAATTTTCTTCATCAGTTCCCTTTGATGAAGATCCGTCCCTGGTACTCCGCCTGATCTCCTCCTGCACAAGATCTGACCAAAGTCTCTCCCATCCTGGCAGTTTCTCCCGACCATTGACAGAGTCTGATAGGAATGCCAACTCTTCGGAAGACCAAGGAGAGCCAAGCTCACCAAGTCCTCATCATCAACAGTTACCCCCACACTTCCCAGCTCATCTCGACACTGAGTGAACTTCGTGAGATACTTGGGCATACTGTCTCCCTTCTCGCATTTGATGTTTTTGAGTTTATCCTTGAGCGCCAGCTTCCTCTGATCGCTCTTGCTTTGGAATAGATCTGTCAAAGCTTTCCACATCACGTATGGAGAAGCCTTACCATGCAGGCTGGACACAATGTGATCCTTCACGCCCTCCAACAGAATCCTTCAACACTTTGATATCTTCTTTTGCCAAGCCTCAGCTGCGACAGCATCAATAGGCTTTGGGACCTCAGCCTCTATGAACTCCTTCAGCCCATTATAGTCTAACACCGCCTCCATCCTGTCCTTCCATGCATTATAGTTCGAGCTGCCCTCAAGAGCATACTCCAATCGCAATCCGTTGAAAGACATTGCAATGTTGACACCAAGAAAACACTACTGCAAATTCGAATTCCACCAGCTCCAAACTCAACCGCCTCGGATCTAAGATTCGTGAGAACAAATTATTTCTCGTACAGAGATTGACTGTATGGGCTTTTACTGGATATCTCACCTTCTAAAGGAAGGATGAATCTAGAGGCTACCTGGCCCGATTATAGACTCTGCCTGAAGAAATAAGATGTAAACACTTCCTGAATAGTAGATATGATGATCAACAGCTCTCATACCATGTAGAAATTTTGAATAATAAACACATATTCAATAGAGATTATCCCGATTATACAATATTTCGGAATACATGCATAATACATAACCTCCTCTACGTTGATCATCAATTTAGCAGCATCAAAAACAATGAAACATCAATAGCATGCACACATTAACACAGTATGTAACCCGGGGAAAGATTACAGCTGAAAACCCCACACTATCTGTATATTAATGATTGAGAACATGTAACATTACATAGTACAATACTCCTCACAAGTATCCAACACTATCTCCACCTGTTACACACAAAACTAGCTCAGATCCGAACAAGTCACAGGTTCAAATCTTCTCCACTGCTTTGCCTGCCTCTATTGCACACTACCTGCTGAGAATCACTCACACTAGAAATCACGTGAGCACAGGCTATTCTACTAGGCATATACTGGGCAATTCTCATTGGCATACTCAATCTATTGCTTGTGCAAATCCTCATGCACAGCTATAGTCACAACTGATAGCAATCTCAACCTCTAACACATGTCCCTGTTGAACTGTACATGCATTGACATGCAACTAAGTTAACTGATGTATTCTTTAGTTGCTTTATGATTTAATAATTAGTTTAACAACTCATCATTAGTCTATTTGCAGTTAGACTAATTACAACTAGTTTAACCAAGTCAAACTGAACACAACTCCATCAACTCCACCAAACTCAACTGCTTGAGTTCTAACTGAAGTCCTACATGCAACAACTCAACTGACCCACAAAGAAAGCGTATTTCCTTCTGACAGCTACATGTGCCACATCTGTAGCTCAAACTGAAGTGCTCGAAGAGAATAAGATAAAGTTTATAGTCTAAATATTATTATGAGACAATAATATTTGACTTTTCTATTTTTTAGCCTGGCGTCTAAAAATAGACTTTGATCACTCTTGCTGTGAACCAGAAATAGAAGTCCATCTATTTTTCCCAACATGACCAATCATCCATAAACAACATTCTGCAGCTCATAGACCATGATCCATATGTCTAAAAATAGACATAGTCTAAAAATAGACTTTGCGCCATAATTTGCCTGCGGGCCCACTTAGTGAAGGCGACTCCTTTCCACTAAGCTCCATCATCTTGTTGCATTCTCAATAATCATGTCTCTTGAAGAAAACCCTTGGAATGATATTCATCATCGTTCCTCTTTTCTTCCCAGCCTTAGTGTGATTCCTCCATGTTTAGAGACTTCAGTTTCCCATGCAACAACTACTCCTTTTTAGACTCATATCTTAGTTCATGAGGTGCTGTCTGAAGGAAGTTTGGGAAACATCTCGACAACCATTACCATTGACATCTCTATGAAACTAGGGATAGTCGAAAACATTCACATAGGGGCCTCTTGTTCTCCCGATAATATTAATATCTATACGACCCTATTCAAATAATTTTGTGATTTCTTCGCATTGACTTACAAATAAATGCCTAAAATTGATCCAAGCATTGTGGTGCATGAGATCCCAACCTACCCGGATGAGAAACCTGTTCAACAACGTCTTCGTCTAGTGCACCCAAGGAAGGCAACTTCCATTAAAGCTAAAGTTGAAAAGCTTCTCAAAGCTGGCTTTATTTACCCCATACCAATCATAGATTCAGTTTCCAATATCGTTCCAATAATTAAAAATAAGGGAAGCATACGTGTTTGTGTTGATTATCGCGATATTAATCAAGCCTGTCCTAAGGATAATTACCCTACTCCCTTTATCGACCAGATTATCGATGAATGTGCTGGGAGTGAAATCTTTTCCTTTATGGACGGATTTTCTGGATATAACCAGATTAATATCCTTCTTGCTGATCAACATAAGACTGCCTTTATCTGTTCTTGGGGGACTTTTGCCTATAAAAAACTTCCTTTTGGCCTAAAAAATGCTGGTGCCACCTTCCAAAGGGTCGTGTCTTATGCTTTCCATGATATCAAACATATCATCCAACCATATCTTGATGATTTACCCGCACATTCGTCTAAACGTCAAGACCATCTGGCTCACCTACGAGTGATTTTTCTTCGCTGCCGACACTACAATATCCAGTTAAATCCTCATAAGTGTGTATTTTGTGTCGAATTTGGTCGTCTCTTAGGATTCGTAGTGTCCAAAGAAGGCATCCGAATCGATCCTCTTAAGGTGGAGGCCATTGTCAATCTACCACATCCATCTTATTTACACCAAATTCAGAGTTTGCAATGGAAGGCAAAATTTCTTCGTCGCTTCATCCCAAACTACGCTGAGATTGCTAAGGGTTTTACTCGACTTTTGAAGAAAGGAATCCCAATCATTTGCGATGACCTTGCTCAGAAGTCCTTTGATGCTTTAAAGACCACACTCATTAGCACACCTTTGTTGCATCCTCCTAATTACCATCACGATTATTTCCTATACTTGGCCACCGCTGACAATACCATTGGTATGGTGCTGGTTCAAGACGATGACGATGGAAATGAGCATGTTATCTACTACTTGAGCCATAATCTCTTTGATCTTGAGACTTGATATGCCCAAGTAGAAAAGTTGGCATTAGCATTAGTTCATGTTGTCCAACGTTTTCGCTACTACAACCTCCTACGCAAAAATATAGTCATATCGAATTGTAACCCCATGAATTATATTCTGTATTGACAGTTACTTGGGGGAAAATACTCCCAATGGATTGTCATCCTGTAGGAGTTTGACTTAGAGTTCACCAAAGCTAAGTCTAAGAAATCAATAGTTTTTTTCGAATTGATTTGTGACCTTCCCTCTTCCAACACCACTACTATATTTGATGAGTTGATTCCTGATGAATCTCTCTTCCTTATTAGCACCCACGATCCATGGTACAGAGATATCATTATATATCTCCAAACTCATACATTTAGATCAGAGCTATCTCGCCCTGAACGATGCCAAATCCGGCACCAATCCCAACTCTATCACTTTATTGGGGATACCTTATACCTCCTTGGTGTGGATTCAGTACTTAGAAAACGTCTGATGCATGAGGAAGCTGAGAAAGCATTAAATGATTGCCACTCTAGAGCCCGTGGCGATCATATGTCAGGATATGTTACCGCTCAAAAGATCCTTCGCGCTGGTAATTTTTGGCCCTCTATTTTCAAAGATTGTATTCTTGTGGTCCATAAATGTCATGCTTGCTAGATTTACAACTGGAAACAGTGAACCCCAACCACTCCCTTACACCTAGTTATCACCGTTGGACCATTTTCCAAATGGGGCATTGATTTTATGACTTGTAACCCTCACTCGGTTGGGGGGCATGGATACATCATTGTTGCTATTGATTATTTCATAAAATGGGCTGAGGCGATGCCCGCATACATTGCCGACGGTGAAATTGCTTCTTTATTCCTCTTTAACCATGTTATAGCTCAGTTTGGTGTACCGCAAGCCATAGTCACCAACCATGGCTCCCATTTCCAAAATCACATGATGACAGAACTCACTACTCAGTTGGGCTTATGTCACGATAGCTCAACTCTGTATTACCCACAAGCCAATGGCCAAGTTGAAGCTGTCAACAAATTTTTGGTCACTATGCTTCAACGAACCATTGGGATGCACAAAAAGAATTGGCATCTCATGCTTTTTTCAGCCTTATGGGCTTATCGAACTACTGCTAAAACAACAACTGGATTTACACCTTTCCAATTGGTTTATGGTCTGGAAGCCACCCTACCTATCGAATGTGAAATCCCATCATTAAAGCTAGTTGTTGAGCTACTTCTTGGTACTTCACCTGAGGAAGAACAATTGCTTTACCTAGAACGTCTTGACGAGACTCGCCGAATTGCCGCATTGGTAACTGAGACTCAAAAGAGATGAGTCAAAGCTCATTATGATAAAACCATGACCCCTCGTACATACACAGAAGGTGACTTGGTCTTACTGTATGATCAAGCTAATGACAAATTAGGTGCTGGAAAGTTCGAACCTATGTGGCATGAACCCTATATTGTTAAGTATAGATGAGTTAGTTAACTATGATGGAAATCAGTTTTCTGAGCCCCGCAACGGGCTCTACCTTAATAATTATTATGCTTGAAACAATGTAAATTTTGAAACGAGAACTATAAACTCAAAACGGGAACTCTGGCAAAAAAACCCCAAAAAAGCATCAAAAACAGTGCTAAAAACGAAAAGTGTTGATGCTAGAATAACACCTTTTTTTTCTTGGGTAAATTTTCAACATGTTTTAAAAATGGCGGTGAAAACCAATTTTTTGCACAAAAATTATCCAAAAAACACCCTCAAAACGAATAGTGTTAATTCTGGAAGAACATTTTTTTTTTTTCGAAAGTAAAATTTCAACATTTCTAAATAATGGCGTAAAATATTTTATCAGGACCCCGAATAACATTAAATTTTAAAAAAATAATGAAAACATAAAATTAAAAAAATAATTAAAAAAAATTAAAACAATGAAAAACACAAAACAAAAAAAAGAAAGGTTAAAAAAATTAACAAAACATAAATTAAGATATATAATAAAAACAAAACACAAAATAAAACTATAAAACTTAAAAAAAAAATCAAATATAAAAAAAAAAAAAAAAAATATCAATCATAAAAATGTAAAAAAAAAAAAAATAATGGTAAAAATTAAAAAACTAAAAAAAATAATAAATTATAAACAAATAAATAGTGAAAATAAAAAATAAAAATTATCTTCTAAACCATAAAAAAATTGCCAAAGGAAAAAAAAAAATACGGGAAAAAAAAAAAAAAAAAAACAAAACAAAACAAAACAAAAAAAAAAAACAAAAAAACAAAACAAAACAAAACATTTAAAAAAAAACTAAAAATTAAGTAGGTAAAAAAAAAAAAAAAAAAAAATTAAAAACAAACTAGATTTAAAAAAAATAGAAAATTAACAAAAATAAAAAAAGTAAAAAAAAAAATTTATCTCACAAATCAAAAAAGAATTTGGAAAAAAAAAAAAAAAATGTTAAAAAAAATTTATCTCATAAACCCTAAAAGAATTTGGAAAAAAACAAAAATTAAAAAAAAAAATATATATATATATATATATATATATATATATATATAATTAAGTAAGTAAAAATAGAGAAATTAAGAAAAAACATTAGCAAAAACTAGGAAAAAAAATAAAAAAAATTAAAAACAAACTAGTCTAAAAAAAATAGAAAATTAACGAAAAAAATTAAAAAAACTCGTAAAATTAATATTAAAAAAAACAAAAATCAAATCAAATTAAAAAAAAAAATAAAAAAAATATATATATATCAATATGGCGGAAAATATGTCTTTTCAAATGAGAAAATAAATTAAAAAAATAAAAAATAAAACATTTACAATTTATAAAAAAAATACCTATTTTTGATTTTTTTTTTTTTTTAATTCAAATTATAAAAAGAAAAACCATAAAATAAATTAAAATTATAGAAAAAAAAAACCTCAAAAATGCATATTTTATATATCTATATATATATATATATATATATATATATATTTTTTTTTTAAGTTAATAATAATTATTTTTATTGAACCTAACATTTTTATTTAAAAAAAATTAAAATTAAAATTAATTTTTTTCCTAACAAACTTTTTTTTTAATTAAAAAAATTATAATTTTTTTTAAACACTTTTCTTTTTGAATTTAAAAACACAAATAAATAAAAAATAAAAAAAAATAGTTTTTTTCCAAAAAAATTTAAATTTTTAATTTCAAATTTAAAACATTATTAAAAAAAAAAATTAAATTAAATTTTTTTTTTCAACGCATTTTTTTGTTTATATATATGTTTGCGGCCCCCGCCCCCAGGTCGCCCGTGGTGGCGTGGCCATGGGCAGAGGGCCTGCGCGCAGGCACCTCCGCCCACGGCCGCGCCACCACGGGGGGCGGGGGCCGCAAACATATATTTTTTTTTGAATAAAAAAAAATGCGTTGAAAAAAAATTTTAATTTTAAATTTTTTTTTTTAATAATTTTTTAAATTTGAAATTAAAAATTTAAATTTTTTTGGAAAAAAATTAATTTTTTTTTAATTATTTGTATTTTTAAATTTAAAAAGAAAAGTGTTTAAAAAAAATTATAATTTTTTTAATTAAAAAAAAAAAAAAAAAAAAAAAAAAAACAAAAAAAGAGTTTGTTTAAAAAAAATATATTTTAATTTTAATTTCTTTTAAATAAAAATGTTAGGTTCAATAAAAATAATTATTATTAACTTAAAAAAATAAATAAATAAATGCAATTTTTGGGTTTTTTTTTTCTATAATTTTAATTTATTTTATGGTTTTTTTTTTTATAATTTGAATTTAAAAAATAAAAAAATAAAAAATAGGTATTTTTTTTTTAAATTGTAATTTTTTTTTATTTTTTATTTTTTTTTCATTTGAAAAGACATATTTTCCGCCATATTCATATTTTTTTGGGTTTTTTTTTTTTATAATTTGATTTGATTTTTTGTTTTTTTTTTAATATTAATTTTACTAGTTTTTTAATTTTTTTATTTTTTTTCCTAGTTTTTGCTAATGTTTTTTCTTAATTTCTCTATTTTTACTTATATATATATATATATATATATATATATATATATTAATTTTTGTTTTTTTCCAAATTCTTTTAGGGTTTTTGAGATAATTATTTTTTAACATTTTTTTTTTGTCTTTTTTATATATTTTTTTATATTTGTTTTTTAGAGACAATTATTTCATTTGGATTGAAAATTTAATTAACAATGTACAAATATGTAGAATATTGAAAATGCAAAATATTGACCTTCTTCTTTAAATATCAAAACAATAAAAACCTCACTACAAAAATATATATATATATATATATATATAAACAAGATAATATGACGAAGATGACCGCTTCCAAAATTATTAAATTTAAAAAATAATTATTTACATTTCATACAATAAAAAAATTTAAAGTCAAAAAATAGGTCTTTTAAAAAAAGGGTGTGATGCAGAATAACCACTTTTTTAAATCAGCATGAAAATCACTACCATTCTAAAACGCAAAGTACATAAAAAAAAATTAAAGTGCCAAAAACTATGCTCTAAAAAAAACATGTGTGTTTTGCATCACCCTTTTCAAAATTGGGTCACTTTTTTGCTATCTTTACAAAACGGGTAACAATATCAGTTCCCGTTTCAAATTTTACATTGTTTTGATTTTGCATGGATACTTTGTACATTAGTCTGAAGTCTTTTGGTGTGATTGTTTGCGTTTTTGAAAACATGTTTTCCCGTGCTTATCATCTGTTCCACTTGGTTTGCAAATGTCGACAAACCCTCTTCCTTATGTCGGTTTCGCTGATGGCGCTTGCCGTAGTACACAAAATCTGTCTTTTGTTGCGTGGGCACTCTTTGCTCCCAATGATGAGTTAGTGATTTTACAGGGTATCTGTTTAGGTCATACAACTAATAACATAGTTTAATATAGTGTGGTTATCGAACTATTGTCAGAAGCTATTGCTCTTGGTATTAGGGTGTTAGTTGTTAAACTTGATTCACAACTCATTGTTCTACAATTAAACAAACATTATTCCATCAGAAACCCTAACATTTTAAGGATGTATTTGTGTGTTCGTCTCTTGGAAATAAATTTTGATTACATCACATATCAACACATTCCAAGACATCTAAATACATTGACAGATGCATTAGCTAACTATGTTTTAGATCGACATTTGCAACATATGTAAAAATGAAAACCATGATAGAATAGGAACATTAAGTACATAAGGTAAAACATATATATATATATATATATATATATATATATATATATATATATATATATATATAGGGTTTGCAAAATGTTTATTACATCAAAAATCAAAATTTGTGTTCTAAGACACATGGCTTCTCAAGCCTACATAAGTGCGGAAAATAAAACTAGAGACATGACTATCTAACAACATGGTGCTCATGATAGCACGAAAAAACCCTAATAACTTGGCCTAATAGCCGACGCAGTATAGTTGAAACTCCCATGATATGCCTCTGATACCAGAGTGGCACCTCATCAATCGTAACATACTTTGGAATGCCTCTCGTCAAGGCTTCTAGGTTTCATTCCACCTCTACCATGGGATCAACTCCCTCCTCATAGGGTGCATCCTCAACCTACCGTGCCACCCTCCTGGCTATTGGAGAAACCCTTGGAGGTCTCTCTAGTCCAACATCTGCAAAGTATCATAAGTTTCAATCTCAGTTCACATAATAAAAAAACATCAAAAAATTTGAAAAACTTACAAAATATAGTTCTTTACCTGAGTCAGTCCACTGTGCTCCAGGTGGAAGTGGGAGATTGGGATCTCCCCAGAAATCTGTATCGGAATACGTGTAATCGTCTACCATAATGAGTTTTTGTCGCAGCAATCCAAAGAACGTTGGGGGAAAAGACATCTGTTGACCACCTCCATGACGAGGCATCAACTCACCCCACCTCAGTAGACGTGGATCCCTGGGTCCAGGAGCTTCCACCTCTATCCACTGATACCTGAACAATGGGACATGCTCTAGGAAGAATGTCACCAAGATTGATCCATAGCCAAACTACTTAAGTCTCCCTGTCCTGCATTTAGTGAGCTGGTCCTTCATGTTGGCCAGTAATCCCTCACACCAATTGAACACTATAGGACTAAGACAATATAATGCATACTGCAAGTGAGACTTGCTTGCTTCGTGTAGAGCTTGGGCCTCAAATACTCAAACTATAGTAAGTGGAATTATTTTCAATTGGAGGTTTATGATGGTTTTGATATCAATCTTCTCGCTATTTGTCTTGCGGGAACCTGGGCAATGTCTAGCTATCATCATGTCCGTACTCTCTCCTCTAGTACAAGAACTAGAAAACTGAAATGGTTTCCCACTCCTGGACAACCCTGTGATGAAATAGATGTTTGTAATTTCTATTTAGAGCTCTTGGTCTCATATGATGAACATCTGGCAGTCTACGTTCCACCATTCTACCAAGTGTTGCAATAATTCCATCTAGGTTATGATCCCGGGGATATGGAAGAATTTGAGCAATCCACATGCCCAAAGAGCCCTTATGCAATTTAGATTTTTTGCTGCTTGATGGTCTTTTGCTTCATGACCTCTTTCCTTCCCCTCAATAGCCATTTTCTCCAGAAAATAACTTGTGAGTCATGAATAAACAAAAATTTTATTAGCTGTTACAGAGGAAAAATTTCAAAACAATCAGTAATTTTGAAGATCCCTTGAATTTTTTTTTCTCACGGCTTAGGGTGGTTGTCTGTAATTTTTTCAATGCTTCCATCCTGATGGCACTATTGAACTTAGGGAGAGTAGCGTGGGTTTGATGGGTAAAACCCGTGCTGATCGCCCCCAACATAATTTTTTTCAAGCCTCCTTCACTACCTATCCTACGGATGAAATCACTTAAAAATACTGTTAAAATGCAGAGGAAGGACAAATATCTTACCTGCAATAAACGGTTCATCGAATGGTGCCCTGGATCAGTCACACTCCTCATCTAAAGATTGGGGGAAAATAGGGTAAACTGTGCTCTCCAAATTACAAAATGGTAAATGGTAATTTTTTTTTTACTTTTTGAGTTTATATAAGCTTTTAAAAGTATTTTTTACCATTTAGGGCATATTTTACCTATATTTTAATATTTTTATCAAACCAGGTAACATTTGTTCACATGTGTAGCGACAAGTTATAGCTTATTGGCGATGGTAATTTATTTTGACTGAAAAATTGAGTTTTATTTTATCTCTTTTTCAGACTCGTAAAAAATAAACGAAAAAGGAACCCCCTGGAGTCATCTTTCAGCTCTTTTCTGACTCTCAAAATATGAAAAGATTGTCGAGTACTTGTCGTTTTGAACTCGTTAAAGTAAATGAAATGACGTGTACTCAATATAAGTTTAACCCTTTTCTGGGCCGAGATAGAATCTTTTTCAGACTCGTAAAAAATAAACGAAAAATGAACCCCCTGGAGTCATCTTTCAAATCTTTTTTGACTCTCAAAATATGAAAAGGTTTCCTAGTACTTGTCGTTTTGAACTCGTTAAGGTAAATGAAATGACGTGTACTCAATATAAGTTTAACCCTTTTCTGGGCTGAGATAGACTAATGTATGAAAAAGGAATACCTTAGTCACATGTGGCTAAGAGGTTCTCTTGAATAATGTTTTATACCTTTTCGGATTCGAGAGACTATCTACGAAAAGGGACCTCTAGAGTTTACTTTTTTCCTCTCTTTCAAAACCTCTAAACTTGGAAAATATGCCAAGTTACCTCTCCGCCGCACTCGTAAAATTGTAATGATGAATGAATTGTCACCATGATGAGACCAAGCTACTCCTTCCTAGGGCTCGTTAAAAATACTAGGGTGGATTCATCCAAAGGATGAAATTATATGACAAGCATATGCTATCCTCTTCAAGATTGAGATAAAAAACAATGAGGTACTCGCTAGAAATAGTGGGGAAAAATGAAAGTAAACATGTCTTGTATTTTGTATAAAGGCAACATGTCTCTCTTGAACATGACACTTACCTGTTGTTCATGTCAGGTTTGGGTTATCCTCACTTCCTCACTTTCCTTCCTGGGTTTTGGGAATCCATTTGCCTCTCATCTAATTATATCCATTTCTCATCGTGACCTCTGATCCTATGTTGAGTCAAATTCTACCAAAATCTGGAGTCATGTCATCGATATGTTCAAGAGAAGTCCCATCTAGTTCGAACCGCTTATACCCTGTTTGACTTTTCTGCCACAATCTTGAATCACTCTTACCAACTCTGCTAAATCTTATGTTTTATGTTAATTATGTGGGAAACATTATGACCCTATTTCGACATATCACTTCTTGTCAACTCCAGTTCATTATCCAGGAGGATTGTCTAGAAACTCTATTTTAGTACCTTAGAGCTTGCATGCCTCAATGGTAGGTTCTTCGCATTCGACGATGGGTTCACATCATTGGCCTTCGATCGAATGATTCTGTGAGTGTTTGACTTCAACTTCCTTGTTCACACTCATGGATTGTGTTGTTGTACCTTGAGAGACATTTTCATTATTGGTGGTTTCTCTCATACCTATTAATGGTTCACATCATTGACCAATAATCAGGTGGTTTTCTACCATGTTTGACTCCGACACATCTATTCACATAGTGGGATTTGTACTTTGATTGGGTCAAGATAGAGATGAAGACCCTGGGTTTCATCTGATAAATCTAGGTTGCGTGGAGTTATTGGTTATTCATGATTGTACACATGATTCCTTCTATATGGATGGTTGCGTCCATACTGTGGATCCATACACATGATCACTTTTATTCGGATGGTTGTGTCCATGCCTTGGATTCATGTATTGTTAGATGCCTATTCTGAGATGTATTATTAGGAATATTTACATCAAAGATGTCAGATATTTTGTATCATGCTTCATTTTCAAGTCTCCTGATGGTGGTTCTCCAGGTCCTTGCTTTGAATTGTAAAGAATTTCACCCATCACTCCCTATTCTGCCTTCATGTGTTAGGGGGCATCTTTTACACAATATTTTGTCACACCTCCCGTCCTATATCCTAAAGCATCAAAATGAAAAAAGTTTTCACTGTATTCAACATGAAACATATACAAAAGCATCCCTAAAGAAAAGAAAAAAGTTGCCCTGAAAGAGTTTCTGAGAAAACTTGTAAAAAACCTAGTTTTCAAGATCAATGCATTTTGCACCACTGGAGACCCGTGATGGTAACTTGTTGCACTATTCTCACCTAGCATTGCCAACATGAATTTTATAATAAAAACACTTGTTGAACCTCTTCAGGCGGTTTTTCCTAAAGTGGAGGAGAAGCTTCTCTTACTAGAAGCCTTGAGAACGACGAGTTGGTTACATGTGAATGAGGATTAGAGTGAGATCTCCCATTCTTGGTCCTTGATCCTACTTTCATGGATATTTCCATTGAGTTGTGTAACTTCTCCCTCCTTTTATGGATCCTTAACTCCCTCTCCTTCGCTATAAATGAGATCCCTACTATCCACAACTGGTTGGCTATTGCCTGGTTGCCTTCCTATACTGATATTATGCCAAAATGCTTCCCATTTTTCTAAGGAGAAAGGAGTTCTTGAAGGTCTTGGCTAGGATTTGGAAACTCTTCCAAAGGAGGCTTCCAACATCAAGGCTCAAGTGGTTGTATGCTTCCCTTACATTCTATTTATAATACATTATGTGTTTACTTCCCATAAATGTGTCTATCATTACTCATTTAGTGTGATACTCCTTGATCTGTCACATAGTTTATGTTAGAAAGAATTATGCAATGTATGCTTTTGTCGCCTCTATTTGATCTTCCTTGCAGGTATTCATCCACAACGATGTAGAGAGGATTGAACTTGGAAGTGAGAAGATCGAGAACGATATCAATGAGTGTTAGCATTAGAGTGAGGTAGGTCATCTATCTTACTTTGTATTTTCTGATATAAACAAGGAAAGTTTGCACATATTTGTCTAGTTTGTTGCTAGATATTCCCATAGGACTAGAAGGACTGTTTCTATCATCAGAAAGGATTTCCTGCACAACAAACTTGGAAGAAAGAAAATCGAGAACGATATCAACGGGTGTTAGCATCAGAGTGAGGTAGGTCATCTATCTTACTTTGTATTTTCTGATATAAACTAGGAAAGTTTGCACATATTTGTCTAGTTTGTTTCTAGATCCTCCCATAGGGCTAGAGGGATCTTTTCTGTCTGCAGAAAGCATTTCCTGCACAATTTACACATATTTGTCTAGTTTTTCGCTAGATCCTCCCATAGGACTAGAGGGATTGTTTCTGTCTGCAGAAAGGATTTCCTACACAACAAATTTTGTTGTGCAAGAAATCCTTTCTATGGATAGAAACGATCCCTCTAGTCCTATGGGAGGATCTATCAACAAACTAGACAAATATGTGCAAACGTTCCTAGTTTATATCATAAAATACAAAGTAAGATAGATGACCTACCCCACTCTGATGCTAACACCCGTTGATATCGTTATCAATCTTATCACTTTCAAGTTCAATCCTCTCTACGTCATTGTGGATGAATACCTGCAAGGAAGATCAAGCAGAGATGACAAAAGCATATATAGCATAATTCATTCTAACATAAACTATGTGACAGATCAAGGAGTATCACATTAAATGAGTAATGATAGACACATTTAATCGGAAGTAAATACATAATGTATTATAAATAGAATGTAAGGGAAGCATACAACCACTTGAGCCTTGATGCTGGAATCCTCCTTTGGATGAGTTTTCAAGTCCTAGCCAAGACCTTCAAGCACTCCTTTCTCCTTAGCAAAATGGGAATCATTTAGGCATAATTTTCGCATAGTAAGGCAACCAAGCAATATATAACTAGTTGTGGATAGTAGGGATCTCATTTATAGGGAAGGAGAGGGAGTTAAGGATCCATAAAAGGAGGAAGAGGTTCCACAACTCAAGGGAAAGATCCATGAAAGTAGGATCAAGGACCAAGAATGGGAGATCTCGCTCTAATCCTTATTCACATGTAGCCAACTTGCCATTATCGAGGCTTCTAGTAAGAGAAGCTTCTCCTCCATTTATGAAAAATTGCTTGAAAATATTCAACGTGAGTTTTATTATAAAAGTCGTGCTGGCAGCGTTAGGTCAGAATATTGCATCAAGCTACCAGCATGGGTCTCTATTGGTGCAAAACGCGCTGATCCTGAAAACTATGTTTTTGACAAGTTTTCTCAGAAACTATTTTAGGGAAACTTTTCTTCTTTTCTTCAGATGCTTCTATATATGTTTCATGGTTAATACAGTGATAACTTTCATCATTTTCATGCTTCAGGCTATGGGACAAGAAGTGTGACAAAATATTGTGTAACAACTTCATACAATACTCTATAAAGCCCCCTGGATGCGGGTGGCACAATTGCATTAAATGAACGTCATGCAAGATAGTAAAACCAGGTACTGCCAGCTGCAGGGTAGCGTGGCTTCCCAGGTCTTCACCTCGCGCAAGAGGGATGGAGTTAATAAGGTTGGATACTGTAGGATTTTTGCATTTATGGAGTGCGTTGTTCAACGCAACACTGTGGTTGTTATAATCATGTCGATCCTGTATGTTTTCCTCACACCACGAGCTCAGTCTTACTGCTCCGGGCCCTGGTTAGATGTGGTTTATGGTGACAGGCAGAACCTTGCAAACAGAGGCAAGCTCCAGGCCGACTCTCTGTATCTCCGGAAGAGGTTCTATTACGCTAAGGTTCCCCACGGAAGGATCAGCACGGCTTTAAGGGGTAAGCTCTCCACAGCTCTTGAATTTAGAATTGGACGTGTTGCATCTCCGTCTCGGGCTTTCTCTGTGCGTTTAATTCGGTCTCTGTGTCATTCTTTCCATCCCTCTGTTGTTGTCTCTGGTCTCTCTGGTCTCTCTGTGCCTTCCCCTTCGCTTTTCATTATGGTTCGCCAGGGCAGAAGGAATCGTTCTGGGGGGCGACGTGGAAGCGGCAACCATCCAACCGCCGATCACTCTGTGGAACCTGAACAATCGCCTATTAATCTTCCCTCCTCTCATGAGGATGTGCCTCCTTTGAGCTCAGGGCGCAGGCCAATTCCTAACAGCGCTTTCCAAACCACGCATTTCAAATTTCAAAGCAATTTGAATAGGCCTCTGATTACTGCTCACATCACTATAATCCTTTCGGAAGAAGAAAATCAAATTTCCCCTCTGGCATGCATCGCTCCTGATCCTTCTCAAAGCAGTGAGCATTCCATGGATAAGGGAAGCCCGGAGAATTGGAAGAGTGATAAGTCTGGTCAGGAGGAAATTCCTAAAGGCATTCTGCCCCTTGAAGACATAAGCCCAGTAGCTGGGGAAGGGACTCTTGGCGCCACAAGTCATTCCTTGGCGAACCCTGTCAGCGAGACGGATGGCAATGAAAGTCTGAGGATTGGCAGCGCGTGTCTGGTTGCGGAGAAGACTCCTGGTGAGGATATGGAAGTTTAACGCCACCTGGGCCTGCTTTTCTCCTTTTTTTGTTTTTGATACCGCTCAGATGACCACCTCCAGGCATTTCCGCTCACAGTCAAGGTTCAGCATCTTCAGCCTGTTGTTTTGGCATCCCTTCGGGGAAGTGGTGGTTTACTTACCGGCTGGTTTGCTAAGAATTTAGGCTTTCTGCTGTCAATGTCTCTATCTTCGTTCTATAAGTCTTTCTCTGGGTTTTATATCTGTTTTCTAGCTCTATGTAACTGGTCTCCCCAGGTTCTTTTTGTAAGGGGGCAGTTCTGCTGTGTTGAGTGCTCTCGGGTTCTGATCTCTGAGGCCTCAACTCCATGTAAAAATATTCATAACACCAAGCCTTAAATTCATAACACAAATCCCCAAGCAATGAGCAATAAGGTGTTAAATTGGATAGCCAATTAAATTCAAGAAAAATAAATTAAATTATTTAAAAAAAACAATAAATTTCAATCACTAAAGTTAAACTATAGAAATATTTCAATATATTTTTGGTCAAAGCCAAACTAATATGGTTTGACCAAAAACCTAATACAATATCCATTGCCTGGCAATAGGGATAATAAAGAGTGTGAATCCAAAGGTAAAACATAACAAACCACTCACCACACCACAGACTATATAGTTAACATAGATTGTGCTAGTGAAGTGGCATTGATCCAAAGGGTTTACTTATGATTAAAACAAGTTTAAAAGTTTCTTTAATGTATAAAAAAAATACAATAACAAATTAATAAATTCAACCAATAAAATCATTTCACATCAAACTTTATAAAGTGCCCCGAACTTGGAAAAGTGCATACAAGATTAACCAGGATCCTAATAAAGCGTCTCAAAATAGAGATGTTTTCCTCAATGTTCCATTGTTAAATCACAAGAATACAAATAAGATAACCATCCACATGAAATATCACATTTAAATTTTTGGGTTGCACCATGCATTCAGTGTCAACATAGATTTATTTAATTAGAACTGTGAGTTTGTTATGAAATTTATTTAAATGTCAATAAGTAAAAGAATTTTTTGAACCATGAAGAAAAATTGAAGGCATCTACATATCTTACTCAACATTTAAAGTCTAAACCCGAGATTGATCATCTTAATATTTGAAGTCTAAAGCTTAGATCGATCACCTATATCTGAAGTTAAGTAACATATTTTCCAAGTTCAAAACCCTATCTTGAGAGGAGCAAGTTACCATATAATAAGGCTTGAAAAATAAAGCTTGCTTCAAAAATAATTTTAGAAAAATGAAAAAAATTGATTGGAGAGGAGGGGCATAATTTGCCTCCATCGGTTCATGGAGTCCTTTTTTTCCATGAAAATGCTTCTTTGTAGATGTGTTGAATTTTTCGCCCACCTAGGGTTGGGAAAAAGAATCAAACTTGAAATCAAAGGTTAAAGGATTCAAGAGCAAAGTTAAATCCAATTAGAGTAAATAACCAAAAATCAAGAAAGGTTTTATTAAGCAATGATGTAATATGATAAAATCAATGGATATATCTCCTAGGTACTATCACAAATTTATTTAAATAAAGTATGGAAATTCAAAGACGTAAATAAATCATACGTCTTGGGCATTTCCTTTCTTGCTATAACCTAGACCACTTCACAATAGACTAGAGAAAACCAGTTTCCCTTAACATTGGCTAAATACTTATTCATGTAAAAGAGATACTATACACAAATGGCATAAATTCTTCTTTACTTTATTTTCCAACACGTAAAAATGAATGGGACAACCTCTTTTATAGTCGAAGAGGTGCCTAAAAAATATCATACAAATACAATGTGTTATATAAGTTTTTCTCTAATCAACTACTAATTTCCATTACTATTGTGCTCCACTAGAAATTGTTCATTTGTGAAGGTTTAGTTTGGTCAAATAAGTGCAGCGCTCCACTAAAGTGGTCAAAAAACCCCATGCATGTGGGTTGAAGAAGGTGAAATCACTAGGAACCTCATAAATACATCATGATCTATCCACATGTGTGATGGAGAAAAGATATAAGTGTGCCTCCTTCTAGAAGGATCTAGATCTAATGGTGTTGGTTAAACAAGTCATAGAACTTCCTCTAGAAGCATCTATAAACTTGTCATGAAATATAATGTGGAGTCTAGTTGTGTTCAGACATCTGCATGTAACACACTAGCTCAATAATACATCAATATGACCCACAAGTATGAAATTGGCTGAAGGAAATGAGGATGGCCTTCACATATTCCAGATAACCATCGTAAAATCTAGCACATAATATCATAAACTGATGTGGACACCCTGATGATGTGGGTGCCCAATTTTTCATCAATCCTAAGGTAATGTACATGAAGCCTGACACATAATGCATGAACTCCAATGTGTAGTGCCCCAACCTATCATGATGAATCAAGACTCTAACAAGTTATTAGGTACCAAAACATAAATAATATGATTTAAAATAAATAACCTAATAAAATCTCATCAATTCACCTAAGTACTAGCACAACCTTATCCTTGTTGCATGTGTCTTTTACCTAGGACATAACATATTTCATAATTTTCTTAATTAGGAATTGGTAAAGGTAATATAATTTATAGAAGGGGACTAGGAAAAACTTGTGAAACAACATTCAAAGACATAAAATTATGTGATGGGTCTATCTCTTGTCCAATTAACCATTTTTTTGCTAGGATTCATCAATTTTATTTGTTGCGAACCTTTTAGAGGGAGCCTTTTTATTTGATATATCTATTTTAGCACCTTTTTCTTCCCCTTTGTATTTTTTTTTAAATTTCAAGTTCTTTTTTCTTTAGATAGGTATTCAACCCTGAGAATTTAGGGTTGGGCCCTTCAATTTAATTAGTATAACTTTTTTCTTTATTTTTTCTTTACTCTTTCATTCTCAACCTTCTCTTTTCACTTTATTTAACTCAGGGTTGCATGATTTCTTATTGAGTTCATCCCTAGACTTTTTGAGTGAAATTTGATAGGCTATTCACAAAATGGGTAATGTAAATTTTTTAATATGGATGAGATGATATTATAAGGGGATTTCTAGAAAATTTTAAGAATGGGTATGATATGGTTATGTTATCTACCTTGATTCATAGAAGTACCTATTGGTGCAGGATAAGACACAAACCGAGGACAATTATGTTTTCCCATGATTTGATGGGGTAATGAAGTAACATATGCACTTAATTATAAATGATAAATGTCCATTTCTATTATCATAATGCATTTACAAATATTTTAGAACTATTAACACCACTTTTAAGCTAGGAAACAACACATGGAACCATACCAACTTAGGGAAATCATCATGGAGCAATAACCACTAGCACATATGAGATGAAGTGTATGGAATGAAAGAGTTGATATACCATTGTGGGATTACTTTGAAGATCATATGTGTATGATGGAATGTAACATAGAAGCAATCCTGAAGTTGAGAAGATGGAACATGAACCCCATCAATGAAACAACATCACACCGAATAGAGTGTGTCTCTAAGGCAGTTACCCTGAAAGGGAAACAATATTTATGTCTTAGATTTTCCTTTCGATTTTTTAGATTTTTTTGTACAATATTCTCTTACTTATTGTATTTGTTTCTATTTTTAACTGCACATGCTTATAGGTTTTGACTCCTATAGTTTTACCTTCATACCATGGCATAATCCCATGTAGATGCTCTCTCATGGCTATATGGAAATTTTATAACAATGGAGGCATATACGTTTTGTGCTTCCACCCCCTTTCCCTCCCTTGTAGTGTAGTTATGTCCTTTTATTGCAAATTTCATCTACAAAAATATTAATTGCATCTCTTTGTATTAGTTTTCAGCTTTGGAACTAGTCTATCCAATGGTCTTGTAATCTATGTCATGTGTAAGAGAATTTAATTTCCTATCCTTTCCCACAATCCATTCTATTTCATAATCAAGAGAAGTTGTCAAATTCATATGTAAGAATCCAAGAGGACATGTTCGATGATATATTATTTTCTGTTTGCAGGAGAGGAATTTCTGTTTTTAGGTGTTAGTTGATTCGATATGGACTATAGTATATACTCAACCTAGTAAAACTATAGGTAATTTCTAATATTTGGATATTGACTTAGAAGTTTCTCTTCGCCCATACTTTCTCTGATGTAGGAGGTTGATGAAAATGGGTTGGTAGTCTGGAATTAGACTACTAGTTAACTTTAGAACCAATCAGCTGCGCGTTACTTAGATTTTGTACTTGTATTTTCGCTTGAGGGTCCCACTTCCCTGACCAATCACCGTCGATGCTTTCTTTGACTTTCCCTTTTGTTAGGTGCTTCAATCTGCGTCATTGATTTCTCTCCTTCAGATCCAACAGATATCGTGTCATCTGCTCGCCAACTAGCCTGGACGATCTCCACCGTTGATGTGACCCATCCAATCAAACGGCTATTGTGCAATCTCGCGTAGATTTTTGCACGACCGATATCAGGTTGAAAGCGCGCGAGAAAGGTATTTTTCTCATGCAACAATGTAAACTTTGAAACAGGAACTATAAACTCAAAACGGGAACTCTGGCCAAAAAACCCCAAAAAAACATCAAAAACAGTGCTAAAAACGAAAAGTATGTATACTGGAACGATGTTTTTATTTTTTAGGCGTTAATTTTGAACATGTTTTAAAAATGGCAGTAACTACGAACTTTACTATGAAATTTTCGTGCAAAATATAGCTTCAAAATGAAAGTGATGATACTAGAATAATGTTTTTTTTTTTAGGGTCAATTTTCAACATTTTTAAAAAAAGCTAATAAAACCAAATTTTTATGTGTCAAACAAAGTTGTTTATGAGGAAAAAAAACACATTAATGTTTTTGGTAGAATATCATTTTTCTTTCCTAAGTATAAATTTAACATGTTTTCAACCATAACATGCTAGGGTGGGCGCCATAGCTCGACTCGTCCCCTACCTCTAACCCCCCTCTCGACACCCTCACTACCTTCACCCACACCCCGCGCCCCTGCCCCCTTTAATCCCTACCAACCCAACCCAACGCCCGCCCGAGCACCCTCACCCTTCCCCCTGCCCGGCCGGGGTGCCCTCTCAACCCCCGCCCCCCCCAACCCTCCCAACCCCCCCCCGCCGGCCGGGGCGCCTTGCAACCCTCCCCGCCCCCAGAACCGACCCCCCACCCGGCCCCGGCGCCCTCACCCGCCCCCCGGCCCTGGTGCCCTCACCCACCCTCACCCGCCCACCCACCCGGCACGGGCGCCCTGCCAACCCACCCCGCCCGGGCGCCCACACAACCCCCCGCACCCCAACCCACTCAAACCCCCCTCCCCCTGGCCCGGGCGCCCACAACCGCCCCCCCACCCGGCCTCGACGCCCTCACCCACCTTCACCCGCCCCCTCGCCCGGCGCCCTCACCCGCCCCCCCCCCCCCAACCCGGGCGCCCTCACCCGCCCGCCCGCCGGCCCGGCCCGAGGCCCTCACCCGCCGGGCTCGGGCGCCCTCACCCACCCGCCCGCCTACGTGCCCTCACCCGCCCGGCGCCCACCTACCAGCCCGGGCGCCCTGACCCACCCTGCCTCGGCCGCGCCCCCGCTTGGTAGGCGGCAGGGTGATTCCTGGAATCGCTCCGCCACCTGTCGGGGGCCGGAGCGGGCCACCCGGCAGGCGGCAGGGCGATTCTGGGAATCGCCCTGCCGCCTGCCGGGCGGGGGCGCGGGCTGCCCAGGTGGCGCCTGCCTCGGCCGCGCCACCAAGGTGGCTCGCGCCCCCTCCCGACAAGCGGCAGGGCGATTCCGGGAATCGCCCGGGCGAGCGGGTGAGGGCGCCTGGGCGGGCGAGGGCGCCAGGGCGGGTGAGGGCGCCGGGTGGGCAAGGGCGCCCAGGCGGGTGAGGGTGCCGGGCGGGTGGGCGAGGGCGTCGGGCGGGCGGGCGGGCGAGGGCGCCCGGGCGGGTGAGGGCGCCGGGCGGGCGAGGGCGCCGGGCGGGCGGGTGGGTGAGGGCGCCCGGGCGATTCCCGGAATCGCCCTCACCCGCCCACCCGCCCGGGCGGGTGAGGGCGTCGGGCGGGCAAGGGCGCCCAGGCGGGTGAGCCGGGTGAGGGTGTCGGGCGGGCGGGCGAGGGCATCGGGAGGGCGGGCGGGTGAGGCGGGTGAGGGCGCCGGGCGGGCGGGCGGGTGAGGGTGCCCGGGCGGGTGAGGGCGATTCTGGGAATCGCCCGGGCGGCAAGGCGATTCCGGGAATCGCCCGGGCGCCCTCACCCGCCCGCCTGCCCGGCGCCCTCGCCCGCACGGCGCCGTCACCCGCCTCACCCGCCCGGGCGCCCTCGCCCGCCTGCCCGGCACCCTCACCCGCCTCACCCGCCCGCCCGCCCGGCGCCCTCACCCGCCTCACCTGCCCTCGCCCGCCCGGCCGCCAGACGCCCTCGCCCGCCCACCCGGCGCCCTTACCTGCCACACCCGCCCGCCCGGCGCCCTCACCAGCCTCACCCGCCCGCTCGGGCGCCCTTGCCTGCCCGCCCGGGCGCCCTCACCCGCCCGCCCGCCTGGTGACCTGACCCGCCCGCCCCCCCGCACGGGCGCCCTAACCCGCCGGCCCCCCCGGGCACCCTCACCCACCCTGCCTCGGCCGCGCCCCCACCCGGCAAGCGGCAGGACGATTCCAAGAATCGCCCTGTCGCCTACCGGGCGGTAGCGAGGGCCGCCCGGGTGACGCCTACCTCCGCCACGCCACCCGGGCTGCCTGCGCCCTCGCCTAGCAGGCGGCAGGGCGATTCCCGGAATCGCCCTGCTGCTTGCCGGGCGGGGGCGCGGGCCGCCCGGGTGGCGCAACCGAGGCAGGCGCCACCCGCCCGGCAGGCAGCAGGGCGATTCCGGGAATCACCCGGGCGGGTAGGTGAGGGCACCCGGGCAGGGGCGGGCGGGGTGGGTGGGTGAGGGTGCCAGGCGGGCGGGCGGGTGAGGGCACCAGGGCGGGTGAGGCGGGTGAGGGCGCCGGGCGGGCGGGCGGGAGAGGGCGCTCGGGCGGGTGAGGGCGCCGGGCGGGCAAGGGCGCGATTATGCGACGATCATCCGAGCCACTTGCGACGAAATGCGACAAACTTATGTGACAATAAGTGCGACGGTGGAACGACACTTAAAATAAAACTAAGTGTTGAACCTTTATTCATATGCGACAGATTATGGAGTGAAGCCGACATGTTAATGTGTATTCGTGGGCGTTTGGTGATGAGTTATGGGGTCGGCCTTAAGGTTGGACACCCTCCCATAAACCCACGATGAAACATGTATAAACATGAAAGCTTTGAGCTCATTCGAACAACTCATCAACTCGCACTTCCTCTACGCATTGTACTAGGGGTAAAAGGAGGCGCAGAAAAGAGGAGTGCGCATATCTCATGCGCTCCTCTTCAGTAGTGTGCAGTTTACCGGAAGTGAATCGTAGGTTGAACAAGGGTGTTCAAGGTGCGGTATGATTGCAGATTTGTGCCGGACTTGAGGTAGTGTTGTAGGTGGTCCGGGGGGACATCTTTCTACCGTGCAAGAGTGCACAAATGTTGTAAAGGCTGTCTATACCTTGATTGTAAATATTTCTAAGTGTTGGCTTGAAGTCTGTCAAGCACACTTGTATGATGTATTATTGAAGAATTGATATAATATATTATTGTTGGGCAGACTTGTTCGGGAGTTGCCCCTCCCTTTATACTTGTGTGCAATTGTTATTGTTCTCGATTTAATTACATAATGGAAAATGAATGAGTATGGGATTCATTAAGTATAAAGGCTAATGCATTTTACTTGGTTGCGAAACACAAACTAAGTAAAGACAACTGAATTAGGCGTAGTCCATGTGTACGAGTATTGGTGAAAAGAAAGTGCACGATGGTGCCGCACCTCGCCGGCACGGTTGAAAGACCACCGTAGGCTTGGGGGCGTGACAGTTGGTATCAGAGCAAGGTTTGCTCGTAAAGGTTTGAGCAGGGTTGCTCGTGACAGTGGAAGCAGGTACTTGCAGGTGAAGGAAGCCGTTTCACACGAAGTGGAACAAGGGTCGGTTCATGGTTGCAAGAAACTTAGTGAAGCTGGTAAAAGTTGGAACCGGGTATCGTAGAGTTGGGCAGGCGGTACTACGTGCTGGTCATACGATTTGGGCACTTGTCAGATGGGAAAGTGGGACTGCGTGTGGACAGGGATACATGGTTTGGGCGTCTGTGAACCAAACAAAGTACGAACCGGGGAAGACGAAGTACAAGGCATGGCAAGTTTGGGAGAAGGTGAAGGGAAGCTCTTGCTTACCTTATACAGGTTGAAGCAAGAGAGGACCCGAATCCATGAAGAGCTTGAAGTCTTGGAAAGGAACATTGAAGAAGGGCTTCTTCAACTTGGTTGGACAATGGAGCAAGGTGAAGTTGCAGATTGTGCTATCAAGGAAGAGGAAGTGATGATGATTGAAAATGTTGCAGACATGACCATGATGGAGGATGAACTTGAGATTTATCAAGTTGGACCAGGATCGTGCAGTTTGCCAGCATGGATGAATGAGGATACTCATATGGAGGAACCTCATGACAATGATAATGAAGTAAGTATTGATACTTGTGTTTAATTTAGGCATTTGGTAGATGGACCGTATGCAGAGAAGGGCAAGGCCAGTTTGCCAAGGCAAGAGGACATCTTACCATGGATGACTATGATGAAACCTTGTATGGAGGAACAAGGATTGTCAATTGTTGCAGGACTTGTTGGGGTTGACCTTGTGATGAAAGGTGCAAGGGCCCGTGACAAGGGAGGAACATGGTGATCGTTGTGGATGATTGGGTCATGCTTTAGCCACTTTGGCTAAGTGCCCGGCATGACTCATGGACAGATTGAAGGGCACACTCTTGGGTGGACTTCTCATGGCCGAGACCAAGAGATAGTCTTGATGGACACTTTGGTGGAGGATCTATGATGGAAGGGACTCGTGATGATGATGATATGGTTGGGTGACCGAGTTCACTAAACCGCAGATTGAAGACATGAAGCATGGCAGTCTCATGCAAGGACATTATGTGGAAGCACTTGTAGAGGTGTCATGGACATCCAACGAGGAGTGCCAAGGAAAGAATGTTGTGCAGATGGACTTGCTGATGTGACATGGAGACTTACTACTTATGAGTCGATGGAGAGGTTGTGCACTTATGTACAACAAGGCCGTGGATTTGGATGGAGTTGTGAGCAGACTATGGAGCATTCCTACTACATGGAGAGCTGGGGCATCTTGTAGGGACCTTTGGGTCAAGATTTGTATGCTTGCTAGAGTGTTGGTTGGGGATGACTTATGGAGCTCATGATGACATGAGATTGTTGTGACTTTGAGGGACTTCATACATGGTGGACTTGGAGGATCTAATACATTGAGGAGCTGAGGTCAGAAGACTTTGATGCAGTATGGGATGCATACTTTCAAAGTACATGTGTGGGCATGGCTTGGAAGAGTGACTTGATGTGGAGGATCGATATGAGGCACTTTGGAGTGATGGAGTTACGATGATGATGATGCCTTGGTGGCAACACTTGGGCATGAGTTGAGCCGAGACTCAACTACCTTTTGACATGAGAGCTGATTGATCTATGATCATGGGCAGCACATGGATAGATGAGACAAGTAGATACTTGTTTCTATGGCAGACTTTAGGGGTGACACATTGCAGATATGATGGAGGTAGCTTCATGGACTTGGATGTGGCATACCGAGAGTTGGATGGTCTCTTCATATGGAGGAGGCACACATATGGATGATGTTGGGATAGATGTGGCTAGTTTCATGTAGCACATTGACACCAAACATCATGGATGACATGTTGCAGTTGAGATGAGGACTACTTCATGGGCCTGAGCATGGTTTACTTATATGGATGGATTCTTGATCGAGTTCAGGATGTGACAGGATGCTTTGAGGAACGACTGATGGTGGCATGAGGATGTGCATTCTCATAGTTTGAGCGTGACAGTTGGACTGATCACCCGACTAGTTCAGACATGAGGGCCGGCATGTACAGAGATGTGTTAGCATTTGTTGGAGTATCATGGCAGCAGTTCACATGAGGATGACACATGATGAGGTCAACACGATATGTTGCAGTGAGCAGGCAGCTTGGATGGAGGGACCAGCCTTCCACGATGGAGCAGCATGTGGAGATTGTGACATGGTGGTTGATCATCATGGATTGAGATGACTTCCGATATATGACATTGTTGAGATGAGATGTTGACACATGGTTGAGGTGTGTTAGCACTTGTTGACATATCATGGGCAGTTTTGCACATGGTGGTGATGACATGATGGAGTTGACACATTGTTGCGATGGACATGTAGCTTGAGTTGGAGGGATCAACCTTCCATGGTGGAGAGCAGCATGGAGAAATTGTGACAAGGTGGTCGATGATCATGGACATCTATGACATACATTAGTATGGAGTATCTTGGTGACAGTTGGTTACTAAGATGAGACATGGTGGAGATGGAGTTCTATATATGTTTGCCTTATATGGAGGAGTCTACATCATGGCTGATGATGATCTTGGTGGAGAGCTACCGAGATGGTATGTTGTCGAGGACGACAACGATTTCAGGTGGAGGAGGATGTAAGGCCTTCGCAACTCGGGCAGGCACGCGATGGGCGGGCGCCCCTTGTACGACGGGCGAGTGCCCCATGCACGACGAGCCAGCGGACGATGCGACGAGCGGGCGCGGCTATGCGACGATCATCCGAGCCACTTGCGACGAAATGCGACAAACTTATGTGACAATAAGTGCGACGGTGGAACGACACTTAAAATAAAACTAAGTGTTGAACCTTTATTCATATGCGACGGATTATGGAGTGAAGCCGACATGTTAATGTGTATCCGTGGGCGTTTGGTGATGAGTTATGGGGTCGGCCTTAAGGCTGGACACCCTCCCATAAACCCATGATGAAACATGTATAAACATGAAAGCTTTGAGCTCATTCGAACAACTCATCAACTCGCACTTCCTCTACGCATTGTACTAGGGGTAAAAGGAGGCGCAGAAAAGAGGAGTGCGCATATCTCATGCGCTCCTCTTGAGTAGTGTGCAGTTTACCGGAAGTGAATCGTAGGTTGAACAAGGGTGTTCAGGGTGCGGTATGATTGCAGATTTGTGCCGGGCTTGAGGTAGTGTTGTAGGTGGTCCGGGTGGACATCTTTCTACCGTGCAAGAGTGCACAAATGTTGTAAAGGCTGTCTATGCCTTGATTGTAAATATTTCTAAGTGTTGGCTTGAAGTCTGTCAAGCACACTTGTATGATGTATTATTGAAGAATTGATATAATATATTATTGTTGGGCAGACTTGTTCGGGAGTTGCCCCTCCCTTTATACTTGTGTGCAATTGTTATTGTTCTCGATTCAATTGCATAATGGATAATGAATGAGTATGGGCTTCATTAAGTATAAAGGCTAATGCATTTTACTTGGTTTCGAAACACAAACTAAGTAAAGACAAGTGAATTAGGCGTAGTCCATGTGTACGAGTATTGGTGAAAAGAAAGTGCACGGTGGTGCCGCACCTCGCCGGCACGGTTGAAAGACCACCGTAGGCTTGGGGGCGTGACAGTGAGGGTGCCGGGCGGGCGGGCGAGGGCACCCGGGTGGGTGAGGCGGGTGAGGGCGCCGGCTGGGCGGGTGAGGGCGCCGGGCGGGCAAGGGCACCCAGGCGGGTGAGCCGGGTGAGGGTGTCGGGCGGGCGGGCGAGGGCGTCGGGAGGGCGGGCGGGCGAAGGCGCCCGGGCGGGTGAGGCGGGTGAGGGCGCCGGGCAGGCGAGGGCACCGGGCGGGCGTGCGGGTGAGGGCGCCCGGGCGGGTGAGGGCGATTCCGGGAATCGCCCGGGCGCCCTCACCCGCCCGCCCACCCAGCGCCCTCACCCGCCTCACTCGCCCGGGCGCCCTCGCCCGCCCGCCGGGCACCCTCACCCGCCTCACCCGCCCGGGCGCCCTCGCCCGCCCGCCCTCACCCGCCTCACCCGCCCTCGCCCGCCCGGCCGCCGGACGCCCTCGCCCGCCCGCCCGGCGCCCTTACCCGCCACACCCGCCCGCCCGGCGCCCTCACCAGCCTCACCCACCCGCCCGGGCGCCCTCGCCCGCCCTCCCCGGCGCCCTCACCCGCCCGGTGCCCTGACCCGCCCGCCCCCCCGCACGAGCGCCCTGACCCGCCGGCCCCCCCGGGCACCCTCACCCACCCTGCCTCGGCCGCACCCCCACCCGGCAAGCGCAGGTGATGCCTGCCTCCGCCGCGCCACCTGCGTCGCCTGCCGGGCGCGGGCGCGGGCTGCCTGGGTGGTGCCACCGAGGCAGGCGGCAGGGCGATTCTGGGAATCGCCCGGGCGGGTGGGTGAGGGCACCCGGGCGGGGGCGGGCGGGGTGGGTGGGTGAGGGCACCGGGCGGGCAAGGGCGCCCAGGCGTGTGAGGCGGTGAGGGTGCCGGGCGAGGGCGCCCGGGCGAGGGCGCCCGGGCGAGGGCGCCCGGGCGGGTGAGGAGGGTGAGGGCGCCGGGCGGGCGGGTGAGGGCGCCGGGCGGGCGGGTGAGGGCGCCCGGGTGATTCCCGGAATCGCCCTTCCGCCCGGGCGATTCCCGGAATCGCCCTCACCCGCCCGTCCGCCCGGGCGGGTGAGGGTGCCGGGCGGGCAAGGGCGCCCAGCCGGGTGAGGCGGGTGAGGGTGTCGGGCGGGCGGGCGAGGGCGTCCGGCGGGCGGGCGGGCGAGGACGCCCGGGCGGGTGAGGCGGGTGAGGGCGTCGAGCAGGCGAGGGCGCCGGGCGGGCGGGCAGGTGAGGGCGCCTGGGCGATTCCCGGAATCGCCCTACCGCCCAGGCGATTCCCGGAATCGCCCTGCCGCCCAGGCGATTCCCGGAATCGCCCTCACCCGCCCGGGCGCCCTCGCCCGCCCACCCGACACCCTCACCCGCCTCACCCGCCCGGGCGCCCTCGCCTGCCCGCCCGCCCGGCACCCTCACCCCCCTCACCCGCCCTCGCCCGCCCGCCCTCGCCCGGCGCCCTTACCTGCCACACCCGCCCGCCCGGTGCCCTCACCAGCCTCACCCGCCCGCCCGCCACGGCGCCTTCACCCGCCCGCCCGGCGCCCTCACCCGTCTCACCCGCCCGGCGCCCTCACCCGCCCGCCCGCCCGGTGCCCTGACCCGCTCGCCCCCCCGCACGGGCGCCCTGACCCCCCGGCCCCCCGGGCACCCTCACCCACCCGGCCTCGACCACGCCCCCACCCGGGCGGCCCTCACCCTCCCGCCCGCCCGGCGCCCTCACCCGCCTTGTCCCCCCCGGGCGCCCTCGTCCGCCCGCCCGTCCGGTGCCCTCACTCGTTCGACACCCTCACCCGCCTCACCTGCCCGGGCGCCCTCGCCCGCCCGCCCGCCTGGCACCCTCACCTGCCTCACCTGCCCGCCCGCCCTCGCCCACCCGCCCCGCGCCCTCACCCGCCTCACCTGCCCAGGCGCCCTCGCCCGCCCGCTCGACGCCCTCACCTGGCCGGGCGCCCCCACCCGCCCGCCCCGGCGCCCTCACTCGGCTGCCCGCTCGCCCGGCGGCCTCACCCACCTCACCCGCTCAGCGCCCTGACCCGCCCGCCCCCCTGCCCGGGCGCCCTGACCCGCCCTCCCCCCCCGGGGCGCCCTCACCCACCCTGCCTCGTTCGCGCCACCGGGCGGCCCCCGCCCGGGCCCGGCAAACGGCAGGGCAATTCCGGTAATCACCCTGCCGCCTGCCAGGCGGGGGCGCGGGCCGCCCGGGTGGCGCCTGCCTCGGTCGCGCCACCCGGGTGGCCTGCGCCCCCGCCTGGCAGGCGACAGGGCGATTCCCGGAATCACGGGTGAGGGCGTCGGGTGGGTGAGGGTGCCCGGGCCTGGTGGGCGGGCGGTGGGGGCGGGTGAGGGCGCCGGGCGGGTGGGCGAATGAGGGCGCCAGGTGAGGGTGGGCGGGTGAGGGCGCCGGGCAGGGGGGTGGGTGAGGGCGCGCGGGCTGGGCGGGTGAGGACGCCCGGGCCGGGTGGGGGAGCGGGTGAGGGTGGGTGAGGGCGCCCGGGCCGGGGGACAAGTGAGGGCACCGGGGTCGGGTGGGGGGGCGGTTGGGGGGGCGGGTGAGGGCGCCCGAGCCGGGGGGGGTTGAGAGGGTTGGGGCGCAGGGGGTTGTGTGGGCTCCCGGGCGGGGGGGGGGGGTTGGCAGGGTGCCCGGACCGGGGTGGGGGGTGGGTGAGGGTGGGTGAGGGTGCCGGGGCAGGGTGGGGTGTCGGTTGGGGGGGCGGGTGAGAGCGCCCGGGCCGGTGGAGGGGGGGTTGAGAGGGTTGGGGCGCCGGGGGTTGTGTGCGAGATTCGCAGACATCAAAGACCCATTAGAAGAGGAAAATGAGCAAAAGGAAACATAAAATATTGTGGAAGAAGGCAATGATGAAACTCTAGAGGATGAAGAGTTTGGATTACGTGACATTGTTGATTAAATTTAAGTTATGCTTGTAAATCAAGCTTTGCAATGTTTTGACTTTGACATTTTATGAGAAGAATAAACACTCAATTAGGGTTGTTATACGTTCAATATCTATAATATGTGATTTTCGCATTGATTTTTAAGTTAATCATTATTTTTTGAAAAAAAAAATGATTATTATTATTTTTTTGACATGAAATTCATAAAAAAAGCTATTATTTAACCATTTTTAGTTAAAATTATCATATAAAAATTGTGATTTTAACATGTCAATTCTAGCAAAAAATGATCAAAACATGTAGTTTTTTAGTTATATTTATGTTAAAAATGGTTATTTTTATGTCCATTGTTAAAAAATATTGTTTTTTAGAAACAATTATTTCATGTGGTTTGAAAAATTAATTAAGGATGTATAAATATGTAGAATATCGAAAATTCTAAATATTGACCTCCTAATTTAAAAATGCAAAACAATAAAAACCTCACTAAAAAAAAAGTTAAAATTAAAATAAAAAACAAGAAAATGTGAAGAAAACGACCACTTCAACAATGATCCAATTTACAAAATAATTATTTACATTTTATACATTAGAAAATTTAAAGCCAAAAAACAGGTCTTTTAAAAAAAGGGGGTGATGCAGAATACTCACTTTTTTAAATCAGCATGAAAATCACTACGATTCTAAAACGTAATGTACATAAAAAAATTAAAGTGCCAAAAACTATGCTCTAAAAAAAACATGTTTGTTCTGCATCACCCCTTTTCAAAATCAGGTCACTTTTTTGCTCTCTACGAAACGGGTAACAGTATCAGTTCCCGTTTCAAATTTTACATTGTTATGCTACGTGTCACCCGCTAAGGTTAATCACGTAAAATTTAGAAATACCGTTTACAGCTTTTAGGGTGTGCGAGATACCGCTTACCACTTTCCAAATACTACCCACGTGCTTAATTCATATTTTAAGAAAGGTGCTTAAGGAAAGGTTTAGCGCTTAAGTACAATATTAACCCTTAACACTAATCGACTGTGATTTATAAATAAAGTGTTTAAATAGAGAAAAATACCCGATTAGGGTCCAGAACGCCAATACACAGCTACAAATGAATTTATGCACCAGAACAGTGCATCCACACCACACTTCAATCAATTATTCAACAAAATGGAAATTACAGAGTCTTGGCCCTCTCGGCTCGATTAAAACAATTTGTCTGACCTCTGTTCACTCTCCAACCCTATCTCTCACACACCTCTCGCTTACTTACTCTATTCTCAATCATCTAATCTCTCTGTCATTACATTCTTTCCTCTTTTATGAATCAAATCCTATCCTAACTGCATTGACAACTCAATCTCTATTTTTATCAACTCAACCATTAAATCCCTATTCTCAAGCTCTGATACACACCTATACTAACAACTTATCTCCTATTCTAAAAATAATACAATATTCTAATTATTACAATAATTGGAGTAAAGATAATTTTCAAGAGATCCAACCCTCTCTACTAAGAATTGATTTTGACCACTCAGGTCAATGAAATTCATCTCTTGTTAGCCACAACATGTGAACATACAATCACATTGCTGGCTAAGTCCGGATGCTCCTGCATCAAACTCCTGGGGAAGAAAAGAATCCTTTGTCAAAATTTTGGGATTGACTCCATACTTTTGTAATTCTGTCGTTGTTATCCAAATGGCATCCTCCATTGGTTGCCCCCTCCATTTGACTAAATACTTAAAATACACATGTCCTCTGGTTCTTTTAGTTACTTTTTTCTCCAGAACAACTTCCAACTCTTTCATAATGGTCTTTGGAATTTGTTCTTCCCAATTTAAAGTCTGAAATTCATCTTCTGCAGGTTCCTTCTGTAGCTCTGACTCCGTCTCCTTGTATGGGTACAAACCTACAACATTGAAGATAGGTGATATTCCAATCCCTTCTGGCAATTCAATTTCATAAGCATTAGTTGAAAACTTCCTCACAATTCTGCATGGCCCTATCTTTTTCATCTTTAGTTTATTGTAAGTCCCAACAGGAAATATTTCTTTTCTCAAGTATACTATCACTAGATCTCCCACTTGGAATTCTTTTTCTCTCCTCCTCATATCAGCTCTCTGTTTGTATTTTCCACTGCTTTCTTGCAATCTGTCTTTGACATCTTCTTGTAGTCTCTGCATCTGCTCTGCAAACTCTTCAACTTTTTCACTTCTTGTCTCCTGTTTACCCAAATTTCCGAGTTCATACACACCTCTTGGATTCATTCCAAAAACAATCTGAAATGGACTCATCCCAGAAATTCAGTTTGGAGTGTCATTATAAGCAAACTCAGCTTGAGAAAGTGCTAAATCCCACTACTTAGGATTGTTATACACTAAAATTCTCAATATGTTTCCCAAGATTATGTTTACCACTTTGATTTGTCCATCTATTTGAGGATGATATGCTGAACTGAAGCTAAGGTTGGCATCTAGTTTCTTCCAAAGAGTTTTCCTGAAATGCCCAACAAACTTTGTATCCCTATCAGACACAATACTTACAGGCAATCCATGTAACCTTACAACCTCTGAAAAAAACATATTAGCAATATGTGTTGCATCACTAGTCTTTTTACATGCAATGAAATGTGCCATTTTGGAAAATCTATCTACCACAACATAAATGGAATCATTCCCTCTTTGAGTTCTAGGTAACCCCAAAACAAAGTCCATACTAATTGCATCCCATGGTCGGTCTGGTATTGGCAATGGCTGGTACAATCCTGTATTTTGGCTTCTCCCTTTAGCATGCTGACAGATTTTGCACTTCTCAACAAATTTCTTAACATCAATTTGCATCTTTGGCCAATAGTAAAAAGCATTTACTTGAGCAAAGGTTTTGTCTTGTCCAAAGTGACCAGATAATCCTCCACTATGTTTCTCCTTGATTATTTTTTCCCTCATAGAACATTTGGGAATGCACAATTTGTTACCTTTAAACAGTAAACCTCCTTGGATAAGATAATCTAACCATTGAATTCTATTAAGAACTATTGGATTTTGTACAACTGCATAAATATCTTTGAATTCTGCATCATATTTATACATATCAACCATTTCTTCAAATCCTACAACACCAACTCTTAATTCTTGTACAATGAAATTTACCCTGCTCAAAGCATCAACAACTTTGTTCAACTTACCACTTGTGTGTTTTATCACAAAATAAAACTTTGTTAAAACTCTACTCACTCAGCATGTTTCTAGTTCAATTTTGGCTGGTTGTTTATGAACTAATGCATGATTGTTAGAATATAATACAAACTCTTTTGGTAGCAAATAATGTCTCCATGTTTTTAAAGATTGCACAATAGCATAAAATTCTTTATCATAAGAAGAATACGTTTTCTTAGCTTCATTTAGTTTCTCACTAAAGTAGGATATTGGTCTCTGTTCTTGACTTAAAACTGCTCCAATTGCAACTCCACTAGCATCAATTTCAACTTGGAAAACTTTCCCAAAATCAGGTAAAGCTAAAACTAGTTTCTCTGAATATTGTTCTTCAACAACTTAAAATTTCGGTCTACTGCTTCTTTCCACTTGAATGGCTGATTAGCCTCTTTGATTGTTTCAATAATTGGTGCACAAATCTGACTAAAACTTTTGATAATTTTTCTATAAAAACTTGCAAGACATGAAAGCTTCTTACCTCAAATATGTTTCTTGGAGTAGGCCAGTTCCAAATTGCTTGGACTTTCTCTGGATCCATTTTCAAACCTTCTTTAGAAAATACAAATCCCAAATAGATTAATTCTTCTTTCATGAAACTACATTTCTTCAGATTTATCAGTAGTTTCTCTTTCTGCAGAGTTCTTAAAACCAACTTAAGATGCTCCAGATGTTCTTCTTTGCTTCTACTGAAAACTAGAATATCATCAAGATAAACAATGACAAACTTGCCTACATATTCCTTCAAGACTTCATTCATTAATCTCATGAATGTGTTAGGTGCATTAGTGAGTCCAAAAGGCATCACTAACCATTCATACAACCCACTATTTGTTTTAAATGCAGTCTTCCATTCATCTCCTTCTCTAATCCTTATTTGATGATATCCACTCTTCAGATCTATTTTAGAAAAATACTTTGACCCACTTAAACAATCCATCAAATCATCCATGCGTGGTAAAGGAAATCTATACCTGATAGTAATCTTGTTTATGGCTCTGGAATCTGTACACATACACCATTCACCACCTTTCTTTGGACTGAGTACTGTTGGTACAACACATGGACTAAGACTCTCTCTGATTAATCCCTTATCCATCAGTTCCTGTACTTGTCTTCCAACTTCTGCATTTTCTTGAGGAGTTAACCTGTATGCTACTTTGTTTGGCAAACTTGCTCCAGGTATTAGATCAATATGATGACTAATACTCCTGATGGGTGGTAATGCATTTGGAAACTCATCCACAATAATATTAGAAAATCATTCAACAGAGTTTTGATTTCTTCAGATAAATCATCTAAGTTTGTGGAAGTTAAAATTACCTTAGGTCTCCTTATGACAACAAAATGCATCTGTTCATCCTTCTTGACTTCTTGCAGCAATTCTTTCCCACTCATCAGCATAACACTGTTTCCAGGCACTTCTTTGCCTGCTTCATCCTTCAATGGAAGCAATGTGTGTTTATTTCCATCCTTCTCTAGAGTGTAAGTATTTCTTCTCCCATCATGAATAGCTTTCCGATCAAACTGCCAAGGTCTTCCCAGCAACACATGGCATACATCCATTGGCATTACATCACACAATATCACATCCTTATAAGTACCAATCTGTATCTCTACCTTGCATTGTTCTGTCACAATAAGCTGATGTCCTTTTTGCAACCATGATACTTTGTAAGGAGTAGGGTGTACTGTTTTCACTAGTCCTAACTTGTCCACCATTTCTGTAGAAACAAGGTTATCAGTGCTTCCACTATCAATTATCACTTTACAACATTTTCCTTTGGACTTGCATGTAGTTCTGAATAAACTCTTTCTCTGAGCTGGTTCTCCTGTCTCTTTCTCTGCCTTAAGCAATACCCTTTTCAACAACAAGGATTCTCCTACTTCAGGTAATTATTCCTTGTTTTCAATTTGAGGTTTTTCTGCCCTTGCCTCAGCAACATTCACATTCCTCTGATTTGTTACTTTATTATGAGGACAGTCCCATGATCCATGTCCCCATTCTCCACATGTGTAACACTGAATTTCTCTTCCTCGACCTCTTCCTCTGGGTGCAAATCTTCCTCTACTAAATTCTCCTCTCTGTGGTGGTCTACTACTTGAACCTCCTACTTCACCCTGAGGGTGCTGAAATCTTGATCTGGTAGTTCCTTTACCTCTTATTGAACTTTTTCCTCTGTTCCTATGATTTTTCTTCCTCAACATATTCTCTTCTACCTTCAAAGCTGCTTGATAGGAATCTTCAATTGTCTTCAGACTCAGCAAGCTGATTTCATCCTATATGTCATATCTCAACCCATTTATGTATCTGGCTACCTTTTCTACATCATCCTCTACATGTCTTGCTCTAATGCTCAGCTTATAAAACTCTTCTGTGTATTCTTTGACAGTCATTCCTTTTTGTCTCAAATTTTGTAACTGTCTGAAAAGATTTAACTGATAATCTTTTGGCATAAATTTGGCTTTCAATCTACTTACCATTTTATCCCATTGTTTGATCTTGGGATTTCCCTTTCTCCCTCTGGATGTTTGTAATTCATCCCACCAAATAGCTGCATGACCCTTCAATCTGGTAACTACAAATTTCACCTTCTTTTTATCATCAACCTCCTCATAGTCAAAATACTTGTCTAATGAACTGATCCAGTCCATCAACTCTTCTACATTGAGATTCCTGTCATACAAAGGTATTTCCAACTTTGGTCTTCCATTTTCTTTGGCCAATATCTTGATAACTTTGGCAGCTTCACTTTCATCCTCCTCTTCTTCCTCAGAAGATTCTTTTGCAGCACTGGCATCTCCTTCATCAGGTGCTCTCCTCTGAGCAGTCTCCATTGTCTCCATCCTTGTATGAATATTTTGGATCTCATCCAGCAGAACTGCATTCGCTACAGGTCTCCCCTGACCTCTGCCAGCTCCTCTCCTATTTACTGTAGCAAACTTAATCCTTGGGCTTTAATACCAAAAATGATGTAGGAGGTTGATGAAAATGGGGTGGTAGTTTGGAATTAAACTACTGGTTAACTTTAGAACCAATCAGCTGCGCGTTACTAAGATTCTATACATGTATTTTCCCCCTGAGGGTCCCACTTACCTGACCAATCACCGTCGATGCTTTCTTTGACTTTCCCTTTTGTCAGGCGCTTCAATCTGCATCGTTGATTTCTCTCCTTCAGATCTAATGGATATTGCATCGTCCGCTCGCCAACTAGCCCAGACGATCTCCACCGTCGATGTGACCCGTCCAATCGAATGGCTATCACACAATCTCGCGCAGATTCTTGCATGATCGATATTAGGTCGAGAGCGCACGAGAAAAGTAGTTTTCTCATGCTATGTGTCGCCTGCTAAGGTTAATCGCGTGAAATTTAGAAATATCGTTTACAACTTTTAGGGCGCGCGAGATACCGCTTACCACTTTCCAAATACTACCCATGTGCTTAATTCATATTTTAAGAAAGGCGCTTAAGGAAAGGTTTAGCACTTAAGTACAATATTAACCCTTAACACTAATCGACTGTGATTTATAAATAAAGTGTTTAAACAGAGAAAAATACCTGATTAGGGTCCATAACGTCGATACACAACTACAAATGAATTTATGCACCAGAATTAGTGCGTCCACACGACACTTCAATCAATTATTCAACAAAATGGAAATTACAGAGTCTTGGCCCTCTCGCCTTGATTACAACAATTTGTCTGACCTTTGTTCACTCTCCAACCCTATCTCTCACACACCTCTCGCTTACTTCCTCTATTCTCGATCATATAATCTCTCCATCATTACATTCTTTCCTCTTTTGTGAATCAAATCCTATCCTAACTGCATTGACAACTCAGTGTCTATTTTTATCAACTCAACCATTAAATCCCTATTCTCAAGCTCTGATACACACCCATTCTAACAACTTATCTCCTATTCTAAAAATGATACAATATTCTGATTATTACAATAATTGGAGTAAAGATAATTTTCGAGAGATTCAACCCTCTCTACTGAGAATTGATTTTGACCACTCAGGTCAATGAAATTCATCTCTTGTTAGCCATAACATGTGAACATACAATCACATTGCTGGCTAAGTCCGGATGCTCCTACGTCATGCTCTCTCTCTCTCTCTCTCTCTCTCTCTCTATATATATATATATATATATATATTCCAGTTTTCTATTATCCTATTGAGATTGGATATATTGTTTAAAAAACCAAAATATATGATTACTTAAGTTTCATGGGATGTGGGTTCAAAGTTACCATTTCTTTTGAAATATATGTTTTCTTTTGAAATATAGGTTTGTTTGAGTAGGCTTGCATCAAAACACACACAATCAATAAAACTATACTATAAAATAACATGTAATAAGACTTATACCATAGAATATAATACTTATATCATAATATGCATGGTATATATGAATGTTAATGAACTATTATAAACATATAATATTCAATAACAATATTATATGCATTTATTACCATATCGTTGACTTACATAAATTAACAGAGAATATATAATATTTCAATAGTATATATACATATGATGTATACTAATAGCATGTAAATATACACCTTGTATAGACCCAAGAGTTATCTCTATAGAATTTACCAAAATATGTTTCCCACCAAGTTGAGTTTGTCATTTACAAGAAATCATGTAATTTATTCACGATGATGGTTAAAAATACTCATTTACTTCATTGAGTATTGGACCCTTATTCCCTAACCTGTGGTATTAAGTGAAATCACTATTCTTCATCTTTTTATCCATTGCCCCTTTGCTTCATTGGTCTTGACCTAAGTGCTTAACATGCTAAACTTTCTAGCTGTTTGGGATCGCTCAGGAATTGTTTCTTGCTTTGGTAGGTGGACAGTGGATCACAAAAATCATCGGACATTGACTTCATTTATTATTTGGGATATTTGGTGGACTAGGAACACCCTTATTTTCGAACACGTGAACTCGATATTTGGAGGACCAATTGAAAAATATTATCTTTCTACTTGGAGTTTTCTCTTTTTTTTCAACAGATCCTAAAAGTCATCCTCCTCCTCAAAATTTATGATCTACATTTCCTGTAGGTTTCTTCGATGGGGCATCATCTTTTGGTCTTTATGGATGTGACATGGCCATACATTTAGGGCCCGCGCATTCCTTCAGATTTCATTGGCACTATGGTAATGGTTCCAATACTCGTACAAAGTTACTTTCACTCTGGGGTGTCTTGCATTGCACTATCTGGGTCAACCTTAGGGAAATCACCATTTTTGGAGACTCCAAATCAATCATTGAATGGGATAATGAAAGAGGCTCTTTGGACTCTCTGACACTCACCACTTGGAAACTTAGAACAAGGGCCCTGATTAAAGTGTTTCATCATATCTCTATTTCCCATATCTATAGGATTAAAAATAGTGAAGCCAGCATGCTCTCAAAGGATGGAAGTAGTGTAGTGCCAAACAAAATATTCTTCCAGTCTTTTGATAATGGCGTGTTGCAAGGGTCTGGCCACATTTTGATCTAAAGATCTATTTCTTTTTTCGATACAAGGGCTCCTCGTTCCTCTGTTTTTTGAACTTGAACTCAACCTTTTTTGAGAAGATGCCTGATGCAAATTTCTATTTTGTATGCTTATATGAAATGACTCATAGATGAGGTTCATCTGAAATATGTAAATCTTGTTCTTCTCTCTCTAATGATAGTGAGAAGGTATTATTTCCTTAATAATGCACTTTCTTTCCAAAATCAATGAAAGCCCTTTTTTGTTTGAAAAAAAAAGGCGCAATCACAATTCTTCATCTTTTCAGCAGATCGATGTTCCTTCCATACTGGTTGCACTATAATCATTATTGAGCATAGATGTGGCCCCATAAGTTTTTATGAGTTCCATTTAGTGGGTGAATAGATATTTCTCCCATTGTTAGATTACAAGGGAGGCATTTGTTGGAGTTTGAATTGTTGGTTGTACTTTACATCAGTTAAGATATTCTTTAAGTAATGGAATGTGAAAGCAAGTTTCTTTTGTGAGGATTTTGCAGCAAGGCATACTATTGAGCTAAAATAAACTTGGATTTAGGAAAATTGACAAGATATTTATTTTGGAAGAAAAATATAAATAAAATAAATATTATTTCTTGTTGTGTTGTCATGACAATAGTCCACTTTCATTGTGTGTTGTCTCTACTCCAATTACTAAAATGATACTGTTGTTTTTCATTTTTTGAGCATTTTTTATAGATCCCTATATTTGATGTATTTTATTTTCATGAGAAATATAAATATTCTAAGTTGACCTTTTTGGGTTGTTTACACAGAGTGGAAAAGTACGTGTTAAGAAGAGACACATGTTTGTTTTATTTTGATTATCATTTTGGGTAGTTTTCATAAGTGCTTGTGTCATCAATATATTTTTTTGGTAAGCTAATATTATATTGTCTCACAAAATTAACGTTTTCAGTACACCAATCATCCAACCAACTTTAGCATGATTTTTGGAAGATGGTCTCAATATACCCAATGGGAAATTATATATTTTTTTACCACCTTCTTATAGAGTAATTTGTCCAAAACTTCAAGAGTATTAACAATTGTAGCATAATTAAAGTATCTACTACATAATCACAAAACAAAAAACTACCAACAATCATATCAACAACTAGGAATCAGAAGAAGTAACGAGTGTTGGATCCTTTGCAATGGATCTTGGAGGAGCTAACATAGCAGTAATGCACAAAATATGATTCTCAATATGATCCGGCTGTGCATCCATTCTATCAAGATAGACTTGGTAGTTTCCATGAACATGTTTCACATCCTTAAGACTTACAAATATATTATACCTTTTAGCTTGCTTCTCAGTAAGAACCTTGCCCAATAGGGTTTTCATTTTCCAGTGAAGGGAGAAGGATTGAAAATATTAATTTTTCTATCCCCTAGTGTGACTATGATTAGGAACCCACTACCCAACTTCATACATACGCTCTAAATTATAGAAGGTCTTCCTATCTTTAGATTTCATTGTTTCCAAGTGCTAATTTTCATTATGGGTTTCTGGGGTGGCGACTGAATGGAAGATCTCAAAAATCTCCTCAAACTACTATTAGGCTCAGTTTCGGCCCAAAGGGCCATGACCTCCCCACCCACATATACTTCTCATGCATTGGAGCTGCATGTGGTTAAACTAGTATCACCTTCTAGCTTCAACATATAGATTACTAGGAGAAGGGAATTGAGTGTAGAAACAAGGAAAAAAAAAAAAACAAGACCAAGATAATTTATCCCAAAGGACGCTCGACCTAACTCGAGCGAGGTAAAAACCAACAACACGTGATATAACTACATTGGTACATACAAGGCCTAGCAAGAGTGGAAAAGAAACTGCCACAAAATAGGTATTGATGCACAATACTACAACTACCCGAACCAGATAGTGGCCCAACCCGTTAGATAACACAACACTCAATGTCGAGACCAAAGGCTGACACCAAACTTAAGCATTTGTAGTCAAACACAAAAATTGCAAAGAAATTATAATTACAAGAAAGCTTCAGATTTTCCCGCGATGTAGTGGCCTTCGATTGATGAGAGTAGGTGCTAGATGAAAATATTTGAGTACTAATCACATTAAAAATTCTTGAGCCACGGTAAGCTACCATCTATGCAAGCCTTAAACTCTCTTTTGACCTCCTTAAAATAGAGTTGTACAAAATTAAAGCACAATTATTCCCAACACAACTTGCATAAAGCTTCCCTATGACCTTACAACCCTTTAGAATCATTCCCAAGGGTATGGAGCAAGTAAGATTCCAAATTAAGCTTAACCAATCACCTCTCCTAGTCCCAAAGAGTGCCCATAAAGTAATCCAAACCTCTTTTGGGGGGGGAACTAGCTGGTTCCTTGCAGGGTTGCTTCGCAAATGGACTTGTCATGTCCCTCTCATCCTTTGAATGGCATTCAACATGAATGACAAGAGAAAATATAGTCACATGAATTTTCATACATGGGTGTGTCCACACCACACCCTCAACTTAATAACCTCACTTTCGTAGGGTGGCAGGCACAACCTCCCAGGCCACCATTTTTCTCAAGCCACACCCCCATCAGGGATTCTGTCAACAATATTATTTGCATGAATTTTAGATATTAGTTTATCAACCAAGGTTCATTAAATTATGAAGTGCAATCACTATATGTGCAAGATCAACTTTCTTATCTCTTAAAATACTATTGTTCCAAAGTTATCTATTTTCATGAGTAACTTATAAAGAGGTTGGAATCTAAGGTTTGATGTTACTTTGACTTTGAACAATTAAAGTATAGGCCACAAGGACAATTTGAAATCACATAACAAATACGAAGTTCATAATCAATGAAGATATTAGATCAATGAAGGAACTCTTCTTTTACAAATTACCCAACAAAACTAATTTGCATAAACATAAATTCTAATCTAATGCTAATGCAAAATTTAGAGAAGATGAAATATAATCTTTCCAATGAAGGTTTACCATAGCTTCAATGATAGCAATGCAAGTCATATGGTTTCATATAACTCTATAGTTAAATGAATCTTGTGACAATACTTTGTTCATTCTTTTAACAAATGATCATAAAAAATCATCTAAGTAATAATAAACCATACAAAATAGAATCAAACCTAGCATTTCGGTAAAGGTATATTGTAGCTTCAATGGTAGCAATGCAGGTGACGTGGTTTGATCTAAATCTATGGTAAAATGGCTCTTATGACAATACCCTATTCACCACTTCAACTAATGATCAAAAGAATATGCCTAAGTAATTATGAAATATATAAAACAAATTCATAACTTAAAATAGAGAATTCAATTTGAATTTTGAACTAAGGAGAGAATAAAATGTATACAAGGAATAAAATACGAAAACATCTAGTAATCACAAGATATGTGCTAAGAAACTAAGATGTAAATACACAAAAAACCTACAAAAAAGATGAACAACATGAACCAAAACGAGGGGGCCCTCCAAGCCTAGCACACGTTGTGAAGAAATTTACAATATATAAAATTGAAGCTTTGTATTGATATATCAAAGGTCTAAAACAAGTTACAAATATAAATAGCCTACTTTTACACATCACTACTACCTATATGCTATCCCTCACTAGCTCTATATACAATCTTACAAACTTAAAAAATATATTCTATAATCCCTTTCTCGTTATGCCAACATCATGATATGTTGCTTGAATTAGCATATTCAATATGGGATAGGAATGATATCTTGCTTGGGATCTGATTTACAAAGAGTGAAATTGTGATCCCTTTAATCCACAGTTTGTGCGATTTCCTTCTTGAATTCAACATTGATTGAGGATTTCTAAACCTTCTCTAGCGGATCTAATAATAACCAATCCATCCTATGAACACTGCCGAAAATATATAGGTGTCCATTTTTCTTGTAGACAACTGTAACTTTCCATATGAACAATGGTTTATCAAAATAAATAAATTTCTTCAATTACTACTAAAAAAAGGATTGGAATTTTAATAGAAATTAACTGGTTAATTTTGAAAATTAAACTAAAGCAACATAGTACTCGATTATTCCTTTTCATGGTTTTAATTTGGACAAAATTGGTAAAAAATAAGTGTCAGTATAACTAAGGAAGAAAAAGGGCCAAAATGGCTAGATTTTGAGTGTAATTGGGAACAAAACATAGCCCCAACATACCCCAAAACAAAAGCTATTGCATGTTCTCATGTAAGGAATTTCCAAAATTTGAAAAAATTGTATCCATCTCCATCACTGTTCAAATACTTTCTACCACCTTGAGTAGAACATCTATATTTGATGTGGAACCTCTGCTAATTTTTCTCTTTGGTTTTTGCATTAAAACTTCATTTTTGAGTTTTTGATTTTGTAGTTTTAGGGCTTGCTTTTGCTTAGACCATATATATGCTTGCTTGACTAATAATGCACTTTCTTCCTTTAATCAACCATTTTCTTCCATGATTTCAATACTTTTCCTCTTCAACCATTCATTTTTTGTTTTGACATATCTCTCAAGAACTTGTAATTCTTCAACTTTTCTTTTCGATTTCCTAATTCTTTCTTATTTTTATCCATATCTAAAGTTGAGAATAGAGTATAAATATTTTCCTGAATTTTTACCCTGTAACTCATCGAGAATGAAGGAAATAAATTTGTTGTATAATAATAAAATAACCAGGGTTCTTCAAAATGATTATTTCCTTGCTTATCATGTAGATTGATGACACAATTCTTTTTCAGTAGTGGAGGTGTTCTAGACCTATCTTGAAATTCAAATAAGAGGGTCTAAGTATATTTTTCATTGTGTGCGACGGCGGATCATTTTCATGGAGGTATATGATGTTTTGCATCTAGTTTTATTGTCATAAATTATATTTAAATTCCATATGCATGGACTAAAAAGGCATAAAATTTGATCATTCAATAAAGCAAGTTATCAATTTAATGATATACAAAGCATTGTGTAATCTCATGCAACAAGGTCAAGTGTTGTGGCACATAGTTTAACATTCAATTGTGCATGTCTTGGTTTAAATTTCCATGCAAAATTTACTTCATGTCAAGTTTGTTTGCACGAGTCATGTGATTGATATGTTGGAGTTCAAATGTCCCTTTGAATCAAGAATTTGTAGATTCATTGAATTGTAAAATTGAAGAACATAATTGAGGCATTAAACTATGCCACCATATTGTACAAACGTTGGAGAAAAATTAAGAGAACACGCCTAAAATTTGAATATTTTCAAAGAAATCATTATCGGTAGTGCATGATCAATAGTACCCAACAACCCAAACAACATGAGAGCAAGTGAGCATGACATGAAAACAATAAGTGCAGGTGAGTGTGATCACAAAATCATTTTCCTTGAAACAAAAAAAACCACTTCAACCATAATGCCCATTGGTGTATCAAAAAGTTCCCTTACGTATTTGTGAATCATGCAAACAAAGGTCAAGTTGCCACAAATGCAAGTTCAACTCTTGAATGATGAGTTGAGGACACTGAAAAATTAGGTGTCAATGAGGAACTCAAAAATATTGTTTGTTTAGATAACCTTTTCTATGGGATCATTCCTCTTAAGCATACATTCAAGGATGTCAAATAGTTGATGATGAATCACAAGATGCCAAAGCATGGAGTGACATAAAAATAGTTTAAGTGAAAGCGACCTTGAATCTTTTTCATTTGAGGTTATAAAAGCAAATATTCATTAATGTATAAAATAAAACAAACAAGAAAAGAATGATTTTTCCAAAAGCATTGCTAGGCATTGGGAATAATTAAGATTCGATTGGAATTAGTATGTCTTAGGACAAAAAGAATTTCAATAGGAATTAGTATGGCTTTCAAACTAAACTATAAAAAAATCAGTTTGTGAGTGCTAATTTTCTTGTTGATTCTAAGAACATTGTTGATACCAAAATTCCTAAAAATGTAAACATTTCCACCCAATTGGTCACATGGAGAATCAATGTTTTGATCTTCATGCTTATCTTCTTTGTGGGAAGACAAATCATAAATTTCAGATAATGTTAAAAGAGGAAAATGGTTTAGAAAAAAACACTTCACTATGGAGGGATACCTTCTTGGTAATAGAGTCAATAAATCTAGAAGTTGCATATGTCTAACCATGTAATTCAAACATAGATAAAGACAAAAGTAGAAGGATTTCAAATAGCTATTCTAGATGAAGATTTTGGGCATGGCTAGGGCCGGGTTCTAATTTTCCTCTGGAATTGAAATTGAGTTTATGACTCCAAAATTGTACTCTCTTATAGCTTAAAGGGGCATACACTAATGAACAAAAAATATTAGTTTTCAACCAAAACCACCAAATACAATGATGAATTGGTTAAGGGTACCCATAATAAAACCATTTTGTCTCACCTTTCAATTAACAAAGGGGAGAGTATTGATGATGATTGCTGGGCTTCAACTTTCAACCAAAATATTTTATTTTATTTTATTTATTTATTTTTTTTATTTTTTTTCCAAATGGGTGACAATAGTTTGTAAATGGAAAACTTGGACAAATAAAACACCAAATTGGTGACAACAACAATATAAGAGCATTGCAAAGATTTCATCACATGTGATAAATTGCTAAATTGGGAACTCTAAGTATTTTCGCACTTGCCATATTTTTATATGACATACATTGATGTAATCAATTTTTCCTTGGCATGATTGACTTAGATTTTGAGTAATTCCAAAAAGACACCTAGTTTACTACTCCATGGTTATCTGGAAAAATTATATTTCAATATATTGCAGTTGTATCATAGATAAGATACATGATTAGGATGTTGATTGACACTATTTGTGTGGGATTTTCTAAGAGCATTTTTATGGAGATTCTGTTCACTTAGATGGTCATTTAAGCTAGAAAAGGACAACTAAATCCATTTTCATTGTTGCTAGGCATTTGATTTAGTTTTAAAGCATTTCTTGGGATGTGTTCGACTTGTGGTTGGTTCACTTCTCACAATTTTATCTCATTAGATGTTGGAATTCATATCAATGAACAATTATAGGCTTTCTATCTCACATGTTTACACAGTGGGAATTTCCATATTCTATGAGTTTTCAACATGTAGATAACATATATGACCCAATGTCTCCTATAAATAGGTTCCCAAAACATCAACACTTATTCATTTATTTTAGCATAGGGTTTTCTTGTGCATGAGGCCCCATCATTCTCTCATTCACACTTTCCCACTTTGCAATCAATCAACATAGCTCATCAATGTTGTAACCTACTATTCTATCTCATTCAATGCTACAACCTCATTACAATGTTTTCCATTATAAGGAGGCCAAATTGCAATCACATCAAACTGTATCCCAACTAGCAATTGTTAGGGATGAGATTTATCCACGTTAATTTTTCTCATTCCTTATTTACCTAAATTTTAACCTAATCATTTCTCAAATAAGCGAACTTTTATTTTCATGAGACATGTCTTTATATTCCATATGATGAATATACATGTTATGGTAATCAAGTGATTGCTTGGACAACAAGACTCTAAGCCATTACAAGAAATACTCATTATGAGCTCAACATGTCACATGCAGGGATTGAACCAAGGTGTGGAGGATACTAATATTTCTCCCAACCACCCAAGCTAAACCCAACTGAAAAATAGTTAATCTTATGCAAGATGAACAATTCATATATTTTATCATTAAAACATACTTTCATGTCACTAAATTATAATTAATGAAAATTTCATATATTTTGTATTTTTAAAGCATAATAAATAAATGTGAATACATTGAAAGATATTTTTCATGAGAAATATCTTTATATTTATTATGAGGAATATACATGTTTCAGCCCTTGAAGGACTGCCCAGACAAAACAACAAGGGTCAAATCCATTACAACAAAGCTAATCATGCTACTCTCATATTTTTTACTTTTTCCAAAGAGAAATGTCTTTATATTCCATATGAGGAATATACATGCTTGAGTCCTTGAGGGATAGGTCATTCTCAACAATAAGACTTGAAGACATTACAAAAAAGCTAATCATGTCACTTGCGGGAATTGAACATCAGTGGGAAGGATAACAACATTCCTCCCAACCACCCAATATAAACCCAATTGATATATATACATTGAAACCTTTTATTTTAATGGATATGGATTTGAATATAATAATTTCGATAGTTGTTTTGTAAGAGGTTAAATTGCAATTGGGATGTAAAATTTGATTTAATGTTTAAAATTAAGGTTAAGTACTACTTGAAAGCACATGACCCCACTATTATAGCCTTCACAATGATAAGAAGTGATATTGTATTTCTTGCATATACGATTTAGGCTAGAACCCCTTGTTGATCTTGGAGTATGACCTAAAATTACTTCTAATTGGCTAATATCATGTCTACCTTGGACATAAGGATAATGGATAATGGACCAATTCCTATAAGCATTTTAGAGGAGTGGAAGTCTACCTTTGTGGATCACCAATGGGTTATTTAAGGTGACCAAATTTTGATTACACACAAAGATGTTGTTATACATTGAAATCTTGAAATTATTTCAAGAAAGACTAAACCGGTACTAGTAATCCTAAATCTTACGAGGTTTTGGTCTATTTGAAAAAAAATGACTTTGATCATATAATATATTAAAGGTTGTGGATAAAATAATTTTAACTATTGGTTGGTTGTGCTAGTTTTAAGAGGAAGACTATGCTATAATGAATGAGATCTGAATTTTCCATTGGTGATGTTTTTATGGACAACATATGCTAGGTGAATTGTTGAACAAAATTAAACTAATTCTTGATATTACTTATAATCGTGAATTAATTTCAATTTGACATAATAATTATGATCATATGCCATAAATTAGAATTATGATATCTTTCATATGCAAGAGGTTAAACTACAATTGAGGTTAGTATATAGACTCAAGTGTGGGACTATGGCCGGATGCTACTCAAAAACATTTGAACCCACTAGAGGTAGCCTTGACGATGACCACAATGGAAATTAACCTTTTACGGTGGGTACTATTTAGGTTAAAACCACCTTTTGGTCCTAAAATAAGAACCAAAATTGCTTCTAATTGGGTATAAGCTCATCTTTCTTGGATGCAAAGAAACATGTCAATGAACCAAGACCCAGAGACATTTGGCATGAGTGAAAGTCCACATATTATTAACTACAACATGTTATTTAAGGTGGCATGGTTTTTCTTAAATTATAATAACAAGTCAATCCATATTTGCAGATAACAACTAATCATGATTACTCTCTCTTTTATTGACAATTGAGTAATATGATAGGTTTTGGCTCATTTGAATTAGAAAGAAAAAAAAAGATTAAACATGTTGTAATTAATACTAAGTTTATCATTTTTTTAGGTAAAGAGGTTTTGTATTTTTGTAGAATTACAAAAAGTACATACCTCAGAGCATTAAAGCTCAACAAAGACTGGCCATGAACATGGGATTGAAGCTAAGAAAGCATATGATGAAGGCATGTGTGATGAGGTCTCTGTTCACAGAGGAGAAACCAGAGAGCCTCCGACAGTTACATTGCAACAAAATATACAAAACCACATCTAAGGCCATGAACAACAAGACATATAAACCACAATATAGGTTACCTTGGAATATTCATAACACTAGCTAGTGCTCAGGGGGTCCTCCTGGACCACGGGATATGGTTTGTAATAGTCCAGATCATCTAGCAGAGGGAGCCTTGAGGAAGTTAATTGGTTGGAGGAGATTGGAAATTTAGAGTACCGTTAGAGAGAGCCACTGATCTGACCACCATGACAACTGACCTAGCCATTGTGACTAACACCTTTACTGTAGAAGGGACCCAAGTTGGTAGAGGCAGGCTTCAACTCGCCGCTTGATTGACATCGTTGTAGCGAGGGGCTACAAGGCATATCGTGGAGAGCGTCTATGTGCACTGGATAAAGTGAGGAATCGTCCACTATTTCAGTCAAGGGAGACTCTAAACCCTAAATTTGCATACCTAGGAGTCTGGAAATGCGACAATAAGTTGACTTTGCATGATGTAAATGGAATTCCATACCCGAGACATTTCCTTCCTGCAACACATTAACATCTTCTTGGTCTTGGTAATGACGTCCCAAGAGGTTGTGCATAACCCAAAGATGATCACCAGTGACCTAGAGCTCCTGTGCTTTAACGTCTGCCACCATTCTTCTGTAGCAGTGTAGAATAATGTAATCGGAATTTACTTCCCTATGCCCATGCCAAGAGGGAGGGGAGGTCGGTCTCGCCCTTGGCCCCCTCTGCTAGACTACCCTCTTTCTTGGACCATTATTGCAGAGAAAACAGATGCAAAGCCCTGAAACTGAGCAGAGTCTCTACTTTCGTGCAATTGAGGGAATTGATGGCCATATTGAGAGCACCCAACGTTTTAATGAAGAATGAGGGATGCCGGATGACAAGTTGAATCGCCATGTGCTTAATGCGCTTTAAAAGCGGTAGGAGGGTGGACTTAAACACCACCACCGCACTCCAGACTGTAGACATGGTGGAATGTGAGCCAATAACACCATTGTAAACCCACACCAAGTCTTTGCACTGGATTCATTAAAATCATTGAAGTCTTGAGTTGTCAGACTGACACCCAAATCCGAGGATACTAAATTTATCATTAAAAGGTTTATGGTTCTCACATTTAATAAAGATATATAACTAAGTTTTAAATCATTTTTATATTTCTTTTAACACATATTAATGTAAATTTATTTTAATTTTAAATAATTATTATTATGGAAGCTAAAATTGAAAACTCTTATTCAAATAAATTTTATATTTAATAGATTTAAATAAAGTCCAACGCAATTGGCAATGACATTGAAAATTAAGTCTTCTAAGCGAGGAGGTTCGATGTTCAAATCCCCGAATTCCCCTGTGCTTGCGAAAGAAACATACATAAACACCTAGAAATTGGTAGCTACTAAAATTGATCACGTATCATGTAACTACGAAATCAATTCAATTTCTAATTTCTCTGAATAAAAAAATTATCTTAATATAATATCAAATACTTAATATTAATATTATCATATAATATAATATAATAAACTATACATCACCCCCACGTCATAAAGTGAATTTTTTAACACAATGTCAAATACTTAACGTTAAAGAAAAAAGTAAAAAAATAAAATAAAGCATGTTCAGTTAAAGAAAAATAAAAATGAAATCATATTCATTGACCGGTCTACGATTGTTTGATGTGGAAACAGACATTTACGAGTCTCCTCTCAATGTAGCATTCTTTTTTAAAATGAAAAATTTGTTTTTCATATTAATTAACAAAATCGTATATAAAAAATGATATATCAAACCCTTATAAATATTACAAAGATTATAAAACCTTTTATAAAATATTTTTTTAAGTCTCCTCCAGTGTAGCATTCTTTTTCTATGAAAAATTGTTTTTTAATGTTAATTAACAAAATCATATATAAAATATGAAAATTCGTTTTTTTCATATTAATTAACAAAATCATATATAAAAAATGATATTCCAAACCCTTATAAATATTACAAAGATTATAAAGCTTTTTATAAAAATAAATTTTTTAGATGGTTGAATACTATTTCAAATAGTCATTGCAATCCCAGCGAGAATTTTTAATAAAAAATGGTAACAAGCGAGGGAAAAAATATTTTTTTTAAATAATTTTTTTAAAGAGTTATATTATATATTTAAAATAAGTTTTTTTATAAGTTTGATAGAACTATATCTTTATTATGTTTAATTTTTTATTTTTATTGAGGATAGCACAAGATTTGAACTTAAAACTTCAGATTTGGTAAAACTTCGTTTCCACAGTCATTGCCAATTAAACTACCCCAAGGAGACACTATACTATATACTCAAAACAAAATTACTAACAAGGTTCAAATCTTTGTAAAATAGAAATTAAAAAATTTATTTTCCATTAGTTTTTTAGTTTTTGATTTAATTTTATTATTATTATTTAGAATAGAGTTTTTTATTAATATAAAGATAAGTTATATTCATAGTTTTTCTAATCATGATTTGTTATTAGAAAGAAGAAGAAAGAAACAAATTATTTTAATGTCCACGAGGCTAAATATAGCCTATGGGACAGATTGCTTCTTCATCTGCTTGATGTATTCGGCCCTTTTTCTCTGAAGCTTCAAAATAAATGTTCCCAGCTTCTCGACAAACCCTTCACTAAATAGATTATTCCAAGAGCTAGCTGCTATCATATCTGCGTAACTTTCCTGTTGTCTTTGAAGACCTCACATTCTAAAATGAAATGTTTTTCTGTTTCCACTTTTTCGAAAGAACAAAAAATGCACTCTTTTCTCCCACACTTCTTTTGGCCTTTTCCAGTGCCTTGTTTCACAACGGAGTTGATGAGAATTAGTCCTTGACTGAGCAATAAGAATTTTGGCTTTCCAAGAGATATTGACCTCTATGTATGCTTGTGGTTGATGACTATGAGTGAGATTAAACACTTCAATATAATACTTATTCTTTCTTCTTAGCTCCTTATCCCAAGTACACTTGTGGAACTTTTCCATAACAATAGATTTTATCTCTTTGCTGTTTATGGGACACACTTTCAAGTAAATACCCCATTTACTAAACCATTTGTTATTTTGTTGCATCCAAGTTTTTTTGCTCTTGTACAATCTGTCATTAAAGACAACCTTAGGCCATCTACCCTCTTCCATTTGTTCAATTTTTTTTAAATACCTTATGACTCGCACCATAGCAATTGCTTCAATAGGAGCAGTCCCTATTTCACTTAACAAGATAGCATAAGGAACACCACTTTTAATCTTGAATTTGTTTGTAATCAAACACTTCTGAATTTTCTCGATTTGTCTCCACTGCCTGTCGGATGTTTTGCTAGCCCATAGTTCACAACCATAGAAAATCACCAGAATCACTAGAAGCCCAAAAAGAGTTTGAGTGGTTTTCTAGTCCCATAACTCTCCCTCTCTACCCCTATATTTTGAAAAGCATAAAATGCTTTCCAACCCCCCAAAGTTCTTTTCTTTCTACAATCATTCCAGCTTAGATTTTTGTTGAAGTCAATTCCGAGGTATTTGTAATCCACAACTTTTTCGAGAATCTTGTTTTCAAAGTAGAACTTATGCGGGAAACTAGACCAGCCACTAAAAAATGCTTTTTAGCTTCAAAAACATAGTAATTAACTCCTAAATATAATTGCAAAAAAACATAAAATCCTACACAAATACATCATCATATAGTTATAGTTATCCCTCTGCCAACCCAAAACTAAAAAGAAATTAAAAACATCATAACAACCTTCAAAAAAGTAGATGAAGAAGATTGCATCCCTACCTTAAAGCGTTGGCATCCCAAGACATCCCAATCCATAAATATTTTATTTTTAACTTTGAAACCTATATAAAATAGAAATAAAAAATCTTTAATTCAAGAATAAATTAAATGAAATTGAAAATTTTACTCATAATTTAAAATATTTTTCAAAATTCCACAATACAATAAAAATATAATTTTATATTCTTATATTCAGAAGGAAAATCCCTTGAAAATTTTAAAATGATAAGAAAGAGAAGCCTAAAAGAACATAACATGTATATAACACACCTCTCAAAACAAATAAGAATTTAAACTTTGACCAAAAGAAAAAAACTTATAAAGAAAAAGTTGAGCACATTGAGTAATGAGCCCAAATCGGTTTGCTAGGAAGGGAACAGTTATGCATCCTCCCACACTGAACCGTAAAATGGCTTCTCACCGCACTGACAAAATGGCAAAACTTGACCGAGGGAAATAAAAAAAAGAACCTAAAAAAGAGGAGAGCATATTGAGAACCGGACCCACAGCCGTTGGGATGTTGTTGGGGAAACAGTGAAGAATTGCTGCTGCATTCTATTTCTTTCCATATCCTCTTTTCGCCAACGGGAGGTCGTGGCGACAACAGATGTGATGTCCTGTAATCTCATCTTCCCCTCTCCAACATTAATTGCCACACCATGTTGTGAATCCCTGTAATCTCACCTCGCCCTTCCCCAACATTAATTGCCGCACTATATTGTGAATCTCCAAATGATCGCTGTCGGATCATAAATAGTTGTTAAGCGAGGGAAAGCAGGAAGGCAATAATGTCCGCTGTGAAGATGGAAATGGAAATGGGAGGAGAGGAAATGGAAGCGGTGATGGAAAGAGCCTGGGATTTACATGACAGGATCAGCGATGCCATCCACTGCCTCTCAAAATCCCATTTCATTCATTCTATTCGGAAGAAACCTCCTAGTCCCCTTCCTCCCTCCTTGTCAGCCCTTGGAAATCAAAACCATGGCTGCCTTAAACAAGACCAGAACGCCGCAGAACACCACATTAGCAATGGCGCACCTGACTCTGCCCAGTGCGCTGATTTCTTGCAGGAGGAAGACCTATTTGCCGAGACGAGGAGCTTGACCTCCATTCGGAATGCTCTGGAGGTGCTGGAAAACCAACTCTATTTCTTGCATGTATGTATATCTGTATTCTCCTCCTCCTTCCTTTATGGCTACGAATAAGTTATTTGCTTATTTTCATAATCAGAATGTACTGTTTTTAGTTTGGTGGTTGTTATTTTCATGAAAAATGGGATGATATGGTATATAAAATTGTCAAAGTCCTGTGTTTCTTACTCCTATACATTTAATTGGGTTTCTGTATATCGAATTGGCTGTTCCATATCATTAAATTCCATATATGGATTTTGTATTGGGAAAATTGCCGAAGATCTTTGGCATCCTTGAAGAATCCGATCCCAGTTCATGTTTGCCTCTTCTAAATGAAGATAGAAGGCATGTATTAATGTGGAATGACATTCACATTTGAGTTATGGCGCTATCTATATAATAATGTAATATCATATAGATAACAATCACAAACCAAAAATTATTTACAAAACATATAAATAATAATCACAGACCAAAGATTATTCACAAAGACAATTGACATAAGAAAGCATACAATAAATGTGTGAAAATGAGCTATGAGATGACACTGCAACATCAACAAATTACAGATAATCTGTTAAACTGGGAGATAAAAACATGGCTTTTTCTAGTAAAACAATTTGAATGGCTTACAAAATCTTCCTAAGGTTAAAACACTTAGTTGAATTTGTAAATCATACAATTCTTTTTAGCAATTATCCCATATTCCTTTCTTTCAGCATAGTCTAAACCTATATGTAAATGCAAGTTTCCGCAGTTGTTTATGTTGGATATTGCTTCTGGATTTAGACTGAGAAAGTGGTGTTTGACATTTCAGGTGGTCATTTTACTTATTATCTTTTTAATTTCTTTCTCTTGATGATGAGTTTTTTTAATTTCTTTGTCCTGATGATGGGTGAAGTAGTCAAGTGTTTACTTGAAAAGTCGAACACTACTTTTGCTTCTAAGCTTTCGCTTTTTTGGGTATATTTTCTGATAATTTTTTTCTATCAAAAATTGTTCAACTGACATATTTGAGTTTTTAAATCTGTAAAGACTGAGTGCTCCAGGGGTTTTCAGGGCTCATAATACATTTATGTTTTCAAAAATATATTCACAACAATGAAAAAATAACGACCCCACCAAAAATTTATTTCCAGATTTGAGCAAAATAGACAAAAATGTACAACGGTTACACTTCACCCTTTCCTTCTTCTTGTTATACAGATGGTCTAGTCGGACAGACATTTCTTTGAGAAATCTAAAACCTATACCAACATATCTGCAGATCCATTGGAACAAGCCGTTGTTTCATACACTCTTTCATATGCCTAAAATGTTGATGTTAAGTATTTCACAGAACATCAGGTATTATGTCCGACAGGTCTCTGACTTATCCTTCCGATTTAATAATTTTTTTGCCTTACTCTCTCCTTTGACTTCGTGATTGCTATATTTGAATTTGGGCCCATCTTTCCAAATTTTACAATCACACTGGTTTGTTCAATTTGAGTTTTCTGTATGACAGTTCTCTCGAACTGGATTTGTGATGCCGTTCGTTTCTTGAACATAAGCTTTTATTTTGATTTAGTCTTTTCTAATTCTTTTAGGATAACAGTAACTTTCAAAGCTCGGTCAAGTGTGGTCTTGACAAAATGATTGAGCATCTTTGGAGACTGGCTTCTCAATGTGACAGATCTATTCAGGAGGGCACTTCTCCATCATTGTTTTCTGAAATATTCCTTTACCTATTAACACGGGCTTCCTGAAGTGGTTTTCAACTTTTCACCATTGCGTTTATGACAAATTGTATTCTATTAAGAACTGCACTCTAAACTTGTCTTTGCTTAAACAGACCCTGCAATTGCAGCAACGCGCAGATAAAGATGCAGCTCTAATTCGTTTGGAAGAAAGTCGGCTCATGCTTCTAAGAAGGCTCAGAGAACATCGTGGCAGAGAATTAACTGTTATTCAAGAAGCTCTAGCATTTGCTAGTGACAGAGATGAAGCAGAGGATATACATTCAAACCGTTGTGCTCATCAAAATTCTTCAACCAGAGAAGCAAATAAAACAGTCTGCTGTAATAAAAATGTCAAAACCGATGAAAATAGTAAAAACTTACCAAACAAATGCCAGAATGGCCTTACTTGTTTTCTTAATTTTAGTATCCAATTCATGAAGAATTCAGAGCCGTTGCATAGAATGGCTGGTGTAGTTGCCAAGGTTGCACTAATAGCTGTGAGCATGCTCACAGTGCTTCAATTACAGCAAACGACACTACGGCCCCTAAAAAGAAGTGGTAGCAACAAAAGTTCAAGGGTTGGGAAGAACACTAGCCATTCGGAAAGGCAAGAAGGACATACAAACATTGATGATCATTTTCCAAAACATTCAATAGGTGAAAAGACAAAGCTTCCTGGACAGTACAGTTTCAAAAATTTAGATGTGTTATTTGGTAGAGGCTGACATGCGTTAGAGGTCCCCTTATTTGCTGTGACTGATCAATCAATAGCTCCAATCACGGCCTTAGTACCTGTCAAGGAGTTCTGTACTCTAAAGTTGCTATCCTTGTTACTTGGTAGAATGGCTTTCATTCACATTGTAGCCGGGAGCCTTTTGAAGGAAAGGGAGATTCATATTAGTGCAGTTTCCGTTTTTTCAAAAACAAAAGTTTTGCAGAATTCCAGCACAGACTGTTAAGTGTGGTACATGAATTAAGTAGATAGTGCTTTTTAACAGGAAAAATTTCTAAGCTAGTATAGTCTGGTATTTGAAGATGCCTTATACAGTTTGTCGAAGGAGGCTGTCAGCGACTATGGTCTTTCACTAGCTGATTGACTACTGTACATCCAAAAGTTTTGCAGAATCACTCCAGGTTTGGTTTTGTCTTTTGCTAGCTGATTGACTACCCCTGTACATCCCAAAAGTTTTGCAGAATCGCTCCAGGTTTGGTTCCTATTTAAAGAAGATCGAAAAATGAAAAAGCAACATATCCATCATTATAGGTTTACTTGGAATATTTGGATTTAGTAATCAAAATAGATATTATGCTTAGGGATTTGAGTTTATTCTTTGCACAACTGGAAAAGCTGATAATTAGTTTTGGGCTTTTTGCTGTCTAGTCAGATTAGCATCTGAAATCTGGACAATCATGCATTGAGAACCTCTTCCCAAAGGTTATGATTTTTCTTTGATTGTTTGTTAAATGTAATCTTTATGTTTGATGCTTTGCATCAAGAAAACTTGTTTTGGTTCAGTGGCAATATTGTAACAGTTTTCGTATTGGATTTAAAATTTGTATTTTTTGTGCAGTGAAATGACATTGCTTTTTTGTGTTTTAAAAAGATCTACAGTCTATTATGGTCATTTCCAAATTCCAAGCACTCCACCAAGAACATATAGATTTAGGGGTTTGACATCATACGCTGTAGAGTAACCCACTATGTTCATGGAAAAATTGATAGAGTGTTCTGTATCCAGAACACAGCAGAGAGTTGACATTTCTGAAAAGTTTCCATCCAAGTTATTGTTGCTGGCTGTTGAACCTTCGCAGGATTGCTTGCATAAGAGAGAGCATTGATCACACCACAATATGATGAGTATAATTGTTGCAGACATGCTAACCTACCAATGTCTGACATACTGCAGCCCCATGTCCCTTACTCTTAAAATAAGGAATCTATTATTTTTGACATTCTAAAAAAGTGAATTCTACTGCAGATTCTGGTGCATAAAAATTAAAATACATAATCTAAGGAGTGATATTATAAAGGCAGCTTCTTTGCATTCAATTGAGTTCTGATTAATTTAAGGTACCTGTATCCTTTTTTTATTTGAATATATGCTTCCTCATTAGCTTGTTTCATAGTAGATAGTTGCACTTTAACAGAGCATCACAGAAGAAGAGGAATATTCAGGGCTCTGAGCTTTGACACATGCTTCCCTGGGAATTTGCCAAGTCGTTAGCAACATGTGGTGAGAAGAAAATTTTAGATTTGTCGTTGTGGTGAGAAGAAAATTTTAGATTTGTCGTTGTGCTTTGAACAACTTGCTCTTTGACTTGTCAAGCATTTGCAATACAAGGATTGCAACAAGATCTGTTTTCACACACCAACTCTTTGTATTCTTATTCTAATTTCAAAGACAGAAATGATGATTTCTAAGCACTTTGAAAGTTCATAAAGCAAATTTGGTGATAAAGTGTTTCAATGGAATGATAGTATTTAAGTTATTAGCAACATTTTGCAGCCTGAATAAGCAGTTTCCAAGTGTATGCCTTGTCTACTATGGAATTACCACCAGACATGACTTGAGCACCCAAGTGTAGGTTTTAGGGAATAACCAAGGCTTGCCAAGAATAACAAGGTTATGAAAGCGTGTCATATGTACCATGTCCTGAGAAGAGTTGTGAAGACTGAGTCTCATACAACTATAGAGGGAAACACTTACTAGCAGTGCAAGCTTCCTTCTCTCTCTCTTTAATGATTGCCTTCTTTACAATAATAATTATACAAGTATATCTGTGATTGAAAACTGAGATGGTTGGAATTTTGGTCATGCAGCAACAGATCAATTTTTGGCAGGAGTTCCTATGCTGTTACATTTCATATTCTGATGTTGTCGTTGAATTATGACCTGGATTGAGGGTTTGTGGCTTTTTCTCATCTGTAGTTGTGATATCTAGGTATACCCGCAAAGGAACACTGGTTACCACAAGGGAAATCTGTGGGTTGATTGAACCATAAATTAGTTTTGTGCTTCCACAACATGCAGGTCTGCTTTTGGACTGCAATAAAATGAAGCCAAAGTTGATCAAAGGTTGTGAAAACCCGTGAATTGGCTGTTGCAGGCTGCTATAGGTTCTGTTAATATGTGCCCCATTGAAAAGCAATGGTCCAGCATTGTTTATCAGCATAGTTGTAGAAATTGTGTTTTGGTGTGCTCCAAAATTCAGGGTGTTGATTATAGCAAATATTGTTCTACTGTGGCAATTCAGCACAAAAGAATGTTGTATTGTTGAGTTTGATAGAATTGTCTTTTATTAATGGAGTCAATCAGAGAAGATGCTCAAAAGAATGATGGATTGTTGAGTTTGTTTAACTTGTCTTTTGATGATGGTGTCAATCAGAGGAGGGGCTAAGTACTCAAGATCCAAATCAGTCATGTGTCATGTACGACACCTTGCAGGAGCATGAATTTTGATAAATGCCTCAGGGGGAACTGACTTTGTTTTTAGCATGATTAAAGAGGTTTTTCAAGTTTTTATGAAGTTTAGTTTAAAGATGGGTTAGATGTTATTTTTGGTAAGAATTTTGACAATTTTGCCAATGCCATCTTAGATGCATGGAAGATAAATATAGTCTCTCTTGGAATGAAAATAAGGGAGAGGATGGGCTCTTGGACGACAAGACTTTACGAAAGCTCTATTGATCTAAGAAGTAGTCTAACCATAATTTTGAAGGCTTCTCTATGATGAGCTTTACCCCAGTCAAACCATAATTTTGAAGGCTTTTCTATGATGAGCTTTACCCCAGCCAAGATTCTTGTCTTCCAAGATCCTATAAGCTTTGGTGACTAGGGTGAGAACAATATCTTTTTGGGCTTGAGTGGTGATGGGAATTGACATGAAGAGACCTATAAATGTGGGTTTTCTTCATGTAAAGTTGGTGGTATAGGGAATTGTCATTTTGTTTGGAAATGAAGACATCCAAGCAAGGAAGGCCATCATGGTTTGGATATATTCATGTAAAGTTGGTGGTATAGGGAATTGTTGTTTTGTTTGGAAATGAAGACATCCAAGCAAGGAAGGCCGTCATGGTTTTGTATATCCATAGTAAATTAGAAAACATTTAATATCGAGTTGATATGTTTTAGTGACTTATTAAATTGGCAGAGGACTTTGGCTCAATTACAGAAGTATTGTTGAAGAAATAATATCATTTTTTGGGTTTCAAGGAAAATATTTCTAGCATTTATTTCCTCAAAATATTCAGTGGTACATGAGTGAGCATGGTTGTTGGAATACCTCGTGTTTGACCTTATTTTGACATCAGTTGACACACATTTGACATGTGTCTTGAGTTAATGCAAACTTTTACGTTGTTTTCTTTGTGTCCACTTGCCTAAGTTGGAGTCAAGGGTAAACAATGTAATTATTTTGAATTAAATTAAATAATAGGCTAGATCCACCTTAACCTCAGATCTATCAAGCACCGAGAGGGATCAAATCTCTTTTTTTGAGTGCAAAATTTGAGGAAAGGTTTGCACCTCGAGAGATTTGATCCCTCTCGATGCTTGATAGATCTAGGGTTAAGATGGATCTACGCTGGTTTTAGTCGTGCACGCTCACACAAAATTTGTTGGACATCTAATTATTCTGATCATTTGAAATATGTTGAATATGTCTAAGATTAATCTGTTTATTTTGATTTTAAAGTTACTCAGTTACCTCCGTTTTTTGAGATGGCAGAGATCGTCAATAACTTGAATGATGAAAAATGACGAAATTAATATTTTGAATGCAAAGCGACAATTTAATAATGTTGAATGATAGAGAATGTGAATAATAAGAATGTAGTCAATTACAAATATTCTTCATTGTGATCATTCTCAAACCGTTTTCTTCTTTGTTCTTTTTGTCAAACTTGTTAGCCTTGCTTTCTTTTTATATCATATGATCTTTAACTTGAGCTATTACAGTAAACATCATACCTTGTCTCTCTTGCTCTCCAATATTAATAGTAGCTTTCTCCAATGTCAATCATTGTGACTTATGGAGTGTTAAACCCCAAGTAATTTTCAATGGTAGTTGTTTTCTATTACCTCATTTGAATGCAAGCTGACTAACAATGTTGAATGATGGAAAATGAGAATAATAAGAATGTAGTTGATTACAAATAATTTATAATTTCAAGAAGCAAACATTTAAGGTAACTAAACATTTTATTTAAGATGAAAATTCAAGTATTTTATTTATGGTTGAATTACTGTAACACATAAATCAATGCACATTGTCAATAATTTTTTTGTGCTTACATTGAAATCAATGCACACTATTAATCTAATTACTTTGAAATTAATGTACATCATACATCTAGTTACATCAAATTAGAAATCCATATCTACATTGAAATCAATGCATCTAGTGCTAGCAATCAAATAGGATTAGAAATCAACATATACACTAAGATCAATGCATCTAGTGCAAGCAATCAAATAGGATTAGAAATAAACATTTGCATTGAAATCAATGCATCTAGTGCAAACAATCAAATGAGATTAAAAATAATCTACATTGTAATTAGTGCATCTATTTCGGTGAAAAACCAAAATATTCAACACTTTCTAAATCTAACTTCTTTTACCTTACTTCCTCTTTCTCTATGGTTAATAATGTTCAAATATTATATGATAATGTATAATATCTATATTTGTCTTTGTGTGTCTCTTTCTTCTTCTCTCGTTCTCTCCCTTCCATCTTTGTGTTTATCTCCCTCTCCTCTCTTTGCCTCTCCCTCCCTCTCTTTGCCCCCACCATCTATATTTATATCTCCCTCCATCTCTCCTTTGTCTCTCTATTTCACTTCCCCAAACACATGCACTCTCACTTTCTATATATATCTATCTCCCCTTCCCTCCGTCCCTCCCTTTATATGTCTCTTATTTCTTCCCTCTCTCCCCCATCCATCTATATTTCTATCTCCCTTCGTCTCTCTATCTCACCCCCCAAACATACACGTTCTCTCTCCATATCTATCTTTCACTCTCTCTTCATACTACCTATCTCTCCCTTCATCTTCCTCTCCCTCTCTCTCTTCCCCTTCTCTCCCTCACTCACTCTCCATCTCTTCCTCGTCACCCTCTCTCTCTCTCATTCTCTTATTATGTCTTTCTTCTTCCCTCCCTTTTTCTCCCCTTCAAACTCCATCTCTCCCCCCTTCCCTCACTCCTCTCTCTTTTCCTTCCTCTCTCTCCCTCTCTCTCCCACCTCCCTCTATCTCTCCTCCCATCTCTCTCTGCCCTCCAAATCTATCACTATCTCCCTCCCTCTCTCCACCACTATCTCTCTGTGTTTTTGTTCTTCCCTCTATCTCTGTCCACCCCGCTCCCCAACTCCATCTCTCTCTCCCTTCTTCTCTCCTTCTCTCTCTCAAGTCCCCCCTCTCTCTCTCCATCTCTATCACAATCTCCCTCCCTCTCTCCTTCTCTCTCCCCCCCTCCATCTCTATGTCTCCCTCGCTTCCCCTTCTCTCTCCTCTCATTCTCTCTGTCTTCCCTCTTTTCTCTCCATCTCTCCCTTGTCACTCCCTCTCTCTCTCCATCTCTATCACAATCTCCCTCCCTCTCTCCTTCTCTCCCCCTCTCTCTCCTCTCATTCTCTCTGTCTTCCCTCTCTTCTCTCCATCTCTCCCTTGTCACTCCCTCTCTCTCTCTATGTATTTGTTTTCCCTTCTCTCGCTCCAACCCATCTCTCTCTCTCTCTCTCTCTACTCTCAAGCTCTGTCACTATCTCCCTCCTCTTTGCCTTCCAATCCATATGATCAAGAATTATCACTCTGTGTAATCAATGATATATATATAAGGTCTAATATATTTTACACTTCAATTTTTTATTGTCAAATGAGTTTTGGTTTTTGGGCATGTCGTATTGATAAACCATTGTATTAGCGCATGGTATTTTAACAAACCTGTTTACAGTTAATAATATCCATGGTAAAGTGAGAGTGAATATCCATAGTTAAGAATCTTGTTATATTGTAAGTTTATTGTTAATATTAAGTTTTTATGTGCTTATTAATTAATTTTAAATATGGTTGTAGATTCTAACATTCAATTTGTTTGATGATTAGTATTAGTTTAACACTGATCAATGCAAATTTTAATGTGTAACTTTGAAAAATAAATATTTAATTTTTAATATTATTAAAAAAACTATTTTTTAAGCATTTGATCAGACCATAATTTGAAGGTCTTATTGTAGGCTTTGCACAATATAATGCCATGTGGATATCTACTTTACATATTTCATGCCATAATTTATGAATATGGTTGCAATATTCATGCATGATTTTTAGATATTATGTAGTGATTTTTTATTCTTAAGTTTTGCAAGTAAACCATCAAAAAATAAAATCCTTGAAAATAGTTTTTACTCAAGTAAATAACATATTTACTATCAATTATTTCCCACCATATTTTAAACAAGTCATAAAAAATGGATAGGAATAATATGTAAATAAATATATTTACAGGGAATGATTTGTCTATTGACCACTATTAGTTTAGCATCGACCAGTTAGAATTATTTATGCAATTTTTTCTAGAACATAATTTCTAACCTGAGTTGGAGAGACTAAGTTGTCTTGCAAAAAAGAATTAGAATATAACAAATTGGATTTTATTATTTTTAACTTTTTATTATTAATTGAGGAAAGATTTAAATATTTACATTACATTCCCCCCTTATTAGGTTTTATATTACTTTTAACCTTTTATTGTGTTTTAATTCAACCGACACATAAATGTTAAATGTTTATGTTTGTGTTTACAAACATTTATGCTCACACATATCCCCCTATACTAGGCTATAGAGCGTCTCTTGGCGCAATAAACATAAATTGACAAAGGAACATAAGGAGGGGCCTATGAATGGCCATGTCCTAAAAGGAAGGGAAATATAGTTTGAATAGTGTGTGGCACCCATAGAAATACACTCCCCTTCTTCATGTGAAAGGTGGCTTGATAATGTGTTACCTTGATGAAAGTGGTTGCCTCATATTTAGATAGAAATGGATTTGAGATATTTTCTCATTTCAAAAATTACAATTAAATTTTGGCAATGTTTGAATTGAGTGTCCAGAGCTAATGCCACAAGAACATGAAATGACTCATTTGGATGGTTGGCCCTCCAAGTAGTTTTATTAGAAAAATGATGTTTCTAGAATCAAGGGATGAGGAAGGGGAGAGTAATAGTGTTGAAAGGAAATGAAGAAGAAGGATAGTCGCAAAAGCATGGGGGGCTTTGGAGAAGATACTTGGTCAAAGATTTGAAGGTTGTACTTGAACCAAGGCAATATGCAAGGCTTTGATAGTGGGTAAGAATGCATCTTAACTTGTGTTGGTAGTGCATATCTTACCCTTTATAGTAATTTCCTAAGCATACATAAATCCCCCACTTAATTTTGGATTTTCCATTGGGTTTTCAAAGTAATATGTGGTCTACTATGTGATTAATTGTTGCGTGTTTGGTTGGTTTTAGTTATGTTAATTGAATGTTAGTATTAAAATCATAGCTTGTGCACTGTGTAATTTCACATACAATAATATTTCATTACTGGGTCTATTTGTTGGTGTGATATTGGCATTCTATAGCACTATGGCCAATTTGTTGTATTGATGAGTGGCTACCTTTCTCTATTAGCCAGTAATGTGATTAAATGCCATGGTATAACATATCATTGGCATTTGCATATGTTATTGATCACCCATAGTGTTAATTTTTTACCATTGTTATCACTGGAAGTTTACTCATCCAATTTGCTCAATTGATAAATTGTTTCACAGAGGCTAGCGTTGAACTCTATGTATTCTATTCATCTAATACAATGATCCTTTGATTAAATCAATCACTCGATATGCTTGTGGGTTTCAATGTTATGCATTAGTGTGTTGTGCGTCCGCTGCTCTAAATTTTGATGGGTTTTGTTACTACCACTGTGGCCAATTTGTTGTATTGATGAGTGGCTACCTTTCTCTATTAGCCAGTAACGTGATTAAATGCCATGGTATAACATATCATTGGCATTTGCATATGTAATTGATCACCCACAATGTTAATTTTTGGTCATTGTTATCATTGGAAGTTTACTCATCCAATTTGCTTAATTGATAAATTGTTGTATAGAGGCTAGTGTTGAACTCTATGTATTCTATTCATCCAATACAATGATCCTATGATTAAATCAATCACCCAGTATGCTTGTGGGTTTAAGTGTTATGCATTAGTGCGTTGTGTGTTTGCTACTCTAAATTTTGATGGGTTTTGTTACTACCATTGTGGCCAATTTGTTGTATTGATGAATGGCTACCCTTTTCTATTAGCTAGTAACGTGATTAAATGCCATGGTATAACATATCATTGGCATTTGCATACGTAATTGATCACCCACAGTGTTAGTTTTTGGCCATTGTTATCATTGGAAGTTTACTCATCCAATTTTCTCAATTGATAAATTGTTGTATAGAGGCTAGTGTTTAACTCTATGTATTCTATTCATCCAATACAATGATCCTTTGATTAAATCAATCACTTGGTATGCTTGTGGGTTTAAGTGTTATGCATTAGTGTGTTGTGTGTTTATTGCTCGAAATTTTGATGGGTTTTGTTACTACCCAAATCAACAACCTTGTCAAGGTTTGGTCAAGGGGACAAGTGGTAAACACACACGAGATGCTTCCAGTGTCACCTTAATGCAATCGCCTCCCACTTTAGGCCAATTCCTACAATTTCACAAGGGGCAACCCAAACTACACACACTTCACTAACAAGCCTAAAAGAACAATTCTTAGAAACACTAAGTATGATGAAGGTTAGGAGTTAATTGGAAAAAATGCTAGGTTTGGTATAAGAATGATAATTGTAAAAGAAACAAACCAACATGCAAATCTCACTCAAAATACACAATAGCTGATTACTTTCCATGCTCACGGGTGAGGGAAGGGCACATACATCAAGTGAGATTATTTGTCCTTAGATACCACTTGATTTGTAACCTAATTTGGATAAACTTACTGTTATCCTACACTTCCATATTTGTAAAATACCCAGAAATTATAGATTTGGAGTGTCTTTGAAGCAACTTAGAAGTGTGGAAACACAATAGGATGATGGATCGATGATGGATCCTTTGGTGTATGAGCTTGAGCGCTTAAATGTGAGCGAAAAACAAAGCTCGAATATGATAAAAAATGCAAGGAAGTGATAAGCTACAATATCTTTGATCCAAACCTACATGAAAGGGGGGTCCAATCCCTCTAGGGTCGAAATTGGAAAATGCCCTAATTGAGATAAAACATTTGCAACACTTACGGTAGCTTAAAAATTTCCAAAATATTCATACCATGCAATTAAAGCACTATAGAAATAAAACTGGGGCTTCAAGGGGTTATAAAATAACCTCTCTCACAAAACCTTACAAATCCTTGAGAAGATACTGTTGTAATAAATTTTCAGAATTGTGAAGACACCTACAAACCCACAAAATGATGTTAGTAAACCTTGAAAAGCAAAAAATAAGAAAATCATTTTCCCTTCGGCCTCTACATTATAAATATTGCACAAATCCTAAGAAAATTGCCTAAATAAAAAATATAATCCATGAACTTTCTCTTAGACAATTAATGAAATATTTCCAATGGTTTGTTTTTATTTTTGACAATTGGAATAAAAGATGAGAACTTGAAATTTGTAAAAATATGGCTGATTGTTGGATTATGGCTTAAGTGCCTTATCTTCACTAGGGAAATTGTGGTTAAGATTAATGCCCCTCTCAAGTTGGTTATTCAATGTTTGTAGGTTAGGGAAAACAGGTGAAATTCTAGAAGTTAGGGTATATTTTTGTCTAGTCAAGATAAGTTATTAATTAAGCCCTACTAGAAGGACTACCTTTATGGGGAAAGCCTTCAACCATAAGATCAACTATTGAATGAAAACAAATCAAAACCTTTATTGACAACCCTCTAGGGTATGGTCCAACAAAAAGAATTAATACTCACCTCACACAATAAAGGAGAAGTGAAATATTTACCCTAGATGTTTCTCTCCAAGACCAAATGGATCACCTTGTAGTCGTTTTGAATAAACACAAAATTGCCTTTGAAAAATATGTACGATAGCCAATAAAAAGAGACTTCAAAGCTAACACCAAAGCTTCATGAAAATATTACATTATGACAAAATTATCTTTAACAATTTACAATTGATTTGGGAGGAGAGTGAGCTCTTTATTTATATATGAGGTTCTCAACATCTCTATCCCTTTCGTTGTTTAAAAAATGTTTTCAAAAACTAAAAAAAATTGACTTGTCATCCACAAAAGGATAAGTAAGTTGTAACAAAAAAAATGAGTTTACATTGCTTAAAACCCTGTAAAAGAGGTGACATACCCTTTTGAGGGGCTTAACTCGCTTGAGAATGAGGCGAATTTGCACCAATAGTTCAACATTCTCTAAAAATGGCTTGAATTGATTTGGAGTAAATTTAGAATGGTTAGGGAGGCTCAACCTTTCTCTTAAGATGCATTAGAGGAAATTTTAGCTTAAAATTGCCCATGAAATTTTCATGTCATAATATGTAAACCAATCAAAATCTTTTAAATTTAAAAAGAGGTACATATAAATATTTTGGAGGGGAAATTATAAATACTACTTTTTTAAATTGTATTTTTGGCTTATTTCTTTATAGGTTTACTCAAATTTCAAGTGTAGACACTCGTTGAATGCATAATTAAATTCCACACCCAACGAGTACCCATTATGCATACTTTTGAGAAGATCCATATTGATAAAAAATAAAGATACATTGAAAAAACATGTTCAACACATTTTTTAATGTATCTTCATTTTTTTATCAATGTGGGTCTTCTCAAAAGTATGCATAATGGGTACTTGTTGGATGTGGAATTTAACTCTGCATCCAACAAGTGTCTACATTTGAAATTTGAGTAAACCTACAAGGAAATAAGAGAAAAATACAATTTAAAAAAATAGTTTTCTTCTTTTCCCTCCAAAATTCATAACTATTATTTTATAATTTTTTTCTTAGGATGCTACTTTTAGGCTTAAATTTCCTCATGCTCAACATTTGCTTAAAATTAACCTGAGTTCCCATTGACTACTTAGAAGGTGGAAAACTCGTTTTTTCCAACCTTTGATTGTTTTAGTTATTTAAGAATTGACTTGCTTGCTTTTAATTTGATCTTGGTCCATAGGAGTGACCCATGCTTGATGTGACCTTTCCTTTATTAAAAAAAGATACCACAATGTCCCTTTCAACTCTTATGACCACCCCAAGAGAAGTTGACCCCCTTTTAGTGATGAAAACATGCTTCAAAAGGAACTTTGAGAAGGGCATTTTAGGTTCTCTGAGTTGGAGATGATTTCACTTGCCTTGGAGAGTACAGTGGACATTCTTCCTTGCCTTGGAAAAAGTGAAATATCGCCCTGTGGAGCACAAAATCATCTTGAATTGTAACACTACCATGAAAAATGATGGCCAAGGCCAAAGAGGTGGGCATACATAAGAGAAATGTTCCATGGGGGTAAGAAAACATATGTGCGATAGTACAATAATAATATGACTATTGTGAAAATTCAGAAACCCGAATTCTGTTGCAACAATTGGAAATTATTCACCTAATTGTTATTTTTAATTAACAATTTATTTACTGTTTCCTACAACAAATATTGAATAACTCACACTGCAACCTACACAAACAAAACTGCAGAAAAATAAACACTAGAAGAAACGCTAGCACACACATAAATTTACATAGTTATTTTTGGACCAATGTCCTTGGAAAAACCCAACTTGGGAAAACTGGTGCAGTAGTGAGGGTTTTATTTATTATGCAGTAGTGAAATTTAAGTACATATATGGATGCCCAACTAGCTATCCAAACAACAAGAAAATCTGAGTAAAATACTGCATAGGTAATCTCTGGTTGGACTTTTCCTATTAAAACTCGACCTCCTGGAGCACTGCGTCAACCTCTATGCTGCTCTGTGTAGCTGGCTAGATGACTTGCTCTGTACTAGGCTCAGATGAAGTCGTTCTATGTTTGGAAGCTGATAAAATTGTCTCTTCAGCCCTCTGGGACTCCTTCCTAGCCTCTGGAACTAAGAACAGATTTTTCTCCTCACCAAATCGATCTGCCTGACTGAAGCACTGCCCAATCCCTCAACATTGCCTCTTTGGGATAATTCGAATCACTTGCTACTACCTCCTCGGATCTGGAAAATATTTCCTTTAGCTCACTGTCCTCGCCCCTCAATCCCTACTTCGATCTCACTGGCTCTCTTTCCCGCAACTGGTTGCTGCTACTTTGGAAATCGATCTACTTATGAAATAGAACTGCTGAAGTGCTTTCTCCAAGCCCCATCGAATTCTTCTTATAATCCTCTGTTGATACTTCAACGACCAAGATTAGATCTTAATCGATGGCTAGGATTAATTAGAAGTCGATCCATGTGAGTTTCTAGAACATTCACACTTTGACTTAATTAATTTTGATTAATTAGTCATATTCCCTAAGTTTAGATTTAGGAAATATATAAAAACTGACTAATAATCTAATTAAGTCATTTTCAGGTGGAATTTACAGAAATGATTTATGGGTTTTATAGATGTCATGTATTCTAGCCTCTCCACAAAATTTCAAGGCTAGAACACATTCGATGTTACAAAAACTAACACTCCCTCTTAGCAAGGAATGTGTTCTAATGCTCTACTGCTCATTTTGTGACAACGATTCTTTTTATCATCTCTTGATGTCTGGTTGCTACTTCCCACCAACTACTACACAACTTTGATAAATGTTGCATCTGTGTTGTTGCCGACACTGCCATACTGCTACTAACACTGCATCTGCATTGCAACTCCCTCTCATTTGTTGCTGTTACAACTGCAACATATGCAACTAAAAAGCATCCAAAATATTGAATCAATTGTGATTAGTATAATGCATCTTTCACCCGTCTCTGACTGCTGCTAGTATTTGCACTTTCATTGAGGAATTTGCGTTGTTGTTGACTCTGCATCGCTGTTGACTCTATGCTGTGCCAACTGCACTGCTGCTAACTCTACACTGTGCTCCCTAACATCAGACTGCTACTAGTCTTTGCAACTATTGCTCTGGCATCTGACTGCATCAATTGTCACTGATCCATCCTGCTACTGAATATTGTGGGCCCTCGTAGCAAGGTATTGATCTAAGAGGTGGAATCCTCAAGAATCCTTCCCACCTGTAGCACTGTGGGGCTACAACACCAAGTCTCCCCACCTCACTCCTGGAGGTATATTAGCAAACATGGTGAAGTCTTCCTCCATCCTGGAGGAAAGCGTATCAATATCTGTTGACGCTGCTTGTTGGTCCTGCTTCTCCTCCTTGTCTTTCTTCCTGAGAGGACACTGGGTACTATAGTGGCCAAGCTCACCACATTTGAAGCACTTGACCTTTGGCATGTCATTTTTCTTCTTTCACTACTCCTCCTGTCCCTGACTGGGACCCTTCAATGCAAGGGCCACATTTTCCTCCTCCTTCACCTACTTCAATCTGCTACCGCTGCCATTGATGGAGTTCTTTAAATGAGCTCGCCTTAATTCCTCTTGCTGCAAGTCAGCCCAAATCTTGTCCCACTCTGGTAGCTTGTCTCCGCCCAATATGCTTTGGACAAAGATTTGCCATTCCTCAAAGACACTATTGAGTGCCAATCTCACAAGCTCTGTGGGTTGGGGTGCTGTCCCAACAGCTGACAACTGGTCCTAGACCTCTTGAATCCTGGTGAGGAAGGGGTCTACGCCTTCCCCCTTTTGCATTCGGATGAGCCTCAGCTTCTCCTCTAAGTACATCTTCCGCTGCTCAAAAGTGCCATGGTACATCGTGGTGAGAGTATCCCACATCTCTCTGGCAGTCCCTTTGCCAGCTATGTGTGAAACAATGTGATCCCGAACACCATCAAGGATCAACCTCTTCGCCCGTGCCATCTCCTTTTTGTACTCCTTCAGCTGATCTGCATCTTGGGGCACAACTACCATTGCATCTATGTATGTCTTTAGGCCAAACTCATCTAGAAGGAAGGACATCCTTGCCTTCCAGATGATAGAGTTGGAAGCACCATCCAACTTGTCATGATCTCAAAGCCCAATAGTGACCATCTCAACAAATGTCAAAAATCTCCTCTTCCCTTCTGCTCAGTTTCTGCTTAGCTATTTACACTCCCTTCTAGAGTGAGAAACTCTACACACAATGACTGCTGATCTGCAAGGAAAATCAAACTTCTTGACACTAGAATTCCCCTGAGGAAACTTTTCCCTCAGTATGTGCGCTTCTTCCACTCGACGCTAGTTCTGCTCTAGCAAACTGTTGCAAAACTACTGCATCCAGTTAGAGATCTGCGCTGCAAAAATACTAGGCTTCTCCCTCTGCCTTTGGAATCCCTCGATCTGGAGAGATCGATTTTATTATATATATATATATATATTTTTTTTTTATTATTATTTATGATTTATTATTTTATTTTATTTTATTTAGTTTTATTTTATTTTTATTTTTTTGCCTCACACTCAGAAAAAATCGAATCTCCTCAAGCAATTCGACCTCTTGGCACAGTGATTGTGCTGCCCTCTAGGGTTTCGATCTGATGTCCACACTGAACACTGAAATTCCTTCTTTCTTCAATACTGAGCTCTCTGACTGGTCTTCTGCCTTCTGATACCATGTGAAAATTCGGATACCCGAATCCTATTTTAGTAATTGGAAATTATTCACCTAATTGTTATTTTTAATTAACAATTTATTTATGTTTTCTACAACAAATACTGAATAACTCACACTACAACCTACACAAATAAAACTGCGGAAGAATAAACGCTTGAAGAAATGCTAGCACACACACATAAATTTACATAGTTATTTTTGGACCAAAGTCCCCTGAAAAACCCAACTTGGGAAAATCAGTGCAACAATGAGGGTTTTATTTATTATGCATCAGTGAAATTTGAGTATATCTATGGTTGTGCAACTGGATATCCAAACAACAAGAAAATCAGAGTAAAATACTGAAGGGAATTACCCTTCTCCCACATGCAATCTCTAACTGGACCTTCCCTATCAAAGCTTGACCTCGTAGAGCACTGTGTTAGCCTCTATGATGCTTTGCGACTTGCTCGGCGACTTGCTCTGGACTGGGCTCAGATGAAGTTGTTCTGCCTCTGGAACCTAAGAAAATTGTCTCTTCGGCACTCTGGGACTCCTTTCCGACTTTATTGAGAACAATTTTTCTCCTCACCAAATCAATCTGCCTAACTAAAGTATTGTGCAGTCCCTCAACACTGCCTCTCTTGGATAATTCGACTCGCTGCTGCCTCCCCAGATCTGGGAAATATTTCCTCCGACTCACTGTCCTTGCCCCTCAATTAGTGCTTCGATCTCACTGGCTTTCTCTTCAGCGATTGATTGCTGCTATTCTGGAAATTGATATGCTCATGAAATCGAATAACTGAAGTGCTTTCTCCAAGCCCCCTCGACTTCTTATTATAAACCTCTGCCGAGACTTCAACGAACAAGATTAGATCTTAATCGACGATTATGATTAACTTGAAGTCGATCTGTGTGTGTTTCTAGAACATTCACACCTTGACTTAATTAATTCTGATTAATTAGTCATATTCCCTAAGTTTAGACTTAGGACATATTTAAAAACTGACTAATAATCTAATTAAGTCATTTCTTGGTGGAATTTCTAGAAACAATTTATGGGTTTCAGAAATATCATGTATTCTAGCCTCTCCACAAAATTTCAAGGCTATAACACATCCGATGCTGCAATAACTAACAAGTATTTCCACCTTGCATAGTGCAATTACCTTTACAAGGATAACATAATAAGTGTTCTTTGCTGCATTATAGATCCAAGCCACGTGTCCTAATAAATTCACTTGCTTGATGCCCAAATACCAACCAAATACATAAGCTATAAACATGCTAATTAAAGCATTTTATTTAAAGTAAATCTAAACATGCCTAAGCTTGTTGTGGTAGCGCCATCGATCTATGGTTTTATTAGTTTGAGCATTCTGTGTGGTAGATATTTAACACATATTTTTGGTTTCACAATTTGTCTGTGGGTATTGATGTGAGTGTTTTGTGTTGCGGAAAGTTAACACATATTCTTGGTGGCATGATCTGTCTATGGTTATTGGTTTGAGCGTTTAGTGTGATGGAGACTTAACACATATTTTTGGTGGCACAATCCGTTGGTGGTTATTGGTTCCAACGTTTTGTGTTGCAGAGACTTAACACATATTTTTGGTGAAAAGATCAATCTGTGGTTATTGGTTCAAGCATTCTATGTAGTGGAGACTTAATGCATGCTTTTGGTAGCTCGATTGGGCTGTGGTTATTAGTTTGAGCATTTTGTGTATAATGTTTCCCACTGAGAATTAACACATATTTGTGGTGGCATGATTGGTCTGTGGTTATTGGTTCGAGTGTTTTGTGTATGGCATTTCCTGTGAAGACTTAACACATTTTTTTGGTAAAATGATCGACTTGTGGTTATTGGTTCAAGCATTCTATGTATGGAGTTTCGCGTTGATACTTAACACATATTTCAGTGGCATGACTAGTTTGCAGTTCTTGGTTCGAGCGTTTTGTGTATGGTGTTTCCCACAAAAATTAACACATGTTTATGTGGTTCAGGCTTAGAGTCATGTTAATATAATTGCACCTCACCCGTAGTTTGATGCGGTCGACATGTTAGTTGATCGTGACATTTGGTTTGCATAATGTAGGTCTCATACACATTTTTTTTGTATAAGGGTTTTGGTGCACCTCACGTGTCTATTTTTTCAAATCATTAACTTTTTATGGCGGCTGAAATAGCCCTTTTGTATAATGCACTTGAAATTGTCCATTTTGTATAGTGGCTAATTTTGTGTAAGGTTTATATAGTTTTAAATGATTTTTGGAGGTTTCTGGGCTCATATTAAGTCTAAATTGAATTCTCAAAGATGCATGACAATCAGGGTTCAATGGCGAAGAATCCTAGAGGCATGAAGAGTTTAGATGATGTATTTTTGATGATAAGAATATATGATATATGTTTTGGGAACTTATGAGTAGGTTATAACTGATGTTGAGTATATGGCAGAAACAAGTTTCGAGATGAGTTCTATGTGACCAAATTCATAAGCAGGTTGGAATAGAGTTTGGACTAGGTATGATAGAGTGTTGATAGCAGTATGACAATAACAACTTGTTCAATTCGAATATTTATTTTGGTTAAAGAGAAAGTGGATCCAGTTTGAAAGATTTTGAAAAGAGGTGCACAAGAAGTTGAAAAAGGAGGTGGGTGCCCCTACTGAGATTGGTGCCTCAAGCAGGTTGGAGCCTAAAGCAAGTTAGAACTTGTTTATCATTGAGGTTGATACCTCAATCAGGTTGAATTATAGAGCAAGTCAGAGCTTGCTCATAATCGAGGTTGGTGCCTCAATCAGGTTGTATCCTACCATAAGTAGAAACTTGCATATCTTGGAGGTGGGTGCCTCCAATAGGTTGGTGTCTACAAATCTATGTAATGAATTGAAGAACCAGAAGAAGAAGAATTTGTGGTTTTCTCCTGTATGGTTTTCCACGTAAAATCTTGTGTCTCCTTGTGATGATGTGATGGATTCTTGATGTGTTATTAATATGTTAATGACTTCTTGATGCATTCTTCTATTCATTGATATGCTGCTAAAAGTTATGGTTCATTGTTACATAACTGTTTACTGATAAAAGTTGTGAAATGGTAAAATTGATGGCACACTGATTCACCTCCCTCTCAATGCGATATTTGGTCCAACATTTCATGTATAAGTGATTCGTGAATTGGGGACATACAAAGCTAAAAACATTTTTCTATCATTTTTCCATGAAAACCTTCTTTTTGTACTTGTAAATCAATCTTATTAGTGAATTAGTACAACTATTCTTGCTCCATGGAGTAGTTTTCATATTCTTAGTTATTGTTGAGTCCATAAAATTACTATTATTTCACATCCTTTTACTAATATTTTCCTTGCTTTTTAATCATTTTCCACTTGTTTGTAACCTTGTATTAAAACCATTTTAATGTTTATATGTGGGATTAGTGTCCATATTTTCCAATGCATTTATTTTAGTATTTTAAGTGAATTTTATGATTAAATTTTAGAAAAATAACATGTTCTCAATTATCATTGAAATTGAATGAGTTTGGTGATGATTACATGTATATTTGGATATTCTATCGATGCATATTTTTACCACTTAGTCTCAAGTTTGAATTTCATTTTCAACCATTGAAGATTTGTTATGGATTTAGATCATCAATCATCTTGGATGTGAAAAGAATATTGGACCAATAATACTTCACATAAATCTCACCTTCAAATATATAAGTAGATCCATTTTGGTAAACAAGTTACCTCCTTATGTTAGGGATGGTTAGATCAATAATCCTATCAAGTGTTTTATGCTTGCAAGGGAAAGTGACGGGTCCTAATTTAGCCCATCAATTCATAGGTGAGTGTGAAATAGTGGCAACAGAGTAGGAATGACTTCATGGTAAGGTGTCATAGCCAAGTGACCAATTAATGGTGGTCCAACATCCTAAGTGTATAGATGTAAGGAGGCAGCGGACGTGGAGGCATGAGTTACCTGACTTTCCTCAGCATGATTTTTCCACCCCTCCAGTGCGTCTTTTACTTCCTTATGATTTTCTTTATTTTGGGTGCATAGCTTACGAGCCCAAGCTTGCTTTTGAGATTTAGCATTTAGTGCCCCCTTAATGACGAGTCATTCAATTTCTCATTAGGGTTGGGACAATATAAGAGTTCATTTTTATAGATGGAGCATTCAAGTGCTCGAGGAACAAGGTGATGCCTAGTGAGGGGGTAGAACTCATGCTAGGATTTTTTCCATGCTCTAATGAAATATCCCAACCATAATTTTCATTTTACCTTTTTATTTCATTGTGATTTTCTTATGATTTTACCTTTCTTTTAGTTAAATCAACCTCTAGGGAAATGTTTTGTTTTGCGGACTCATGGATGAGGATGAAAAGGTGCTAATCCCCATGACCAATGACCATCATCCCAGAGAATGGAGATGGGATAATAAGGAAATATTGTAAGTGGTAAGTATGGAATATCATATACATGATAATTCAATCAAAGCCTCCCTTCCGAAAACCCGAAGGCCTCAAACTAGTTTTCATTGGACTAGAGTCAAAGACTAACCTCCCAAGTGAAGTGAGCAAACAAGAACAAATCAAGATTGATAAATTATTTAGTTCACCCCTTGATCCATATCAAAATTCCCAAAAAAATAAGTGAAAGCACATGATTACAAAATGGTTAAAGTACCTATGGATGAATGAACCACCTTATTTCAAGAGGAATTCCAAATGGGAAAGAGAAATTTGATCATAGTGAGAAGTGGAGGATATTAACATCATGTTATATGCTAATCATATAGGACTACTGGTTGACTGACTATCCAAGGATGAGAAAGGTTTTCTCCTATGGGTTACACACTTTTTGGTAGGTAAAATCTAGCTCTAACTTGGGGACATGTGCTCACCATAAAGCACATGATCCATGTGCTCAAACAAGGAGTCCATAATAACTCTAGCAATTCCTGGGGCTTCATAGAACTATTACTTGTACACTCACAACAAATTGTTGATCGCAACTAAGAATGGCGATGATCATCACCCTCATAATATAGGATAAGATAATACTAAAATATAAAACTTCAAATAAAATAGCGCATGATATCTAACTACTATGCATACACATCAAAATGAATAATGTCAAAAATAGGATGCACATAGAATAATGCAAGACACATGAATGCAATTCAATTATTTAATCATTAATGCATCATGGTCCATTAAAGGAGGTGAGGGACTTTCATTCTACATGGGATGACAACAAGGGTGTTGGTTTGCAGAATTGACATCTTTTTGTACCTATTTTCCCTACTTTTTCTTACCATTTTGACTTTCAAAGCTATGATATACCACTCCGACAACTATATTGACTAAAGTATGTTTCCTTTTGTATGTCATCCTTATTATCTAGTTTTTCTTGTAATTTGACATAAAATATAACTACTTTAGGCTATTTCATTAACAAATTGACGAAGGGTTGTTTCAAGTTTTGTGGCTTGTTGAGATGTTACAAGAATACATTTTCCTCAAATTTTCCTTGCTAAGAATGGGACAAAGATTCCATTGTCGTTGTTGATACATGTTGAACTTATTCTGGAGACTTTGTTCTCCTATGTTTAGTAATGTAGACTAATTTGGACAAACACTCGATTAGAGCCAAATTGACCATTGGAATGAGAAAATCATGGATAACACAACTGACTCAATTGAAACAATTAGGATTCCCAATTAATAAATCATTGTAATTTAGAACAGTTGTTACAACTTTGTTTCAACTAGGATAATTTATTGTAAGACAATTGTCATATATTCTTGATTTAGATCACATGAGAATTGAGAGATTCTCATGATGATTTCACATTTCAAAAATAGACTTGTAATTTGAAATTATAAAATAATGTACTCCTTGCCCACGAGGTATGGATATATAGGATCAGAAGGGGAGTACCAACATTGAAATCATGTAACTCCAAGTTTTCATTAATGCAAATCTCTACCATTCGTGGCTCCATATCTTTCTCTTGACTAGCTTGTGTGTTGTGTAAATCACCAGCCCTTGCTAAGGAGGAAGGGCCCTCCTTCTCAGTAGGGATCATTGGTTAGAGAGGTATTGTAGCTGTGTATTTATTTTCTCTCGGTATGATTTATGTGTAATTTACTGTTACTGTTACAAATCGTGTTCATGCATTGAGTAGTTACAAAATAATAACCCCTTTCATTGTGTAACAAAATGGGTCTCAAACCAGTCTTTTCATTAGTTGTTGGTTATTTGATTATTGTTACATTTTCTTGGTTTGCTTATTTCATTAAATGAGTTTTTCAACAATTTCTTGAGTGTTGAGTGGTTTCCAGGAGTGATGTTTCTGTTGAATAAGAGTGATCGTGTGATATAGTGTGTTTTATTTTAAAACTATGTGTCTTTCCTTTTTGCAAGCGTGAACAAGGTTTGCGGTATGAAAACAAGTGTCTCTTGAGTGTTGAGAGTGACATTGCAACGATTGGTTTTGATTTCATTAGTACTAGTTTCCATCTGTTCATGCATATATTTTGCATGATATCCTTTAAAAAAATCCTACCTAGATTGACAGTTTATGTGAGTTGGATTAGTTGTTCTCATTAAAAACTAAAATTGATCCGCCCAACATTTTGGCACCATTATTGGGGAGGCTATTAGAGGTGCACATGTGTTACTAGTTTGATTGCATGCATTGATTGAAATTGTGGTAGACGTGTTCCTGTATTTGATGTTTCCGGGTGGTAAGATGAGAGGTAAGAATCTGTGCATTGCTTTGACATACTGAAGTGGGCTCAGCCTCCTGAGGAGTTAGGGCACATAGGATTGCATTGCATGAATAGTGAATAAAAAAAATATGGTGCCCCAAAAGAAACTAACCATGCAAGTAGAAGAGGATGAGGGAGAAAGAAGAATCAAGATTTGGGAAGGGTAACATATATACAAGAGATCATTTCAAAAGATGAAGCAAAATCATTTAATCAGGGAGTAACACCGAAAAAGAGAGGATCAGGAAAATCTATCCAAAAGAGGCCAATTTCTCTAGAGTCATATGTGCTTGGTGCACTTATTAGGGAAGTGGAATTTTATGAATCATCAATCTCAAAAGCAAGCCCTAGAATTTCTAGCCTATCTATATCAGCAAGGGAAGGATATCAAGGCTTGTTAGAAGAACAAGGGGATACAAATGAATTTGATTATTGGAGATATGCAGGGTTGTTAGAAGAATGACTACTTGATCAAAATATCCTAGATTTAGGTAGTGTTGTGAAATGGTCCGTTGTGCACACTGTTACGGAAGGTGACGTGAATTCATTAGGACCACTTGGACAACTCAAACAATTTGAGCGACCTAAACAACTTGAACAACCTAAGCAACCCCCATCACCAAAAAGGGACCACTCTCCTCCACTAGGGGAATCACTTATAACAACTATACAAAACCCTCAAGATTTGAAGCATAACCAAATAGTAGGTAGCTCATTTACCACCTTTGAGTTCCCCATTGGAAATCTCCAGGGGCAAGCACCAATGCAAAACACCCCTCTGCCTGTAGTTCCTACTTTGTAGGGTACTGTTACGGAAGATCGAATACAATTCTCTTTGAATTTGATGTCATTTGCAGGAGTTATGATCATACCACTGATGAACAAAAACTCAAATTTCTCCCAAATACATTAAAGGGAGCTGCACTTAGGTGGTTTATGGGACTCAGTGGAGCATCCATCACCTCCTGGGATGGGGTGAAGACAATTTTCTTAGAAAAGTATTAGGACTATTGTCATTCCAGATATTAGAGGTAAGAGCTATTCAAGATCACTCAAACACAAAATGAAAACTTGGGAGAATATGTTGAATTCCTTCAGTATAATTTGCAGAGATCTCAGCATAGTAATCTAGACAAGGAAATAGTTAAAACAATTTTGATCAAAGGAATGTGGGATGACTGCCTTGACATGCTAAATCTCTTGGGGAAAGGAGATATATCCAAGGAACCTTATGATATTGTTCAACTTTGTTGAAGGAGTTCGAAAGGATCATTAAGAAACATGGACATGACATATGATACTTCTAACATGATTCTTAATTCAAACAATAATGGGGCAACATGAGCAGAAATTGGAAACTTGTTGGAGAATTTTAAAACTGGTATTATGAGCTCAATGTCCTCTCAGTTCGATGTGTTTCATGCGAAGCAAAAACATATGGAAATGGAGCAAGCTCTGGCTATATTATGCTCTTGGTGTAGGAAGAAACATCCTTTAAGGGAATGCTCAATTTCTAGTTGCAACATATGTGAAAATGACCATTCCAGAGAACAATGCCCCTCATTAAATGGCTTAAAATATATCTAAAAGGAAACAGGGGAGGATGTTGAAGCAACATATTTTATTGGCACTAGGAAGCCAATAAAATATGTTGCAAGAGCCTTTCTCTTCTTTTAATTCTTAGTCTTGTATGTGTGGTCCTCAACATATTCCCCATCAAATGGGATATTAAGTAGCTCCATGACAACCTCCTAATCCCCCTTTGGTCCAATATCGCATACCCTAGCCTCAACGACCTTCTCCTTCATGGCCTCATCCATGGTGAGGGACTACTTTCCATAACCAAATTCTTGTTCAGATCTTAATGAAACAAAAAGAATTACTTCTTCCCTCCAATGTACCTATGAGTGGATCTCCATTACGCCCTCAGCTACATGTAGAACCTAACCCTAATGCCAATAATAAGGCAATGCAACAAGTTGAAATGCCAATTCTCCCTACTTATCGTATATCACTCGTGGAATGCAATGAAATACAACTACTATCAAGAAGGATAGTAAACTCCATTGTTTCTCTTGTTATCATAGAAAATGCGGAAGAAAATTCATCAAGAGAAGAAAGCTTGATTCAAGGTTCTTTAGAAAAACAATTGACTATAACAACCGATGTTACCACTAGTGTTGAAATAGTTAATAATATTCATGAAGTTGTAACAATTGGTTCTACGGTTAACACCACTGTAACAGTTGGTAACACCCCCATTGTTGTAACAATTGGTACTACTTCCAACACCACTATAACAACCAATAATACCTTTGATGTCATTGTAACAACGACGCTACTCCGACTGTGAGACTATTGACAAGCCAAATCTTACTACCAACAATTAGGGGATCTCCTCGGTGTAAAATCCAAACTAGAAACTACATCATTTGGTATGGGAGTGCTATCCATTATGTGGGCTCGACTGCCACCTTGTTGTTTAAAAATTCACTTTGGAAAAGATAAACAACAAGAGTTAGAAGATAAATAAATTTTTTGATAAAAACAAGTGAAGTATCTATATGGAAACCAAACATATGAGATGTTGTGAATATAACAACAACTAAATAATATGACATGAATCTTAAAAGAAGCAATGTTAGCAAGACTTCAATTAAAATGCATGTATAAAGATAAAGATTCGTTATAAACTTTGAATTAGTTCTCAATCGACAACTAGCATTATAACATAAAAAAACATAAAACTCCATAAATGATATGGCTCAAATCAACAAAGCAGTTTGCTAATGTAAACACAATGGAAGCATAACATGTCCCATCAAATCAACATAAGAAGATCCTCACAATTCTCAACAACACATGAATGGAATTGCATACTTTGGGCTCAAAGAGCTTCAAACATTAATTTGAAATAATCACAACACCATCACATGAAACATCCATGACACCCATTAGTGGAGATGAAAATCCACCACTCGAGTCCTCAAAAGGTCTATTAGCTTTCAAATAATGTGCACAAGTCAAGTCCAAAACTAAAAGTCCCATACATCAAGCCATGAGGGTTTATTTATAGAAGGTAGGGTGACCTTTCACCTATCATGACCTTTCACCCACCCTCATGACTCTTCAACTTCCCTATGACCTTTCACATTCCATGTGACTCTCTCTACTTTAAATTCTAATTCACTATACAAGATACAAATTACATCAATATTAAAGAACAAGCATTTCTCAATCAACCAACCTAGTTATGGAAAGTTCCAGAACATCTGCTTATAAATCTCAAACCAAATATGCTTGCCAAAGCTTGTATTGACCTACAATAGTTAGGACCTTGTGTTGTAACTCATCCCCATGTCTAGTGAGGCATTCCAATGCATCCAATACCAAGATTGGTTTATTGGCTTGTATATAAATCAATAGCATGGCGAGCTTTGTCTGCAACTTCACAGACTCAACTACACATTGTGTAATCAATTCTTTTCTAGCTTTCAAATTATTAGTTGTGCTAGCTTGCTTAATTGGGTCGAAAACCACTTGGATCTATTTCTTGACCTCTTCTCTTGATCTATTTTCACCTAGTGCTCCTATGGAAGGTATTTTTTGCACTTTGAGAAGAAACTCAAAACCATTATACAATTTTTTGTAAGAGGCCCTCACCTTGTCCAAGCTCCTGCTCAACTCGTCATGTGATTGCATCTTGATTCTAACATCAAACTCATCCTTCTCTGGTTGTATCCAAATTTTCCTTGGAAGCTCTTTAGGTGCATTAGGATACTTGATGAACCATTCATATATAAGGTCAACTGCTGAGGAGGCTAGTTTGATCATTATTCCTTTGTTTTGTACCTCGTTTTGCATGCCACGAAACATAGCCATGCATGGTCAACATCTCATTGTAAACAAGTTGTATGACTTCTTCTATAAATTTGGCTTCTTCAAGAATGGATGTTTACATGTCTTCACCTCGGGAGTGTGAAGTCAACAAATCTTGGTTTTGATTCTATAGATGAAGAACCCTTTGCTTAGAGTTGGCCAACTTTTCCTTCAAATCTTACTTTTCCCTGCTTAATTGATCTATATTCATTTCCATAGCAGCTGCAAAAGAGGTCCCAGTGGAAGCTATCATCCCATGGTTCATCGTGGTGTTCATGACTATCTCCCTTTTTGTAACAACTAAAATGGGATTTACCATGTTCTTGGCGAAGCACCTAGGCCTTTCCTACATGATATTGCATTGGAATTTCTCAAAGGTAAGCCTAGAGATATCTAACACCTCTTCCTCTTTCTCCTTTGTGATGCCTAATTCTTGTAATGGGAGTTTTCCACCGATGATAGGAGTAGGCAGGGGGACATTCAAAGTGGGTAACTCCAACTGCATTTTTGAGCTCTTTGATTGATTATCTACTGCTAATTTATCTTCTTGTTCTTTGACAAGTATATTGTATTGGAGATGCTCGGCTAAGGCCTATTATAACTACTTGGTTTAGTCCTCTTCCTTTTTCTTCATTTCTTTTTTGTTCTTCTTCAACTTTCTTTCTTAGCTCTTCTTTTATTTTCCTTTTGAGTTCTTCCTCCTCTTTCCTTTTCTTCATTTCTTCGTCCTTTTTCCCCTTGGCTGCCTTTGCATTCTTTCTTTTTTGGGCTTCTTTTCATTTCCTCTCTTCTTCCTACTTTTTCATGTTTTCTTCTTTTTCTTGCTTTTTTCCTCAAATCTTCCTTTGCCTAATTTTTTTGAGCTTATTCTTCTTGTTTCCGTTGAGCCTCTTCTTCTTTTTGCTCTTTTCGGGCTTCTTCCTTATTGACCTTTTGCTTCTTATACTTTTCTTTGTTGGTTTCTTTCTCTTGTTTCCTTTTTAGAATGGATGCCCTTGCTTCCAGACTCATGATTTCTTGGGTGTCAATTTATGATTGCTTCACCTATTCCTCCCACAAAACTGATTCTAGAGCCTTGGAAGCATTATAATTTTTTTTCACCTTTTCTTCCTCTTTATCGATGAATGAAGTATATGCCCAACCAAACCTAATTGTTTTGCAGTGTGCCATGGAAATACCCCTTGGGTCATATTTATGGAAACTTAATTAAATAAAATGGAAGCACTGTAGATCTTCAACTTCTGCGTCCACCTCCTTAAATCTTTTAATAGTATAGGCCCTAATGTGTAATGGGAAGATGGGCCATGATCCCTTCTCTCCTTTCACTAGTCTTGGACAACCTAGTAGTGAGTAAAAGGCAAGATTCCATATAAAACTTTGAATTTTCTCCCTCCATTGGGCTCTTTGCTTCATGGGTGTTTGATTTGAGAGAAGATCCAAGTATACTTGTCCAGTTGAATATTTTCCCTTTCGTGGCACATGTATGCATCACAAGGGCCTAGGTTTCTTAAAAGGTTTCAATGCTTGGTTTATAATAGAGCCTATCCATCATGGAAGGCATCATTTGATACACTTTCCTGAGATATTTCATCTTGTATATTCCATCTAATCTGTGCCTGAACTTATTTGGCTCTTGCCACCATGATGTCAACACATCTTTGTTGGATATATCATTTCTAGCCAACCATCTACTATTGAAATATTCTTGCTGCTTGGGTAGATTATAATAAATTTCAATATATGTCATGGTGAAGGATGCCACAATTTCTCTGGCATGACCCTTGACAACACACTACTCTTCATCTTTGTGCTAAAGGATCCATTCTATTGTCTTTGTACATGGGAAGACTAGTGGATTGATGCAACCTTGTGTATCCAAGACTTCTTCACATTGATGTATACTTGGAAATTCTCCTCATCCCGTGGAATTTATTTCCTTGATAACTTCGAGTAGATCTCTCCCTATGTATGCTTCGTTGCCTTGTCAATATGACAAATGATATCACCATAGATAGGCAAATTTGTGGGGGTTGTTCACAACTCCTTTAATATGTCTTTCCACCCTATCAGAGCTTCTACCAAATCCTCTTATAATGGGTGGAACCATCTCTCCAGAAAAAGATGAAATTCTTAGGTAATCAAGGTCGATGGTACTTGACATCTTGAAGATATTCATTAATGAAACCAATGTTATCGTATGACAATAATAACCACTAATTGAACAAGAAAATATTAAGGCCTAGGTCAAGTTTTAGGATGCTAGGGTTAGGTTGATCATGATTGGTAGGGAGAAAGTATTTTTGTAGGTCACATATTCAAAATATAGAGTAGGTCACATTTCATAATTACAGTGTCACTAAATATTGTCATTGCGATTTTCAACCTAGGGAAGGATAGGCGTAATCTAGTCACAATATTGGTTTATAGCGTTATTGAAATTCTCATCCATATAGCAGGTTGCATCTATAATAAACAAATTAAGGGACTATAGATGTGATTTATGTTCTAAGCCTAATCACAACTTACACTACTAGCATGAGTCACATTTGGAGATCGTAGTTTTGGTGTGGATTAGGTATGAAACCAACAATAGGGGAAGGAAGAGAGAAAACTTAGTCGTGTTCTTAGATCCTAATGATATCATGACTTAAAATTGTGACTTGTACCCTGCTATGAAAGAGATACCATGCTAATCTCATTTTGTTATCATAGCGGGTCTAAGTACAAAGGGGAGCATTTGAAAGCGATTCCTTACTAAAAAAACATAAGAAATTCACAGGGTTTTGAAATGTATCAATGAAAGGGAATGGAAGAACTTGTGATGGTTCTATCGAGGAATCAAAGTTAGAGAAATCACATATGATTTCCAAAAAATTATCCTCATAGCTTCGAGGCACAAACCATAAAGTTCTAGCCATTAATGCATGTATACAATTAAATTGAATGGTTTCAGTTGATGGGTACATTTCGAGTTATTTCATATAGTGAACATGGGTGATTTAAAATAGATTCAACATAAAATGAGAGTAGAAACCCTTGGCATAAGAGATAGGTTATGGCTCGGAGCCACAAATGCCAAGTCTTGGGCGTGTTAGATCTCCAGTTGTGGACTCAATAGAGGTTAAGGTATTTGGGTAGGGATTCAATTCAACTAATGATTGGAAGTGAAATCTAGGTGCAAAGAGGATAAGCAGAGAAAAAAATTGGTAGTATAAGTAAGTAGGTTTAGGAGGAGGGTTGATTCAACACTTGGAAAGCGAATAAGAATCAATGATTTTAAGAAGAGATACGTTACATACCAGGAGGTTGCAATCACAAGTGATATTTGGAGAAGATATTTGTCCATTCAATGCTCGATGCTGAGTGAAATGAAATGGAAAGCAGGTTCATTATATAAAGCGGTGGCGTGTGTGTGGGAGGTCACATTCTAGGAATGCGCGCTGCCTTTATCACATGTGCTAGATTTATTCTAGTCGCAGGTCACATTTACAGTGTGCAGTGAGAAGACATTATGAATTTAATAACTAAGGAGTGTGTGGAGCTTATGGCAGGTTGTAAATCACACTTAAAGTGACCAGGGAGACTAGCACTGAAAGTTGCAATTACGACTAAAGAAATAAAACACAAGTCTTAAAGCTTTGAGGCTAGACTTGCTAGAATACAAGGAAACACTAGTTAGGTCAAAGGAGGAAACAAACCATATGAGGCCCTGATCTGAAATCACCCCTAGGTTACCTCAGGAAATTAATGAAGGTATTACAGACTCATGTGTTGGTGTGTGTGTGTCTATGTTGTCTTGTGCAATGGATCGATAAGATTGCGAAATACACACACTTGAAATAGTAAGAGATCGCAGTAAGCAACACATAAACACAACAAAATTTAATAAAGAGTTCACCCAATCCTCCTGGGCTACGTCTCCTGCTCCAGCCTTCAGTGGTAGCCTTTTTATTATGTTTTTAAAGCAGAGCCTTACAATAAGGAGCTCAATCTGAGTCTCACTTGACAGAGGATGATCAGTAGGATGGCACTTGGAATTCCCAAGTCCTTAGAGTTCACAGACTCCCCTTACAGAATTTCGACCTCAATTGGTCTTTGTCTGCTCGATGCCGCCCTTACTCTGATGGTCAGCTCGACTTCTCTGTCCTTTGTAATTTTGCCTCTCTTTCCATGTCTCTCGGCCTTCGGCTTCTTCACTGCTTGTTTGCCTCACTGTCTCCTATCTCTGTCAGCTTGTGGCTTTAAAGCCAATTCGTTCCTTCGACTGTTCGTTTCGGCTTCCCAGCTCTTTGGATCACCTGTCTCTGTTCGCTGGGACTCCTCTGCCCTGCATCATCATTGCTATGTAACACTTTGCAGAGAGGTGGCCACCTGTCTCCTTGCGAACTGAGCGTCAGTTCTTCTTGAACGGTCGTTTTTTCCGTTATTTCCCAGATCCTTGCGAAACAGATACTTTTATCGATTCATTGGTCAAATTGGACTTCAAATCTTATGCATCGTAGTTTATTTCTCCCTCGGGTCCAGTCATGCATCGGGTTGAACCTCCACCGTTGATCTGGAGCCCCCAGATCCTACGGTCTTCGCTCCTATCGCATGATTGAGTTGCTCGACTGTTAATCCGCGATGTAATCGGTTTCTCTCTCTCCCCGCTGGACATGCGTCACTTGGTGTATGGAATCGCTGGGTCCTCGGCCAAACCTGCTTACCGCCCGAAATGCCTCCGATATTTCACCGGTTTTGAGCGCGGGACTCGCCTTGTCGATTTTAGCGCTTTCCCACGGTTTTCTGGTTTCCCTTGTGACCGAGCGCTCGGGGCCTTTCCTTCTCGAGGGGTTTTGCCCAACGATACGCGATTAGAAACAACCTCCATTTCTGGGTCTGAGCTTCCTAATTGCCATTTTTGCGCCATGCGCGGTCTCCATGGGCCAATGGTCAGCGCGCTTTGACCAAAGGTCCTTGTTGTTTTGTGCTGGCTGCAAATTACCATTATTTAGAGGTTATTTCTGATAGTTATAAGATTTTTCGAAGTCTATCATTTATTATTAACAATCATGGAATTGTTTGAGGATCCAATTCGGATCACAACCTTCCCACTGAAAAAAGCTTTTGGACCACCAAAAGTTGGTTTTCAAGCATCGACTAAGTGAGGATACAACTTTCTCACCTGTCCAATCTCTATCCATTTTGCATTGCTTGGCTTTGAACCCCTGAGCCCAATTCTGAGGTACTCAACATCTCCCCTACGCGTCGTCCTCACCTTCCTGTCCAGAACTGTGTCTTCCTGCAATTCATTAAGATATTCAGGTAACAGGTCATCAATAGAAGGTAATTGACTCTGCTCTTCAGGATCTTCAATTAACAAAGGTTCAAATAGTCTCAAGCTGTCTGCATTGACGACTGAGTAGATGTGCATATAAGCTGGCAAATCAAGGCGAAAAACATTCTCACCAATTTTCTCAAGGATCCTGAAAGGTCCATACCTTATTGGTTTTAGCTTTTTACCTTCACCTTGCATCCCGTCTTTGTTGATATACAGCCAGACTTGATCACCAACTTGGAAACTATGCTCCATTCGATGCTTGTCATGCCTTGCCTTGTATTTGGCCTGGCTCTTTTCCAGCTGTTCCTATACTGCCTGATGGATCTCTTGGATTTGTTCAATGAACCTAGTTGCCTTGTCCACATCGCTGTGTCCCTCAACTGCTGTGTCCTTACCAAAGAAAAAATCCATGGGAGACCTTGGTGTGAAACCAAAACAGGTCTCAAAAGGAGGTCTTTGTGTGGAAGAATGTTTGGCTCGGTTGTAAGCATGTTGCACATAACACAAATGTTCATCCCAAAGCTTGGAATGCTTGCTGCAATATCCCCTGAGCAACTGGATCACTGTCTTGTTGACTACTTCTGTCTAGCCATCGGTTTGTGGATGGAAAGCTGTGCTTTTCTTCAGTTTGGTGTCCATCAATTCCCACAGACTTGACCAAAACTTTCCCACAAATCTGGTGTCTCGATCAGATATAATGGAAGTGGGTAATCCAAAATGAACCCATACATGTTGAAAGAACAATTTTGCAGTTTGTTCAGCTGTAATCTGTTTATTACAAGGTATCAAAATACACATTTTGCTGAACCTATCCACAACAACATATAGATAGTCATGACCTTTCCTAGATTTAGGCAGTCCTCCAACAAAGTCCATGGAAACACTTTCCCAAGGATGAGAAGGAACTAGTAGTGGAGTGTACAAGCCTAGTTTCCTATTGCTGGGCTTGCTTTTAGCACACATAGTACACCCTCTTACATATCTAGAAACTGTCTCGTTCATTTTTGGCCAATAACAAAATCTTTGCAGCTGTGCAACTGTTTTGCTTACCCCAAAGTGACCTGATATTAGAGAAGTGTGTGCTTCTCTAATTATCTTTACTCTTTCAGTTTGTGGAATGCATAGCTTCCCACAATGATACAAGAGTTGGTCCTTAATATGATAATCCAATTCTTCTACTCGTTTGCCTTGACTTAAAGTTGCATATACATCTTTAAAGTCTATATCTTGAGCATATTGTTCAATGTAGCTTTCATGTAATACATAATTATGCTTAAGTATAGTAGATGCATTTATAATGGGTCTAGATAACATATCTACAACTTTATTATGTGTGCCCTTTTAATATTTGATGACTAAATGAAACTGCTGTAGGAACCCCATCCACTTGTAGTGTCTTGATTGCTGCAACTTAGTTTGGGAGTGTAGATATTGAAGTGGTTGATGATCAGTATGTATAACTGTTTCTTTGCCCATTAAGTAATGTTTCCACTTTTTCACACTCTGTACTAATGCATACAATTCCTTATCATATGTGGGATAGTTAACTACTGCAGAGTTAAATGTCTTAGAATGATAACATATGGGTTTACCGTGTTGTATCAACACTGCTCCCATGGCATAGTCACTGGCATCTGTTTGGATCTCAAATGGTCTTTGAAGATCTGGCAGTGCTAGTATTGGTGCTGTACTAATCTTTTCTTTCAAGGTGTCGAAGGCTTTCTGCTGTTTGCCTCCCCACTAAAACACCTTGTTCAATCCTGTCAAAGCATGTAAGGGAGCTGCAATTGAGGAAAAGTTAGAAATGAACTTTCTCCAATATTGTGCTACTCCTAAGAAGCTTCTAACTTCTGTAGCAGATTTGGGTTTAGGCCAGTTTACAATGACTGCAACTTTAGAGGGATCTATCTTCAATTCACCACCCCCTACTATATGACCCAAATAATTCAAATATGTTTTGCCAAATTCACATTTTGAGAGTTTATCATAAAGTTTTTCTTTTTTCAAAACATCTAGTGTCTGCTTAACATGCTTTAAATGTTCTTCCCATGTTTTTCTAAATATAAGAATGTCATCCAGATATACAATAAAAAAATCATCAAGAAAAGGTCTGAGCACATCATTCATTATTCTCATGAAAGTAGCAGGAGCATTAGTTAAGCCAGAAGGCATAACCAGCCACTCATACAATCCCTACTTTCTTTTGAAAGAAGTTTTCCATGCATCTTGTTCTGCAAATCTGACCTGATGATATCCACTATGCAAGTCTAGCTTGGAAAATAAACAACTTCTTTCAATTGATCTAATAGATCATCTATGCGAGGAAGGGGATAATGATTTTTGATTGTTATCTTATTCAGTGCTCGGTAATCAATGCACATTCTCCACGAGCCATCTTTCTTTCTCACCAAAATGATTGGTGACCCACATGGTGATGTGCTAGGTCTGATGAACCCCTTCTCGAGCAATTCTTGCACCTGCTTCTTGATTTCTGCATTCTCTAAAGCGGACAACCTGTACATCCCAATGTTAGGCAATGGAGCATCTTGCTGCAAATTAATATCATGCACTATTTCCTTTTTGGGTGGCAGACCTTTAGGTTCTTGAAACAAGATATCATACTCTGAAACAACTTTTTCTAAATCAGTTTGTTGTTTAGCATCATAGCCCTCAAATACATTGGTTTTATTAGGTTTCTTTTCCTTTACAACCATCAGTAAAAATTGTTTGTATGGATTTACAATTCGTTTCATCTGCGCTGAGTTTATGAGAGTATAATTATTCTTGAGCTTATGAGCTCTTACAAAGTATTCAATTCCATCTTTAACGAGTAGATACTTGTTCTCAGCTCTATAGAAAAGAGCTTTTCTGTCATACAAGTAAGGACTTCTTAAAACAATTCCACATATATCCAAAGGAATTATATCTAACTCAACCTCATCTACAAATGTTGACCCAAAAGAAAACTTAAGTTTGCATTGTCTAGTCACTTGTAGTTGTGCTTTATCACTTAACCAACCTAATGGGTATGGTTTCTTGTGAGGTGTAGTCAGTAATCCCAACTTCTTTACAATTGCTTCAGAAATTAAATTTACTTGTGAGCCACTATCGAACAAAGTATCAATATTTTGATGTTGGGAAATAACTCGAATATGGAAAAGCTCATGTCTTTTTCCTCATTTTCTTCATCAATAGTAGATTGTGCAGAATTACTAGTAGATGCTTCAGAATTCTTACCTTTTATACCTTGTGGCTGCAATGGTTGTTTCATCTCCTGAGTCCAACCCCAAATCTTTCTGAATAGCTGCAACAGTCTTCTTCTTCCTGCCCTCGAACTTCTTAGGTCTCAGCTCCGGATGCAGGATCCAACAGTGCTCATCATCATGCCCATCCTTCTTACAGTGAGTGCATGAAGACTTGCTTTTTTGTGCAGTGTTGACCTTCCTCTCTTTCCATTTTAGTTTTCTCTTCTCCTTATTCTTGCTTGCAATGGGCTTGAATGATCCTCCAACTTCTGGGTTCCCATTCTTTCCTCTAGCTTCTATATGCGTAGCTTGAACCGATACTTAATCTATACTAGTGGATTAAACATGAGGTTAGTGTGCCTCATGTAGCTGTCAAGACCACCGATGTACTTCAACAGAGTCTCAGGTGAGTCTAATGAGATTCCTAGAATGAAAGCTCTCTTCCTAAATTCTTGGGTGTAACTTTGTACACTTTTCCCTTTCAATTGGCGAAGAGTTTTCCAGCTCATCATGGCTTGCTGCATGTAAGCCAGTGGATAGAACTACTTTTTGATTGCAGAAACAAATTCACTCCAGACAGAAAGAGTCTTACCATGTTTCTTCATGACATCTTGGGTCCTGCCTTCCCACCAAACCAAGGCAGTGCCCCCAAGGCGTAGGCTGGCCAGCTGAATCTTGCTCTTGTCTGAATCGATATTCTGCAATAAACATCAATTTGTCTGATCCAATTGTCTAGCTTTTCTGCATTCAACTCTCCATCATATATTGGTAAATCAAATTTAACATCTAGTTTAATCAAATTTTTTATTTTTATTTTTATTTTTTTTATTTTTATTTTTATTTTTTATTTTTTTTAATTTTTTAATTATTTATTTTATTTTATTTTATTATTTATTTTTATTTTTTATGTTCAGGACTACTAGGAGGTATGAGAAGGCTTTCTTCTTTCCCTTTGCCTTTGGAGTGATCATGGAGAAAAGATTCTTCTTCCCCCTTATCTTGTTTGGAGCCTGATGATTCCTCATCTTTGTGTTTTCTAAAGTCCTTATACATTTCTTCTACCATGGACCTCATGGCCATAAAACTATCTATAAATTGTGGGCCTGGGCCCATAGAATCTTCCTCCGACATTGTCTTCTGAGGATAGACTCTTCCAATTTCAAGATTAGTTTCAACCAACTCTCCGTCTCCTAATTTGAGCTTTGATCTAGTTAGCATTCAACAGCTAAATCTAGCACAAGCTTGTCTAACCTTAACAACCTAGAGCTCTGATACCACTTGATCTGAAATCATCCCTAGGTGACCTCAGTTAATTAATGAAGGTATTACAGACTCATGAGCTGGTGTGTGTATGTCTATGTTATCTTGTGCAATGAATCGATAAGATTTCGAAATACACAGACACTTGAAACAGTAAGAGATCACATTAAGCAACACAACACAACAAAATTTAATAAGGAGTTCACCCAATCCTCCTGGGCTACGTCTTCTGGTCCAGCCTTCAGTGGTGGCCTTTCTATTATGTTTTTAAAGCAGAGTCTTACAATAAGGAGCTCAATCTGAGTCTCACTTGACAAAGGATGATCAGTAGGATGGCACTTGGAATTCCCAAGTCCTTAGAGTTCACAGACTCCCCTTATCAAATTTCGACCTCAACTGGTCTTTGTCTGCTCGATGTTGCCCTTACTCTGATGGTCAGCTTAGTTTCTCTGCCCTCTGCAATTTTGCCTCTCTTTTTGTGTCTCTCGGCCTTCGGCTTCTTCACTGCTTCTCTGCCTCATTGTCTCCTATCTCTGTCAGCTCGTGGCTTTAAAGCCAGTTCATTCCTTCGACTGTTCGTTTTGGCTTCCCGGTTCTCTAGATAGCTTGCCTCTGTCCGCTGGGACTCCTCTGCCCTGCATCATCATTGCTGTGAAACACTTTGCAGAGAGGTGGCCACCTATCTCCTTGCGAATTGAGTGTTAGTTCTTCCTGAACGGTCATTTTTTCCGTTATTTCCCAGATGCCTGCGAAACGGATCCTTTTGTTGATTCATCAGTCAAAGCGAACTTCAAGTCTTATGTGTTGTAGTTTATGTCTCCCTCGGGTTCGGTCATCCATCAGGTTGAACCTCCACCATTGATCTAGAGCCCCCAGATCCTACGGTCTTCGCTCCTATCGCATGGTTGAGTTGCTCGGCCGTTAATCCGTGATGTAAGCGGTTTCGCTCTCTCCCCGCCGGACACGCGTCACTCGGTGTATGGAATCGTTGGGTCCTCGGCCAAACCCACTTATCGCCTGAAATGCCTCCGATATTCCACCGGTTTTGAGAGTGGGACCCGCCTTGTTGATTTTAGTGCTTTCCCACGGTTTTCTGGTTTCCCTTGTGATCGAGCACTCGGGGCCTTTCCTTCACGAGGGGTTTTGCCCAGCGATATGCGATTAGAAACAACCTCCATTTCTGGGTCTGAGCTTCCCAATTGCCATTTTTGCGCCATGCGCGGTGTCCATGGGCCAACGGTCAACACACTTTGACCGAAGGTCCTTGTTGTTCTGTGCTGGCTGCAAATTACCATTATTCAGAGGTTATTTCTGATAGCTATAAGATTTTTTGAATTCTGTCATTCATTCTTAACAATCATGGAATTGTTTGAGGATCCAATTTGGATCAGGCCCTAGAAAAAACATGATAGGAAGTTGAGTAAAGGGGGGTCTCCAAATTTTGAAAAGGTTGAAAATTTGGGGTTGTTGTAGTGGCTTCAAAATTTTTTGATTTACTGGTATGACCTTAAAATATCTATTTGACCTTTGATGAAGATGAATTATAATCCTCAGAAGTGTTGTCTTAGATCTATGGATCCCATTAATTTCACTATGCAACCCTTTTTAATAAATGTAGTCTCTTTATCACTTTGATTGGCTCACTTCGAACACACTTCACGAGCTATGATGAGACTAATGGCTTCGATAGGGGGTTAGGATATGGAATGCATGAGCTAAATATGCTCAAAATTAAAGTGAGTCAATGGTGTTTCTCTACTACCAGTAGACCTATTTAGTATACTGACAAAGTCACTTAAGGACTCATAAGCATTGCTTCGCTTCCAACATGCCTATTTAGTACCCCAACGAAGTTGCTTGCATCGCCTATCTGCGCAGAAAGACTTTCTCAATAATTTACCCTTTATTTAATTGATTTTATTTTGCATGCACATTGACATCATTAATTAGGCGTTCATTGCACTAGGGTTGATTAGGGATCCCGACTTATTTTACAGGAAAGAGAGGTTGTTCCTTGTTTTCAGAGATTTTAATATTTTTCCAAAAAGAGTTTCATCACTATGAGTTTTCTCCTTTTCCACTCTCTAACCTCTAAGTCAAATCACTGAGAACATAATCTAAATTTCAAAATTGAATTCAAGAAATAAAGATCCTATTAAGGATATAGGGTGTTCCAACTAATTAGAGTTCTCCATAAAGTCTAGTCTATATTTTCCTTATGGATATCCTTGACTTGTTGAGATGTTCAAGATCGAACAATGGAAATAGGTCTAAAGCTATCTAATAATTGAACAACTACCACATTTTTTGTAACATAATCGACTTAACAATGTCCCATATCTTTTATTCATATTCAAGAACTTTATTTATGTACAAAGGCCTTTGAGTGAAACTGAATAGTAAATGTATATGGAAAAGAAAAGAAACTAAAAGCATGATAGGAAAGTAAAAGTGTGAAATGAAATGACATGAAGGCAATATGTACAAAGAAAAAAACGCAAATACAAGAGCTGCTAAATGAAGTATAATTTGTCTTGGCCATTTACAGGAAGGGATTTGGTCTTCCCATCTAGGGTTTGGAGACAATAAGTATGTTGGCCAAGTTTTTCCTTGACTTGATATGGACCAATCCACAAGGATTGAAACTTGGTGTGCTTTCCCTTGTCTTCATGGGATTTATCCCATTTCAAGATAAGGTCACCCACACTAAATTCCTTATTTCCTGCAGATTTCTTGTCAAACCATCTCTTGATCCTATTCTGACGTGAGAAATTATTTTCTCAAGCCTTTTTCCTTTCTTCCTTAAGTTTTAACAAGATGTTAATCCTACTTTGCATAATTGGGCATGACCTACCGTGGGATTCTTGGGATAGTTGTAATGCAATTAGGTACAAGTTAGGTGGTAGGATGGATTGTTTTCCATACACAAATAATTAAGGGAAGTGCCAGGAGAAGGTTTAGGAGTAACCCAATCAACCCAAACAACATTAGTGAGAGCAATATGCTAATTTCTCTATTGTGTAGGCACGACCTTCTTGATGACACAAATCAGGTTCTTATTGGTGGATTCAACTACACCATTTCCTTGGGGATAATAGTTAGCAAAATTTTTCAATACAATTAATGAATAGAATTAAGTTGCATTATCAAAGACAAGGGAGGTAGGAACATCGAACCTAGTAATAATATTCTGATTGAGAAAACGAATCACCTCCTGATCATTCACTTGTCTAAGTTGCACAAATTCAACCCACCTTGTAAAATAGTCCATGGCTATGAGAATATACCTATGCTAATTTGAGGAGTGTGGAGTGATCTCCCTAATAACATCCATGCTCCATTGTTGAAAAGGATCTTCTACCACTATGGGATGGAGAGGGGTGGCTAATCGTGTCTCTCTTCCAGTACACCTTTGATATATGTAACATTTGCACTCATATACTTGGGTGTCTCTAAATAATGTAAGCCAATAATAGCCTGCCAATAACCTTATGTGTTGTCGTATCACCAACATAGTGACCTCCTGTCGGTTCGTCATGCAATTCCTTTAAGACCTTCTCGACATTAAAAAATTCTAAACATTTAAGAAAAATGCCATTATGGTGTTTTTGAAATTGATTTCCATGGACCAACTGATAAAAAGATGATTTTAGTCTAATGAACCTTTTATGCTTCGCCAATAAATGTGAAGGAAAAGTACCTTGTTCTAAATATCACTTGAATTCTCAATACCAAGATGATGATGCATTGGGTGTAGGTGCAAAATCAATGTTATACATCTCAATCTCTTGTTCCCATCCCAAGATCTCTTCTTCATGTCTATAGAAAGCTTCAACAGTAAGTGTGCGTAAGCCATAGCCTTTGACTATGTGAGTCGACTTGAACTCAATATCATATTATTGTACACAAGTCATCGGATTTCCTTTGTGTTCTCTCAGCTTCTGCTGCACAAACAATGATATTATTGTAGGATAAGGCACAAACACCTTGACATGATTTTTTAGAATGTAAGGCATAAATATTTTGACAAACATATACAAAGCGTGCGCTTTCTTATCCATATCAAGATAATTAACTTCAAATCCTTGCATGCTGGTACTCATAAAGGATATAGGTCATTTGTTTCCTTTGTCATCTTTTTGTGTTAACACGACTACTAATCAAGAATCTAAGGAAAAAGTATAGATCCTGAAATCCTTATCAAAATTAGGGTTGTAAAGAGCAAGAGCTTCAATCATAGCTTGTTTGATAATTGCAAAAGTGTCTCCTTTTGGTTCCATTTATACAACATATTCTTCTTGATCATATCGTGCAATGGTTTCATAATTTGGGCATAATTCGAAATGAACTTTGTAAGGAAATTAATCTTACCCAAAAATGATTGCATAGCCTTCTTGACATTCATATACAAAATTTGCATTATGGCTCTAACACATTTAGAATCAACTGTTATACAACTCTTTTCTTTGATATTACCAAAGAGGCTTCTTTCCAACATGACAAAGATACTTTCTTAGGGTTGAGTGATATACCATATTTTCTGCAGTGCTAAAAAATCTTCCTGAGATGACGTACATGATCATATATTTTCTTTGAGAATATTGTCACATCATTAGGTACACCATCACACTCTGACCAATCAACCCTCTAAACAAAATATTCATTCCTCTTTGAAATGTAGCTCCAACGTTGATAAGAACAAAGGGAATACGTCTAAGTGTGAAGGTTGTTAGAAATTATATATTACGGAGCAATGGAACACATAAAATATTGCAGAAATATAAACCAAAAAAATGCATAAGACAGGAGAGACACAGATATACGTGGTTCACCCAGTTTGGGCTACGTCCACCCCGAACAGCCAGTCCTTCTTTTCTATTATCCAGCAAAATGAAGAGACACAACCTACATCAGATCCACTGTAATATCCTCTATTTTCTCTCACAGTCTCGCCTCTTTGTTTCTCACTCAGAGAATACACATCTATTTTCACAGCCTCAAATACAATGCCCTCATACAAAGAGAGGGGGTTTCCTTCTAGGGCAAAAAACCCTAAACTAAACATAAGTTCTACCATCAGATCATTCACCTACTGAACGGCCCAGATTGACTAGAAATTAATATACTTTTACAAGGCAATTTTACATCTATTTTTGGCTTTGGGGGCGCTGCCCTCGAGCCCCCGCCGGGGGACCATTGGGCCCCAGAACCCCCAGTCGGGGGGGATCTCCCCCCCCGGACCCCTGCGGGGGGGACAAGTCCCCCCTACACGCCCCCCGCGTGGAGGGTTGTACAAACTTCTTGGGGTATACATCCGGCTGAAACAAAGATCTCTGAACAATCATGCTCCACACACAACAAAGGTTCCCATTTGGTTCTAAAAGTGGTCTTCAATCTATCTGGCTCGACAAAAAGTACTTGGTTATAGCTTGAAAATCCATCAAGCAAGGGAAACATTTCATGCCCTAAAAATGTTTGAAGAATTTTCTCCATGGAGGGGATTGGGTAGTTGTATTTATCCGACGCCCGATTAATATTTTGGAAATCAACACATAAATGGATTTCTCCATATTTCTTTCTTACAGGAAAAAAAATCGAGACCCACATGGAGTGCCAAACTCTAAAATGATTTTCCGTTTAATAACATCTTCAATTCTTTTTGTATTAAAGGTTCTAGTGTTGAATGTACCTTTCTCAATTTCTACTAAAAATGATTGACCCCGTATTTTATCAGAATGACATGCTAGATAATATAGGTATCATATGTCTTTAAGTCTTTGTACGTCCATGGAAAAATGTCTAAATACTTTTTGAAGAACATAATGAAAGGTTATATCTCTTTCGGGGAGAAATAAGTACCGAGATTGATGAACTTAGGATCTACCTTTGTTTCGATATTGACTTGTTCGTGCATTAACATGGAGCTTTGAGTCTTAGTATTGGGAGGTACCATGAACCTATTCTATAGGTCAAATAGTTTTTCGAGTGACACCATACCTTTGGGCTTTGGGTTGCCCTTCAGTTCATCAGCTTCCTCTTGCAAGGCTTGCTCATGTTCATCCTCATCTATGGCCACGTATTTGGAAACATCCACATTGGAAAGGAAGTCCAGTGTTTGTTGATCATCACTTAAAACACGTAAATTAGTTATATTATCGGGGATAATAGGTTTATAAACTATTTCAATAGAAAATCCATCCCCAAGTAGCGTAAATCTAGCAACAACATTAACTAACATATCAAATGCGATGTTATTAATTCTTGGAAATGACTTGATACCAAAAGATTTGAATGTAAAAATTAATCACCATACCTCTTGTTGGTAGTTCTTCAAATGTGGTGAAAGAAAGTAAATAGTATCGTGAAATTGTTCAAAATATTCATAAAATGTTGATTGAAGTCCTTGACTCTTTCCTTTTCCCCGATCTTTAGTGAACTCAACTCTTTAAACAACATAACACGCGCCTTCTCTTCCGCAAACTTCTCTAGAAAATATTTTTTGAACTTATCACAAGTTCTAATAGATTCTAGGGGAAGAATATGGTAGCATGCAATGGATTTATTCTCTAAGGTAGGTGGGAACAATTTTCACATGATGTCTTCATGCTGCAAACTCATCATTCTTAGTGAGAGGTAAATATTATTAATGTGATCTTTAGTGGAAATACCTTTCTCTAGGTCATACTTCATGAGACGTTTTTCAGGATGGCGAATTAAGTCATGAATAATACCTTGAATATCTAGAGTGGATTATGCCATCTAGGCTAGAGGTTGTGGTTGATTTCCGATCATGTTGTTATCTTCTTCATCACTTTTTGAATCATAGTTTGATATTTCACTACTGTTTGGTAAATTCCCCTCATTCCTCAAATGCTCTTCATCCTCAGGTTTGTCAATGTGTTCAACATTCTCAAGAGGTATTTGGTTATCACCTTCTAAATTTTCCCTTTTAGGGTTCTTCTCTTTAGCATTCTTAGAACCTGATGGACTTTCAAGGCCTTCTATCGAGTGTCTATCTACAACATCTACTAAATCATCCAAAGAAATGTTAACCAACTCTTGAACTATACAAACTAACACTCCTTGGCGAGCTGTATGCAGTCGATTCAAACATTTATGGGGAAGGACATATGCAATAGGAATAATTCCAAGGCTTTTAGTAAATTGATAGGTGATAGGGCATAGGAATCTCAACTGATCATAAGTGACTTTGTAAGATGGTTTGAGACTGTGAGGAGGGGATTCAATTTTGGGTGTCTCCCAAGTAGGAGGGGTAGGTGAATGGGAACGAGGTTGGTTACTAGCTTATTCAAAAGGCTTATGGAAATACCGAGAATTTATACTAGCCATACAATGGTGGCCCTCCTTCTAGCACCAAAAATTTGTTAACGAGCCAAATCTTACTACCAACAGTTAGGGGATGTCCCTAGTGTATAATCCCAAATAGACTCTACATTGTTTGGTATGGGAGTGCCATCTGGTATGTGGACCTGGCTACCACCATGTTTAAAGAATATCTTTGGACGAGATGGACAAGAAGCATTATAAGATAAATAAATTTTTTGATAAAAACAAGTTAAGAAACTTTATGGAAACCAAACATATGAGATGTTGTGAATATAACGACAACTAAATAAGATGACATCAATCTTAAAAGAAGAAATGTTAGAAATACTTCAATTAAAATTCATGTATAAAGATAAAGATTCATTATCAAATCCAAATTAGTTCTCAATCAACAACTAGCATTATAGCATCAAAAGCATACAACTCCATAATTGATATGTGCTCAAATCAACAAAGCATTTTGCTAATGTAAACACAATGGAAGTATAGCATGTACCATCAAATAACCATAAGAAGAGTCTTAAAATGATCAATAACATAATTTCATACTCGGGCTCAAAGAGCTTCAAACATTAAGCTAAAATAATCACAATACCAACGCATGAAATGTCCATGAATTCTATTAGTGGAAATGAAAATCCACCACTTGAATCCTCAAAAAGTCTATCAGATTTCAAATAATATGCACAAGTCAAACCCAAAAATAAATTTCCCTTACGTCTAGCCATGAGGGTTTATTTATAGAAGGTAGGGTGACCTTTCACCTACTGTCATGGCTCATCAACTTCCCTATGACCTTTCACATTCCATGTGACTCTCTCTACTCTAAATTCTATTTCATTATTAACAAGATACAAATTATATCTATATTAAAGAAAAAAGCATTTCTCAATAAACCATCCTAGTGATGGAATTTTTTGGAACATCGTCCTGTATATCTCCAACCAAGTATGCCTTCCAAAGCTTGTATTCACCTACGATAGTTAAAACCTTGTGCTGTAACTCATTCCCCTACCTAGTGAGGCATTCCAATGCATCTGGTACCGAGATTAGTTTCTTGGATTGTATATGGATCAATAACATAGTGAGCCTTTTCTATAGCTTCATAGGCTCAACTACACATTTCATAATCACTTATTTTCTAGCTTCCAAATTATCAGTTGTGGCAGCTTTCTTAATTGGGTCCAAAACCACTTGGATATCTTTCTTGACCTCTTCTCTTGATATGGTTTCACCTAGTGCTCCTATATAAGGTATTTTGTGCACTTTGACAAGAGATTACAACCTATCATACAAGGTTTTGTAAGAGGCCATCAAATTGTCCAAGTCCCTGTTCAACTTGTCGTGTGATTGCATCTTGATTCTAACATCGACCTTATCCTTCTCTACTTGTATCCAATTTTTCTTTGGAAGCTCTTTAGGTGCATTAGGATACTTGATGGTCCATTTGACATATATAAGCTTAACCCTTGAGGAGGCTAGTTTGATCATTATTCCTTTGTCTTGTAATTCACTTTTCATGGTGGGGAACACAACCATAACTTGATGCATGGTCAACATCTCATTGTAAATAAGGTGTATGAATTATTCTAGCAATTTGACTTCTTCAAGAATGGATGTTTGTAGGTCTTCGCCTCGAGAGTGTGAAGTCAACAAAGCTTGGTTTTGATTATGTAGCTGAAGAATCCTTTCCTCAAAGGTATCCAACTTTGGCTTCAAATATTCATTTTACTTGCTTAATCAATCTATATTAATTTCCATAGTAGCCACAAAAGTGGTTCTAGTGGAAGCTATCATCCTAGGGTTCATCATGGTGTTCATGAAAATCTCCCTTTCTATAACAACTGATGTGGGCTTTACCGGGTTATTGGCGAAGCACCTGCGCCTTTCCTGCATGATATTGCATTAGACTTTGTCAGAGGTAAGGCTATATATGTCCAACACATATTAATCTTCCTGCTTTATGATGCCTAAATCCTAAAATGGAAGATGTCCACTGGTGATAGTAGTAGGTGGCGAGACATTCCAAGTGGGTAACTCCAATTGCATTTCTGAGCTTTTTGACCAGTTATTTTATGGTAACTTATCTTCCTATTCTTTGGCAAGTAGCTCTTGTTCAAGCTACTTGGCTAAGGCCTATTTTTGTCGCTTGGTTTCCTCCTCTTCCTTTTTCTTCCTTTCTTTTTTGTTCTTCTTCAACTTTCTTTCTTATCTCTTCTTATGTTTTCCTTTTGAGTTCTTCCTCCTCTTTCCTTTTCTTCATTGCTTCCTCGTTTTTCTTCTTGGATACCTCTGTGTTCTTTCTTTTTTGTGCTTATTTTCTTTTCCTCTCTTCTTCCTGGTTTTTTGGGTTTCATTCTTCTTCTTGTTTCTTCCTCGACTCTTCCTTGTTTGTTTCTATTGAGCTTCTTATTCTTGTTTTTTCCAAGCCTTTTTTTCTTGTTGCTTTTTTCAGGCTTCTTCCTTATCGACCTTTTGCTTCTTCTACTTTTCTTTGTTGGTTTCCCTCTCTTGTTTCCTTTTAAGAATTGCTGCCCTTTCTTCCAGGTTCATGCTTTCTTGGGTGCCATGTTATGACTTCTTTGACTCTTCCTCATGCATGACTGATTCTACTGCCTTGGAAGCATTATAATTTTTTTCACCTTTTCTCTCTCTTTATCGATGAATGAAGCATATGCCCAACCAAACCGAATTGCTTTGTATTGCACCATGGAAATGATGCTTGGGTCATATTTTTGAAAATTAATTCAATAAAGTGGAAGCGTTATAGGTCTTCAAATTTTGCTTCTTCCTCAAATATTTTAATAGTATAGGCCTCAACGTATAATGGGAAGATGAACCATGGTCCCTTCTTTCCTTTCACCAAAGTCTTGGAAAATACAATAGTGAGTTGGCAAGCCACCTCCTGTAATACCATTTTATCTCTAAAAAACATGGGGAGAACATGATGAGGCTTGTAAGCAACCAAAACCCTGATATAAGTATTCTCTCCAAGGGGAAACCAATCTGCAATATCATGAAGTGAATTTCTAGCTCTTTCTGACATGCATGGAGGTTCGTCGCTGAAGAGTGCACTATACAGAGGGGAATTAAAATACTCCACAATCTTCTTGTACATGCCCCTGTACCCCATGCTCCATAAGCTCTTGTAATGAAAATGTACATGTGACTCTTCTTTAGGAGTCCACTTTAAGCCCAGGCCTTCAAAATCACACTTTTCACATATCACATCTGAAATGTAAGATGCCATATAAAACTCTGATTGTTCTCCCTCTACTATGATCTTTGCTGCGTAGGTGTTTGATTTGAGAGAAGATTCAAGTATACTCACCCAATTGAAGATTGTCCCTTTCATGGCACATGTATGCATCATGGGTATCCAAGTTTCTTGAAAGGTTTCCGTGCTCAGTTTAGCATAGAGTCTATTCGTCATGGAAGCCATCATTTGATACACTTTCCTGAGAGATTTCAACTTGTATATTCCATCTGCTCAGTGCCTAAACTTATTTGGCTCTTTCCACTATGATTTCAACACATCCTTGTTGGATTTATCAAATATGGCTAGCCATTTTCTATTGAAAGATTCTTGATGCTTGGGCATCTTATAATAATTTACAATATTTTTTGTTGTGAGAGGTTCGAGTAGATGTATCCCCATGTGAGCTCCATTACCTTGTTAATATTGCAAATAGGATCACCATATATAGGCAATTTCATGGGGTTGTTAACAACTCCTTCAATACTACTTTCCACTGTGTCGAAGCCTCTTATAATGGCTGAAACGATATGTTTAGAAGAAGATGAATTGATGAGGCAATCAAGGTCGATGGTACTTGACATCTTAAAGATATTCATTAATGAAACCCATGTTATATTATGACAAAAATAACCATTAATTCCACAAGAAAATACTAAGGTCTAGGTCAAGTTTAAGGATGCTAGAGTTAGGTTGATTAGGCTTGGTAGGAAGAAGGTCTTTTTGTAGGTTGCATATTCAAAAGATGGAGCAGTTAAATTTCATAATTGCAAAGTCACTAAATAATGTCATTACAATTTGTAACCTAGGGAAGGATGGGCATGGTCTAGTCACAAACTTGGATTATAGAGTTATCGAAATTCTCATTCCTATTGTAAGTCATATTTATAGTCAGCAATGTAAGGGACTATAGATGCAATTTTCTGTCTAATCCTAATCATAACTTGTACTACTAGCGCAAGTTGCATTTGGAGATCATAGTTTTAGTGTGGATTAGGTATGTGACTAGCAATGGGGGAAAGGAAGAGAGCAGACTTAGTCGTGTTTTTATATCCTAATGATATTACGGTTTAAAGTTGTGACTTGCGACCTGCTATAAGAGTGATACTATACTAATCATATTTCATAAGCATATCGGGTTTGAGTACCAAGAGGAGTGTATATTTGCACTTGTTTGAAAGGGCTTCCTTATTAACAGAACACAAGAAAGGTGTAGGGTTTTGAAATGTATGAACAAATGGGAATGGTGGAACTAGTGATGTTCTATCAAGTCATCAAAGTCAGAGAAGCACATACGATTTCCACAAACTAATTCTCATATCTTCAGGGAACAAACCATACAATTTTATCCATCAATGCATGTATGCAATTAAATTAAAGAATTTCAGTCAATGGGTATGATACAAGTTGTTTGATATAGAAAACACAGGCGATTTAGAATAGATTCAACATAAAATGAGAGAAAAAACCATTAACGTAAGAGTGATAAGCTATGGCTCTGTTACCACACAATATAACAGGGCCCTAGGAGGGGAAACTTAGGTATAATTACTAGAATGATTTGTGACAACAATGGAAGACTTACCCACTGTCACCTCAGTCAATGTCCCTTTCTCTTTACAGAATTTCACCGATGGGAAGAGTCCCGGTAGGTAGGAAATCACTTGGAATGGAAACGTAAATAACTAGGGACTAAGTGATTTCGCAAATCCCATTCAAGGAGAGACACAATAAAGCATCAATGCTTCAAAGAAGCTAACACACTCTCCAAGAAAGACCTCAGGGAGAGAGTATGAAGACCTAGAGTTTGAGATATGCTATTGTAATATGTGTTTCTAAGGTCAAGACTATAGGGGATGATGTAGGACCTCTCAAAGGAGCTCTATGTGATGATTTAACACTTCTAAAAGGCTCTTCACTCTCTTTGAAAGACCTAAGGAAGGCTTGTGCTAGACCTAGGGTTTATGAATAAGCGTGGGAAGAAATACTTCCAAGGTTCTCGCTAATTCAAGGAAAGGAAGAAAAAAGGGCTTCTTATGATTATTTTTACAATGATAACAAAGTCATGCAAAGATAATAACACATAATTTTTTAAAAATGCATACACATAAACTAGAATTATCTCCAAATCCACAAACCGGCCAAGGTTTATTAATAATAGCGTTGTGGTACAAATGAGTTTGAAAAAATGCACCCGGGCTTGCACAAGGCAAGATATAAGCACCAGGTGATGAATACAATAAAGTTCAACAACTATGATAGCAAGCTCCTCTAGAAAGCTGTGTCACCGCTTCAAAACTACAATGTTGCTTGAATTCGCCCCTTGATTTTCCCGCTCTAGAGTGCCCAAAAAATTCTACAAAATTAGGAGAGTGCCCTTGCCCAAAACCCAGAAAAACCCAGAAAGGGTTTGGCCTACCTCCAAGCCAAAGCTGAACCCACAAAATGGTGCAAATTCCCTAGCTAACTAGCAATTTTCCTTGCTATAAGAATTAATATTTCAGGTCCGAATATCACCCGAAAAATTCTGTAAAATTATCTATAGACTCCTCTCAATAAACCCACAAAAACCCAGAAAGGGTTTTGGCTGAATCCACCAATCCCCGATGACCCCCAATAAATGCAAATTGCCCAATTTGGCTAGAAAACGCCTCAAAAAACTAATACTGCTAAATTAAGCCCAAATCTACCGCTAAAAATCTTTCCCAACTTTGGCTAAATTAACCCCTGAGGAATACCTCCAATCTCCGACCTTTATCTCTCCTCAACCTCTATTCCTCCAACCCCTGTGCACTTCCATAAATGTAGAATTTTGGCCCTAAGAATTCTCTCAACTTAGCGTAGCTGAAATAAATTGCAAATATTCCCAATGGAAACTCTAAATTGAGCTCCTCAAATTGTCTCACTAGGGAGACACTCGAAGTTCTCTGAAATGAGGGTGGAATTCCTGCTCAGAAATTCCTTGTGCTAAACAACACGGTTATCTTGGCTAAGCAGCTCAAGAGAACTAATGTTGAATTGTCAAATGATCAAAGATACCAAATGGAGGCCTCCAAGCTCTATTTATAATTGCTAGTCCTCTCCCTTGGTGGTCCCCACCTTCCACTAATAAAATATTACTTTTCCTCCATTCTTCATTAAAATAATAATTTCCACTTTTCTCCCACAAAATAATATTTTCTCCCTTTTATTTAATATCACCAAAATTTGGCAAAAATCCTTAGTGAATTTTGCACTCACAAAAATTGGGAACATTACAGTCCTCCCCGCCAAAAATTGCTTGTCCTCAAGCAATATCCTGCTACTCCAAACGTTGGCCTAGCCAATGCCAGGGTCCCAAATGTGCCACTGAACCACTCCTCATTGTTGAACATCCTGCCATACTAGTCACAATCCCCATGTCAACATCGAATCACTAGATTTCAATGGAATATCTTAATGATCTCCCCTTGTAGAAAGAAGCTTACCCTTGAGGGTAGATGAACTGCCAAATCCTGTTGTACCCGAATCCCATGCTAGTCTCAGAAGGGTGCCACCATGCTGACATTGCGCCACTTTGACTATGACAAACTTCCCATCATGCTCAGACTGTATCCTCCCCTCTCGAAACCTGATGGTGGGATATCTGTGAAGGCCAAGCTTATCCTGCCCAAGCATCTCCATGATGTCAATGTCTACCCATCCACTGTCAATCTCAATCCTAAGTAGCAACAGGATAAATCTACCTTGCCATACAATGGAGGTTTCAACAATCTCCCATGCGTCACACCCAAGGTGAACTAGATCACTCTTTCCCATGCAACTACTCATCATAGAATGGAGTGTCCTATCAATCAACTCAATCCCCGGATCCCATAACCAGACCTGTTGCAGCATAGCTCTAACAACTCCTGGAATGCATTTTTTCCTCATCCCTAATCCCTACATGAAACCGACATGTAGGCCCAATATATCATGAACTAATATGATGCATGCTAAACTTCCCTGTGCCTGCCACTGTATAGTATTTATGATTGTTCGAAGCCACATGTGACAAACAACTACCCCCTGAAGGCAGCTAATAGATGGGTATATGATACTCGCAATCAACTCAGTGTATGCAGACCCATCCTGCTCCTACCAACCATCACCACTGAGTCTGCCGTCCACCCTCTCGATAGTGTGCCAATACAATATCTGGAGGTTGGACACATACTGGAAAGATGCCTCAATCATACATGACATCCTCTACTCATGCATGGTCCTGACATGCCTTGTGGAAAGAGTGACACATGCCTCCCTTGAGACCTGCTCCCAAGGCGTAGGCTCACTGATGAACGATATGCCATCCCTTCAGATGATCACCTCATCCCCCAACCTATGGTTGTCAACTTGTGCATCGACCCAAATGCCACCACTGAGAAGTCTCTCCTCTAGTGTGTTGAGTGTCATCCCAATATCTCGGGTGAGATCCCTTTCCCCAACCACTCACGCCCAGAGTGTCAAAGGACAACAACCAAATCATCCATGCCTATAAGTGATGTATAAGAAGGACAAGCATGTGAGTCCCCATGGATACCATCAAGTATCGCTCATTTGCATCCCTATTGATCCTGGGTGAAGTACACCCAAAGGTATGCCTAGTGTCTCCGTCCATAAGTCTCCTTGGAGGTGACCCTCCAAGACCTCACTTTGCAGCACCATATGCCCCAGCATCCCACCGAGTATCCCTGTAGTCCTCAACCTGGTACTGTACCTTGTAGCCTATCCTTGTACACCACTGGATACCCTGTGTTACTGACGTACCATCCTGTACCGCCTCGTATACTACTTGTGTCACTGTATCTGGCTCTCCCCACGTGTACGCGATGCGATGTGAGTTGCTCAATGCAAGACAAAATGCTACATCAAACAACCATGCATCTCCATGCTCCTCTGCAGGCCACTGCTCATCACTGCATACCTCTATACAACACTGGATGCTAGGTTCTAAAATTGGGTCTGTATGCATCAGGTCACATCCCTCTGCAAAAGACTAAACTTTGCGGCATATCCTTGTGCACCCCTGGGTACCACTTCCTACTGTCATACCACCCTATATCATATGCCATCCTGCATGTGCCAACGCATCCACCACTCTGCTAGTAATCCCTCCATAATGTGGGCTACATCTCCCCATCTTCCTTGAAAGACCTGAGCGGTCTGACTCCTCACATGCTAATGGGAATGAAACTATTGTGTCTGTCCTCAGTAGCTCTAGTGTCCAATATACCAATGAGAGAGCACGTTTCCATGTAATGCCCTGTCTGGTGGTCTGCTGATGCCACCTCATCCTACCAGATCCTACTAGAGTAGGCTAATCAGCCAATGACTCCATGCACAATCAATATGCCATGACAACTCATGAAATCTGTTTGCTCCTCTACCAATCCATCATGTCACTAGTGTTCTCAGGAACTATGAAGGGGATATGAAAATGTGTGTGCACCCAACCATCGAGTCCATCACTTAGCTGCTACCATGACCTACCGACTCCACGATGTGATGGAGAATCCCACCTGGATCCCAACAACAGTCTGGCCCTCGAGCCCCCCTAGTAATCCACAGCCTTCGCTGAGCTATGGACATGGATGCATCTAACCTCCTAGCCAACTCCACCAGATACCAACTCAATATCTCTCGCCATCCAACCCCAAGGGAAGGATCGAGAGCATAAACTCCTGTACATGGAACTAACCCTCCATCCTGCTAAGGATGCACCCTGCGCAACTCATGTCGCCTCATCTCACCATCTTGGTCAACACATAAAATATGTCGAGGTGACTCTGCCTCTCCCTCTCCAATGTGTAGTGGTAACCTGCTAGTGCTACCAGCCTGTAATATCTGAGTAGGGTTTCCCCATCGCTCCAATGTGCACTCCAACTGAACCATTAGGGAACCCAACTGTTCCCTAATGCAAGTTAGTTTGGCTGCTGACTCAGCAAAAACCGCTCTCATGCCCTCCAACTGCTCATTCTGTTGTAGAATGGCCTCTCGCACTGTCGTGGCATTCTTTCTCAACGCTAGAAGGTTAGCCCGAAATTGATGAAATTGTGGAGGGCGGTTATCCTCTGTAAACTTAGTCACCACTCTGGACCCCTCCGTCTCTTCTGGTACCTCCTCAATGACAAGTATGCCTCCAGGTACCTCATCAACCTGTTGTGGGCAACCATCGTCTAGAAACTGGGTCATAGCACTGGGTACCTCATCAACTATTGAAATCTCATCAATAGATGGCCCTCCAAGTGTATGTTCTACTCCCTCAACCGAGGTGTCAACTAGAGCTACCAAAGAGGCCTCGAACAATGGTGACTCCTGCGCCACACCAAGTATATCGATGTGCCCCTCACCATCCTGCATGTCCTCCTGCTCAACCTCCTCCTTGAGCTTCTGACATTTAAGGCTCGGCCTCCACCAGTAGAAATGCCTCCTGGTATCATCCTCTAGCTTTCCCCATCCTATCCACTCCCTTTAAGGGGGTCTAGTATCCTTTCGATCAAATCTCTCCACTAGCCTCAGTGTGAACTCTCCATCCAAGTGCAAAGTGGCATGTCTAATAGCATCCGCCTCCCTCATGGGGTTTAGCTAGAAATATGTGTCCAATTCTTGTACCCATTTTCTAACAGAACTCCTAGCTGAATCATCAAAGTGGGTGAGGGTCGTTTTTCCCTCAATGATACTCACTCTCCCTTGAAGCATGGGTTTGTCTATAGTTCACCCATGACAATTCATACATGACCAAATCTTCCATGATCTTGATGGCTACTCTACAACTGTCCAAGATCATGCTCTGATATCACTATAATATTCCTAATGGAAATTTTACAATGATAACAAAGTCATGCAAAGATAATAACACACGATTTTTCAAAAATGCATACACATAAACTAGAAATATCTGCAAATCCACAAACTGGCCAAGATTTTTTTAATAATAGTGTTGTGGTACAAATGAGTTAGAGAAAATGCACCTGGGCTTGCACAAGGAAAGTTACAAGCACCAGGTAATGAATACAAGAAAGCTCAACAACTATAATAGCAAGCTCCTCTAGAAAACTGCGTTGCTGCTCTAAAATTGCACTATTGCTCCAAATCTGCACTGTTGTTTGACTTCGCCCCTTGATTTTCCCACTCTAGAGTGCCCAGAAAATTTTATAAAATTAGGAGAGTGCTCCTTGCCCAAAACCCAGAAAGGGTTTGGCCTATCTCCAAGCCAAATTTGAACCCACAAAATGGTGCCGATTCCCTAGCTAACTGGCAATTTGCCTTACTATAAGAATTAGGATTTCAAGTCCAAATATCGCTCGAAAAATTCTGTAAAATTGTCTATAGACTCCTCTCATTAAACCTACAAAAACCCAGAAAGGGTTTTAGCTGAATCCACCAATCCCCGGTGACCCCCAATAAGTGCAAATTGCCCAATTTGGCCAGAAAACACCCCACAAAACTAATACTACTGAATTAAGCCAAAATCCACCAATGGAAATCTCTCTCAAATTTGGCTAAATTCTCCCCTAAGGAATACCTCCAATCTCCGACCTTTATCTCTCCTCAACCTCTATTCCTCCGACCCCTATGCACTTCTAGAAATGTAGAATTTCGGCCCCAAAAATTCTCTCAACTCACTGCAGCTAAAATAAATTGCAAATATGCCCAATGGAAACTCTAAATTGAGCTCCCCAAATTGCCTCACTAGGGAGACACTCGAATTTCTTCGAAATGAGGGTGGAATTCCCGCTCGGAAATTTCTTGTGCTGAACAACACGGTTGTCTTGGCTAAGCAGCTCAAGAGAACTAATGTTGAATTATCAAATGATCAAAGATACCAAATGGAGGCATCCAAGCTCTATTTATAATTGCTAGTCCTCTCCCTTAGTGGTCCCCACCTTCCACTAATAAAATATTACTTTGCTGCCATTCTTCATTAAAATAATAATTTCCACTTCTCTCCCACAAAATAATATTTTCTCCCTTTTATTTAGTATCACAAAAAATTGGGAAAACCCCTTTGTGAATTTTTCGCTCACACTAATTGGGAACATTACATAATATGTATTCCTAAGGTAAAGACTATAGGGGATGAGGTGGGACCTCTCAAAGGAGCTCTATGTGATGATTTAACACTTCTAAAAGGCTCTCCACTCCCTTTGAAAGACCTAAGGAAGGCTTGTGCTAGACCTAGGGTTTATGAATAAGTGTGGGAAGAAATACTTCCAAGGTACTCGCCAAGTCAAGGAAAGGAAGAAAAAAGGGCTTCTTATGATTATTTCCAATGAACACTAAACTCACACAACCCTCAAAGAAATCCCCAAGGTGAGAGAGAAAGACCTAGGAATTTTTACTTACATGGTCAATCACTGTCTAGAAATATTTATGGATGACTTTACACCCTATGGGAATGATTTTGATGAAGCCTTGCACAACCTTGAAAAGGTACTTGATCATTGCATCCAAACCCACCTTTTTCTCAATACCTAGAAGTGCCACACGATGATGACTGAAGGTATTGTTTTAGGTCACTATCTCTTTGTTGTAGGTATACGGGTTGACACAACAAAAGTTGAGGTAATTATGAGAATCCCCTCTCATAAGACTCAAAAGGGGGTACATAGATTTTTTGGGGAAGGTAAATTATTATATATGATTTATAGAAATTTTTTCCATGATTGCATTACCATTTCTTTCCCTATTAACAAATGGTAAAGATTTTGAATGGATTGACAAGTGTAGCAACACTTTTGCAAAACTAAAAATATGTGTAACAACAACCATTTTACGAGGACCTAATTGGATTTTTCCATTTCACATATCCACTGATGCTTCTGATACATACATTGGAGCTATGTTGGGCCAGTAGGAGGAAAATAAACCTTATGCAATCTACTATATTAGAAAGAAATTGACACCAATAAAGGTAAATTATACGGTGACAGAAAAATGGTTTCTTGCTATTATTCATGTTATTAACAACTTTAGGCATTATATTATTGTTTATCATACTTTCATGCACACTGACCCTTTTCTATCTGATTTTTAATGAAAAATCTAGTGACTAATGCTAGGATTATTAGGTGGTTGTTGTTACTCCAAGAATTTGATATTACTATTGTAGATAAACCTGGGAAGGATAATGTTGTTGCATATTTTCTTTCTAGATTGACTAATGTTACTGATGATTTTCTTGTTGAAGATTCTTTCCCAAATAAGTACTTTTTTGTAGTATCCACTTATTCACCTTCATGTGAAGACATTACAAATTACCTTGATGCAAGAAATATTCCTCATCACCTTTCTCCCAGGGAAAAGAGAAAAAATGTTCAACAAAGTGCCCAATATTTTTGGTTAGATGGTTACCTCTTCCACACTGGTTTTGATCAACAAATAAGAAGGTGTGTAAGGGAGGATGAGATCCATGATATTCTCAATGTTTTTCATGATGGGCCTTCCAGAGGACATTTTATAGACAAGAGAACAAGTCATAGGATGCTTCATATGGGTTATTTTTAGCCAACTATATTCTGAGAAGAAAGGAAAAATGTGTAGGGGTGTGATAGTTGTTATAGGATGGTCATCCTACTCAATCAGATGAAACGCTGTTACAATCTCAACTAGAAATGGAACCATTTAAGAGTTGGGCTCTAGATTTTTTGGGACCAATTAATCCCCCATCTTAGCTAAAGACTTATATTTTGGTATGCACATACTACATCACCAAGTGGGTGGAGGAAAGAGAACTTACTAGGGAAACTGAACGTGCTATTTCATACATTTTGTTTGAAGAATTTTTTTCTTGGTATGGAGTGCCAAAGGAGATGGTTACAAATAGAGGAGCACATTTTACTTCTTGGCTGATACAAGACCTTGTTAGAAAGTATAGGATTCATGTGATAGAGTCACTTCACCTTACCATTCACAACCGAATGGGAAAGTGGAAAGTACTAGTAAGGTGCTTGAAGCTATTCTCATGAAGACTGTGGTAGGCCACCGAAGCAACTAGGCTAAGAGACTTCCAGAAGTGTTATGGGATTATAGAACTACTTGGAGGAATACTATAGGATCACCTCCCTTTGAATTGGTGTTTGATAAGAATCCTGTCTTCCCCATTGAATTTGAAATTATAACACTCAAAACTGATTTGGAGGTAAATTTAGACTTGAATACAACTCAGAAACATCGATTGGAATAGTTGAATGATATATATGAGAACCACTTGGCTGTTGTGAAATGAACAAATATTATCCAACAAAATGTGCCAAGTGGCATGAAAAATTTATTAAGAAGAAAGTGTTCCAAAAGAGTGATTGGGCTCTACTATATGACTCCATATTTAAAGATTCAAGGGAATTTGTGCACCAGGTGGTTAGGTCCGTATGAGGTAGAAACAAACTTTGACCATGAGACTATAAAATTGACAACCATTGATGTGTCTCAAACATTTTTTCTTGCCAATGGAAATTGTTTGTGCTTGTATCACAAACCTACTTCTAAGGATTCATTTGTCAACATTGTCTCAGATGAAGATTCAAACCTTGAAGTTGTTGGGGCATGGGAAAATTTTCTTGTGATACCAACCACTTAGATTTTTTTTTTCATTATCTAAAAGGAAAAAGAAAAAGAGGAAAAAAAAGAAAAAAAGAAAAAAAGAAAATTCTAATGGTGAAAACCCCTCTAGGGCGCCATTGGATGAATGTGGTGGTTGAAAACCAACTTTCTGGTGATCAACAAATCTTCTTTTATTCTTCTACAACAATATTTTGATATTTCTTCTTTATCGTTTAAATCCACAACTAAAAATCTATGCTGACACACTTGAATTTGCTGACACATCATTTTCTCTTTCACAACATCATTCTAATGGAGGACTTCACCAGTAGACACATGCCACAACTGAAACATTGCACATCACCAATTCAAGTCATTAAACTTGTATAGTCTCCATCTCAGCATAACGGTAAGTTGATGACAAGTATGATTTTTTTCATTTACTCACATTTTTGGATTTAAGGATGATATGACCCCCTCTCACACATGCCGCAGATGAATCTTATCATTAAGTTTGGGAGGGGGGTGGATCGTATATGTCATATGATACACCATACCACTATCGTAATTAATAAGTATATGTCATACGGGATACCATACCCCTATCCTGATCTAGTAATTATTGATTAGACCTTTTATTAATTAAAAAAACCGTCATTACTCCTGTCATTACTTTTGAAACTCAATGTGACTACACAAAATTATTCCCAATAACCATCGATTATGGAATAAAGCCTAAAAATTTGGAAAGGGTAAGACAATTATAGTAGACATATGCTCTCTACTCCAACAAACATTTCTATGAGCCATGTGTTAACCCTATAACAGTTTCTGAGTAGCCATGGGAGGAGCAGTAGTCCATCCTGCACCTGATTCTACCAATGCTTTGTTACACCATCCATAATCCCTAGATATATTTCAAAATGTAGGTTGGTTAGCCCATTTTGAGAACATGTAGGGATTTAATGAAAAAATTTCTTTGGATTTTGCACAAGATTTGAATGAGTAGGGTTCAATGGTTATAAGAGTTAGGATTTCTATTATATAGCAAGTAATTTCTAGGGTGACATGCTTTTCTCAAACAAGAGTGCACTAGTTTTGTAGGAAACTGGAAATTTGGCAACATCCAAAGCTACATTTTTACAATGAGGTGAGGAGGTAAGGTACAAGGGAAGAGAGATTAAAATAACATCCCTTCCTTATCTTAGGGATGGTGTAGTTTATTTCATTAAAAAAATTATCACTTGTGAAGAGTGTTTTGGGATTATATTTCATTACCATTTTCAGTTGTTAGCTCATTTTCTCAATGGACAGTTAATCAACATGCCTTGCTACATGTTAAATTCGTTACAATATATGGTAGAAATTGTACAAGTGGCAAAGCATCATAAAATCTGCTTAAATAACCATGGGTTGATAAAACTGATCATAATCGACACACTGTAATAGCAAGGAAGCACATGAAGGTTGCTTGCACGAGCTCCTAAGGAGGAAAAGAGTGAATATGAAGAACACGAGGAAAAGTGTGAAGCCAAAGCACAGGAGGAAAGTGTCAAAACAACACTGGAAGTAAGGGTTGTTCCACCTCCTAGGCCTTGTCGGAGGGGTCTTCGAACCAGACACTTTATGAATAAGGATCACATTTAAGGACCGATGGATATATCTAGTGGATAGTATGAAAGTGTTGAGTATGGATGCCCTATTGAAGAAGAAGTATTTGAAAAAGAGGCACCTAAACAGAGGCACTTAAGATAGAGGTACCTGAGAAAAATATATCTGAAGAAGTCCCTGAGAAATAAATGCATCTACAAACAATGATAAAGAAGAGGTTTAAAAAAGGCATTGGGGGGGAACCATAAGAAGAGAGTGTGAGTAACTACTTCACCATCAACTGACTCAATTCCAGTCCATACTATTATAGAAAAATCAAATAAATTCAAGTAAATAGAGGAAGAAACAAGTGAGGGAAAGAAGGAAGAACCCACGCTAGAACGAGAAAACATTCCTTCACTGGGTAAGTCTGAAAGTGATTCTCTTGCTCAAAAAATTAATGAATTGAAAGAGGAAAATGAAAATCTGAAGAGGCAACTCACTATGCTTAAGGAACAATTTCAATTTAAGAAACAAACATGATTGGAAACCCTAACAAAGGTGGCAGGAATGGTCTCATCTTTTGATACAATTGAAAAAATTTGTATGGGTTGTATACAAATACTTAAGGAGGCTGATTGTGAGGAGCCAACCACTATTTTAGTTGGAATTTAAGTCGAAGAATATGATGTGTATTTCCATATTTCTACTCCACAAGAACCTACTGACGATGCTACTATTACATAATAACCAACAACTGAACCAAACTGGGATGAAGAAAATTTGTCTACTGGTCCACAAGAACCTTTTAACAATGATGTTACTCCACAAGAATTGGTAGCTGAAACAGATCATACTGAAATAAATCAAATTACCGCTCCAAATAGAAGGAGGAAGGAAATGAAGAAATATTGCAAGAAGTTGTTAAATCTACTGCTGTAACAATAGTAGATACACCTCAATTACAATATGAAGAGTCATTGAAATCAAAATTTTTGCCATAAGAGTTAGATAAATGAAAGAGGTTGGAAATCTTGTTGAAAAATGAGGTCATACCTCTGTCTAAACATAAGGAGATTGTTGACAACCTTAAGAGGACTTGGGCATATTTTTTTTTGGTTCAGGACTTGGTGAAGATTAAAGAATAAAGGAGGAAAACAATAATGTGGGTAGGACAAATATAAGGAGAAGTAAGGCTATTATAGCAAGAAAAGGTACAAATGTATGAGCTTGCAAAGTTTGCATTAAGTTGAAAAAGTTATTCTCCTTCCTACCCCCTGTATCCGCAAGAAATGTTTTTTTCCTCTTTCAATTAATAACAATTAAGGAACAACGACCATTTATAGTAAGGGAAAATCAAGCCTTCTCAGAAACTTTTTAGAATGCCAATTTTTCTATGCAACATATGCTATGTGAGTTGTATCTACATGATCATGCTTGTTTTGAGGAAAATACCTTTAATATCACACCCTATGTTGGAGATGTTCAACTAAGAGATCATAAATCATCATGCAAAAATCAAGTTAGTTGGAAGGATGCTTGTAATATTGTAACAAAAAATGAGAGAGCTGAGAAACTTCTTATTCGAAATGAGCCAGGGCCTACTCAAATATTTTTTGTGGCTTATAGTAGGATGTGGCATTATCCAGCCACTAAAAATATTTTGATGGAATTTAGGAACATGGTTCTGGAGCGTTTCCTTAAGAGTATCAAGGGGCTGAGACATAGTGCATTGGAAGGAAGTAGAGAAATATGGGAAGCCTATAGGGAGGAATTGAGGAACGAGGACCCCTTCTATTTTCAAGAATTTTGTAAATGCACTTTCTAGGGTACACCAATACGTAAAATGCATCAAGAGAAGTGGGCCTAGTTGGGATGATCCTAGATTCATATAACTTTGACCTTATCCTGCTTGGAGAGTCATCATGAGTTGGGTTATTACTTTGGTAATTAAAGTCAGCCATGGGAAAGGGTGTCTAAGCATTGAAAGTTGTTATAACAAGCTGTTGAGTCAGGATAGTGAGTGTTGATATAATGTCTACTTGATCATGGTGTCTGCAATTAAAGGAGTGATGTCAAAGTAGTATAGTCATTAAAGTTCCAATTTGTTCCCTCTTTAGACATTATATTTTACCCTAAGTCTCCATCCTCTCTATTCCCTAATGGTCATCATTTCAAATCGTAGCATGGACACGATTTAATCTTGTTTTCTAGAGGTTATGCATAGAATCAGCAGGGTGAGGAGGCACTAAAACTGTTTTGTCAAATGCAGTGGGAAGGCCTGCATCCTGATGAATTTTTGTTGTCCATTGTACTTAGTGTATGTTCAAGCCTTGCATATTTGCAAACAAGGAAAGGATTATACACCAATATATCAAGCACACCCATCTTCTTAGTTTTGTTCAATGCAATTTCCTTTGAAATTGACTATTTTGGTCACCATTTTGCAGAACGGTTTATGACCAAATGGAGATTAATTTAGACAAACAGAAATTTTTTTCTCGAGGACAGGGCAAATAACAATAACCTATTCCATATTTTTCACAGGTATCACGGATCGGGAGATTTGATTGCATCTTCAAAGGCTATTTTTTGGACTGCACAAAAACAATCTGTTTTAGTCACCATTTTGCAGGAATGGTTTCTGACCACATGAAAGAGATTATTTGAAAATTGAAAGAGATTTTTATCAATGACACAATAAATAAAAATAACCTCTTCTAGATTTTACACAGGTATCATGAATCGGGAGATATGATTGCATATTCAAAGACTATTTTTCGGACTGCACAAATACTCTGTTTTAGTCATGGTTTTGTAGAGTGTTTTCTGGGTAGTCGGGGAAGAATTCAGGGAAACTAAGAGAGGTTTATCTTCAAAAATATATAATCACCTCCTTCATTTTTTACACAGGAATCATTGTTTGGTAGATATGGCCCGTTGAAAATCTGCTGCGCAACCGCTACGCAAGTCGTGCCCAGACCATCACATGCATGCTGAAGGCGAGCCACCTATCAGGTTTTCAAGACGTTGACATCTCCTTATCAGCTCGCCACATGCCATTTCTAGAAGGATGAAGTTTTGGGTGTTGCACAACTATTACACAGACTTTTTGAACAGTCAGAAAAGAAATTTTTGTATTTTTTCTATTTTCAGTCATGATGATCAATTTGAGGACATGTTGATTTAATTTGTATAAAAAGTTTGTGTTTTGAGGAAAAAAGATACTTTATGTTTTATGTCTTGAGGAAAGGCATTTAGAAAAACAACAATTTTATATTTTTGTTTCAATTTTTGGACCGATCCTTTGCTGGATCGAAGATGAAGGGAACTTAGACATAATTTCATCCTATGCATTGATTATATATTTTATGAATGAATACAGAACAAGTTGTTGTCAGTTCAACATTGTTTGCATCGGTTATTAAGAGTTTATGAGAGTGATTGTGATCAGTTTTATGAATAGAATGCTTATCACTTGAGGGTTATCAATTATTGTTTGCAAGGATTCTTATGGTATGACAATTTGGAGTTATCTTTGTCTATTTATCAGTTATTCAATTAATTCTTCTCCATAGTTTCTTGTTTATGGGTATAGTGATCTCAGTTGGTTTGGAATTTAGTTAAGTTGCTCTAAAACAACTGTATTCATATTTTAGTTGCAAATGAAATATTTTGTACTCATGCATGTTATTTATTTTGTTTAGTTTATTTCTTATGTATGAGCAATATTGTTATATGCAAGGAAATAAATTGTGTTTTCTGTTTTCTCCTCTATACTACAACTGATCTCTTTTGTCCAAAGTTATGCCTAACAAGCCCTTGTGGAGGATGTTGATTTTACTTGCATAAGTAAAGTGAATAGAAAGTCAAATTGATCACATGCTATTATCCTCTTCGACCATTCATACTTCAACCAAATACTTCAGAATTCCTTTTTCAGACCTGGTCTCTGCAAAAACTTGTGCTTTAAAGTCTTTAAAATTTATATTTTTCGAGTGAGGGAGCCCCCTCTAGTTGGAGAAGACTAGTCTCTCAACCCAAAGTGGTTTTTGGTTACCTCTGGGTTCCTCTCCTCAGCTTGGAGGAATTACGAAGTGATAACATACTGGTGCCATTGCCGGGGATCAAAAGGTTTTATCTTCTCCGGGAAAGATCTTCAAATTTTCAGAATTGGTTGTTGATGGTGAACAACAGTCAGACTTAGGAAGGCTGAACCATTCACCTGGTGACTTCAAAAAACTTCAAATCAAATTTATAAAGGAAAAAACCTTGTCAGTAGAAGGATGGAAGGACAGTATGTGAAAGTCAAGTACTTAAACTTGAATTTTCTCTAGGGCATAATATCAAGTTTTATCAATTGCTTCCTGTCCTTTCCAGAAAATGTCCAAAGTATTTTCTTCTATATGCTGAATCCAAATGTAGATTGAAAATCTACACATGAGTCCCCTTCTAGAAGTATATATCATTCCCTTGAAGATGAAAATGCATCTCCTTTTAGTATTGGTTGTCATGAACAAGATCCAAACGATAATCATAGTCCAACTAGTACAACTACAACTTCATCTCAGACCTCAGTCATGGCTACTGCCCGATATGCCCCATTAAATTTGCCAGCCCTTTTGCATGAGTTACCACAGAATTATGGTCAGAGGATACCTCAATTTGATGGTACAGGTAAGATCACAACAAGGAAGCATGTAGACAAAATCACTGACTTCATTGACCTTGAGGAAGTAGATCATGAAGACGTCAAAGTAAGGTTGTTTGTTCAAAGTATTTCGGGGAAGTTAGGGACTGGTATAGAAGTTTGGCAGCTAGAAGTATTTCTTTTTTCCAACAGTTTGAATATGTTTTCATTGATAGATGGGAGGTTAAAAAGAACCCTTTTTAGATTATGGATGAGTATAGGAATCTAAAGAGGCAGCTCAATTAGACAGTCCAAGATTTCTCAATCAGATTTAATTGTGTATATGATTCCATACCTACTGATGTAAAGCCTCCCCAAGGTTTGGCTATGGTTCATTATCCAGATGGTTTGGATTCTGAGCTTTCCTATTTTCTTAGAGAGAGGAATTCTGCCACTTTGGAGGATATGCAGAAAAATGTTGTTGATGTGGAAGAAAATTTGTTGATCAAAAAAGCCAAAATGGAAGTTGAAAGAAGGGAAGTGGTTAAGGAAGATCTTTCTCCATTGTCAAACCTTAAGCTCGATACATCGATGAAAACCATGGAAAGGTTGATGGACAAATTCACTATGAAAAACAAAATTGTTGTTAAAGGGCGGCGAAGAAGAATTCCTTCCCAAGTAGATTTGGTAGAAGAAGTAGAGTCTGTTGATTTATGGTACCATAAGCTAGAAAATGGTTGTTTTATTTATTCATTTGAAGATAGTCCTGAAGAGAAATCAATGGCATGTTCTCAACAAGAGGATTTTCAATTTCAACAATTTGAGGAATGCAATCTGCTTGCACGTGTCACTTATGACAACAATGAAGAATATGATGAAAGTATTGAATCAGGTGAGAAGTCTTATAGTTTTGAACATAAAGAAAATAATGAATTTTCTAATGATAACTCTCTACCTTTATGTTATGCTACATTTGAATTGTTGAGAGAAAATTATAAGATCACTAGGAAAGAAAAAGAGCAAGTTGAAGCTAGCATAACTTGGCAGCAACCTTTAGATATAGTTGAGGACTCCGTTGCTTGTTACATTGAAGACTCCTTCATCCAAAAATTGCAGCAGCCTTTTTCAGTTTTCAATGATCCAATAGCTGATTATTTGGATGATTTTTACAGTCAAAGTTTTTCCCCTTCAGCTAGTTATGAGTCTAAAAACAAGGATGATGGAAACTTATTTTGTTTTCAGGAAGATTTCCAACAGATAAATTTTTCTCCTTTTGCTAGAAATGAAGTAGATAGTACTATTGATAATGAATCTCATGTCTCTTCTCTTGAGTTTGATTGGTATATTCAGCAGCCTTGCTAATTGTTAAGTGACCAAGTAGAAAGTCAGGATATTCATTTGAGCTTTTCTTCAAACCATTCATTTTTTGAATTATTATTATTTCAAGAAGAAGCTTGTGAAAATCAGAGCTTTGAATTTGCATTCATAAAGGCTTTGGACAATGAAAATGTTCCATGTAATAGCCACCCAGTATTACAAGAAAATTATGAAGAAGGACATGTTTTTGAAGACCTCGTGGATGTGGATATTTTTGCTATCGACAAGCTAGTGGTTGAAAACAAGGAGAGTGCTTGCCTTTTTGCTAGTTTTCAAGATGGGGTAATGCTTCAAATTATTGAAGATTCTTCTGTTGTCATCAAAAGAGGTGATTTTTCATGTTCTTCAAGATCCTTTGGCCGATTTTTTGTAGCCATTAAGGAAAATGGTTTCTCTTAAATTTGTGGATTGTAGTCAACAGTTTCAATGGTAGTTTGGGTTACCAGTCTTGCCTTTTTTCTACCTGTTCAAGGCAACAACGAGCGACACTCAATCAAGTAGGTTTCGGCTTGACTAGCTACATTGGAAGGAGGTGATTAGCTAGTGTACATATTTTCAACATATCCAAGATTCCATTTTCTATACCATTTTACTTTTGATTATTGCAAGTGTGGGTAGTAGTAGCTGGGATTTGAAGCCCGAGGTGAAGGCCATAAGGTCATGGTTTTCTGCCACCATAAATAAATTAGTTTGTCAGATAGGAGTGTCTCAATATTGTAGTCCTTTTCAGCCAGTCCGGTCTATAACATTTTCTAGTTTGGTAGTCTGTATATCATTTTTATACATTGTTTCTTTTGACCAATGGATAGGCTTCTGGTCTGCGGTGTCATTCTTGGCACCTCATAGGGAGGCTGCCATCCCCAATGGAGAAAATGTTAGAGTAAGTTAATTTATTAGTCGAAGGTCTTTGAACTATTATTTTTTTGTCTTGTAGGGCATCAAATCCATAAACATTATCACTACAATTACATCATTTGCGGAGCAATGTCATAGGTGAATAGTCTTGGTGTCTACATGATTTTGAATCAAATGACACTTTGTGTTAATATGTTTGGTTTGATCATGTAATTTTGAATTCTTGGCCAAATTAATTGCTAAATATTGTCGATCAAAAGAGGAATAGATTTCACTTATTTCTCCTGTAAATCTTCAAGAATTTTCTTGAGCTACATAATGTCCTTAGTTTCTTTTGTAGCTACCACATATTCTGCCTTTATTGTGAAATATGTTGGAACTAATTGTTTGTGTGACCTCCATGAGACAACTCCTAATCCAAGACCCTTAAAATAGCCTGAAGTAGACACTCCATTCTCCTTATCTCCATCAAAGTCTGAATTAGAATATCCAATCAAGCTGAAGTCATCTACTTATGAACATTTTGAGTCCAATGTCTTGAGTTCCTTTCCAGTACTTTAGAACTCTTTTTGTAGGAGACCAATTTCCTGCACAAGGCTTTTTCATAAACTTGGAAAGGATTCCAATAGTAATTGAAATATCTAGTTTGGTAGTGATGAGTTAGATAAGACATCCCACGAGTTGTCTATACTTAGTTGCATCCTCAAATTAATTTCCTTCTTTAGATGTGATCTTCATATCTTGTTTCATTGGAGTGGACAAAGGATTGAATTCATCCATTCCAAACTTGTTCAACAATTATCCAATGTACTTCTTTTGAGAGAGGAATATATACCTTGGATGTTGGCTCACTTCAATGCCTAAGTAGTAATGAAGGCGTCCCAAATTTGTCATCTCAAATCCTTTCTTCAATTATTTCTTTATGGATGCAATATAGTTTTCATTATTCCTTGTTATCAACAAATCATCTACATATACCATAATATAGACAAAATTTTTGCCAAATTTATTGAAAAATAAAGTTGCATCATCAAGATTAAAGTGTTTGAATTTCAATTTCAAAATATACTTAGTCAATTTTTTGTACAAAGATTTTATGAGTTTACATACTTTTTGTTCTTGTCCATTAGAAAAAAAACCTTCTAGTTAAGACACGAAAACATTTTATTTCAAGTCTCCATTCAAGAAAGCAGTCTTTACATTCATCTGATGGACTTTCCATCCATTCTGAGCTACCAAGGAAAAGAGAGTCCAGATGGTGACCGATTTTGTTGTGGGAGAAAAGGTATCTTCATAATCAACACCTTATTTCTATGAAAATCCTTTTTCCATGAGCCTTTCTTTGTGCTTGTCAAGTGAGACATCTAATTTATACTTGTTCTTGAAGATCCACTTGTAACCAATTGGTTTGGTTCCAAATGGAGGGTCCACTAGCTTCCATGTTCCATTATTTATAAAAGCATCATACTCCTTCTGCATTGGTTCTTTCCATTCATCATGAGAACTTATTTAAAGAAATTTGGTTAAAAGATAGTAGAAAAACTTAATTCATAATCATAAGAAACATCCATATCATAAATTGAATCATAATCATCTACATCACCTCTAATTTTTCTTGTGGAACTTCTAGTTCCTATCTTTCTAACTTCATCGGGTTGAACACTTTCAAGTGTTTTAATGAGTAATTTTAAGGACATTTATGAGATGGTCCATACTTCTCTATTGATTGAGATGGGGTTGCATCAATATTTAGCCTTCCAATCCTATCAATCACATCATTCAAATGGTGTTCCTGACTTGAAGAAGTGGTTGGAACTTCAAGAGGGGGATACATTGCCTCAAAAGGAGATTCCATAGATTGATCCAAGATAGGGACCCCCCCTTCAAGATTTGAAATCTCATTATCAAATTCATGATAAATTTTTGCATGATTGAATCTATCCAAATGATCAAGATGTCGCTCAACAATATTGTCAATCTTGGAAGATTTAAGAAAAATTACATCTCTAAACAATATAAAATTCTTATTTACCTCATCGTAGAGATGATATGCTTTGGTGGTATCTGAACACCCCAAGAAGATGCACTTTCAAATCTTTGAATCAAGCTTATTTCTTTGTTCCTTAGGAATCAAGGCATAGTAGGTGGAACCAAAAATCCTGAGATGCCTTACTGAAGGAATATGGCCATATCACATTTCGTAAGGAGTCTATTTTTTTAGAGCATGAAATGGATTATTTATTTGTTTATTTATGTATATACTACACATAGAACTACATCAGCACAAAACCATTAGCTTTACATTTTTGAAAAACATGATTGAGTGAACCATGTTTAAGATAGTCCTATTCATTCCTTCAACTACACCATTTTGTTGAGGATTACATGTGTTGGCGGTGCTGGACCCGCCAACATGTTAGGGGATCTCCCCGGTAAGAAGTCCCAATTAGACCTCAGACCGTTTGGTGTAGGAGTCCCAGTAGTGGGTCGTATGGTAATGAATTGACCATGATTTCACATAGAGGCAAGTAAGATAACTCTGTTGGTAGAAAGCGTGTGACAGGTGCAGCGAGCCAAGGAAGGTGCATGAGAGGTTCTAACACATGAGGGCTGAGATGAGTGTGCCCCTTGGAAACTTGTGATAGAACGTAGTTAAGAAGGGAACACACGAGCAAAGATACATCACAACATGGAAGGCAAGTTAGCAAGCAATCCAAAGTGATGGTTAAACCAACAACACATTTCAGAAAGATTCATACATACATACACAGATAGCTATACATGCATGCATAAGTAAACATATACATATATCATTTAGAGTAAACTAGATAGCATAGAATACAATACAACATATGCATGAAACGTGATGGCTCTTATTATATTAAGAAGTGTAAGTTCCATTCATAAAATACGTCCATGTCCAACCACTAGTTCCGATAGTGGAATGTTACAGCCACAATCGCCTGATCCTCTAAAGATATGTACTAGCTCTGTGTAGTGGAGAAGCCAATGCTCGTTACAATACTATCCAAGCTTTCTCCAAGATAGTCTTATTGGAAGCTTGGCTAACCAAAAGCCTATACAATGAGTTATGAGGGACTATTTATAGCAAAGGGTGGGGTGGCCCTTGACATTCCCCTTTGTGATAGTTCAACTACCCTCATGACTCTTCATCTACTCTATGACTATTACATCCAACTATCGACACTTGACTTACACTTGACAAGACATTACATTACAATGCACATGTACCCATGTGAGAGAAATGGCTTGAGCAAGCCATGCTAGACATCACTATGACTTAGACAACCATGGAAGTCCAACTCCTCAACATCCTCGCGCTGATCAACAGTAACATATTGATGCCAAGATTGGTATTCCGCGATGGTGTCCGTGTGATCCAAACTGACATATTTTTGGAACCTGACTCTTGCCTCCATAACATCTGGGTACACTGCTTGGGCTCCTTTGTCCAACTTGTCTATAACCATGCACATCATTGTCTTCAATGCAGCTGGACTAGCAACATACTTGTGCATGATTTCTGCACTGATGGGAAAGTCTTGGCTGGTAGCAATGCACATCAACTCATCGAAGTATGAGTCAAGCTCTAGTCAGACTTGTGCCTTTGTATTCACCTCAGTGAGAGTCCCAATAGATGGGATCACATGTGCACGCACCACAACATCCATACTCTTGAATACACGTGCATGGGAAGCCTGTATACTGGTGATGCGCTGCAGGAACTCTTCATAGTTCTGAATCTGACTCCAGATACGTGCCTTCAGCTCAACTGCACTGGTGTTCATCATCTTAGGCAAGTGAAGTGGGGCTCCCTTGTATCTCATCGTCCATGTTTGCATGTAATCAACAACAACATGCAAATTCATCAAAATACGTGCTCTTCTAGCACATCGCTACTGCCATCCATTGAGATGGACGACTGCCTTATGCATGGTGCCAAACTTGGAGTACAACACTCGCATAAATGTGTCAAGGGACAAAACTTCATTTAGTATTGCATTCTTCAGTTTAGCTTGGGCGGATTTTGTCACCAACTCTCCTCCTTGCTTGGTTGTCTGTAGTTCCTTAGCCATTTGCTCATTCTCAGCTATCAGAAAGTGAACACTTGAGTTAGTGGCTTCGGCATACACTCTGGTTGCATCGGCCAAGGCTGCTGGATGTTTGCGCACATCAGACATGATCACTCGTTCCTCAACTTGTGCAGGAGATGTATGATCATCCGGAGTCGACACTCTACGAGAGTGCACAACTCTATGTTGAGACTCGTTGAATGAGACATTCTGAATCTCTCCTTCCGGCTGATCTCCGAGGATCTCAGTGCCTCCTCAGTCGCTTGAGACTTTCTCATCATCTAGATGCAGTGAAGTAGGTAAGTCATCCTCTTGATGGTGAGGCATAAGGTCGATTCCCTGTTCCAATTCCTGTTGCTCCATATCCATATCCAATTGTTGGGGTGCTTGCTCTATCTCACGAGCGAAGTCCTGCTCCTACGATGGTCACCATGTCTGCCTGATGCCAGCTATTATGATGAATCCACTACCAGTACAGGCATTGTTTCATCTGTTTGCACATGTTGCGCCACCTGCTATACCTGTTGCTGTTGTGCTTCCCTCTCCTGTTTGCACAGCTCTTGTTCCTTCAGGAGTTGCTCCTTCAGCTTATGTAACTCCTTCTATGTTTCCTCCATTCTTCTCTTCTCCCTCTGCCTTTGCGTGATTCACTTGTCGCAATGTTGCCTCTTTGCCTCTATAGCCAAAGCTGCTTTCTCTACCAGTGGATCTGCTTCGAACATGCAACTTTTCTCTTCCTCCATGCAATCGACAATCTTCCTCTTTCCCTTGTCATGCACTAGTATGCTTGCCTCTACTACTACTGCTGCTGGTGCTAGTGCTCTCTGAGATGTTGCTTCATGTTGCTTCGCTAACCACTCCACAACGAAGCTAACCTATTCATTAGGTCTGGAGAAACTGTAGCAATATCTCCATGGGTCCTCCTCGGCCCAATGAAATGCCCCGTGGATCCAGTTGAACTGTACTCTCGTGCAGTGATCTTTCACAATACAATGTGGGTCATATGAATTGTAACTTTGAGGTCGAATGGATACTTCCTCATTTGTTCCGCTTTGACATCCGCTTGCTTGAAACTTCGGATCTCATATAACCCAATTTGCAATGGAAGAGCAAGCCAAGGTGCCTTCTTCTTCTAGTGTAGTCTAGATGTCAATCCTGTTGAGATGTGATATGCTACTTCCTGCATGACGAGTATGTCCAAGGAAAACTTTGGCAGAACCCGCGGAGGCTTCTCCGTGCTAAACATTTGTGTGAAGGTGCCGGACGATGAGGCATACCAATCAGCAATGTATATCAGTGCCTCCATTGTTGCCCTCGACATGCAGGGTGGATCCTGTTCAAATATCATCTTGTAAACTGGGATGAAAAAATGATCGTACAACCATGTGATAACTCCCTTGAAGCTGCATTCGGACAACAACTTACAATATGCATTCACAACAGTCTCTGTTGGTGACCATGCCCACTCCAAGCCCGGGAACTCCTGTCGGACACAGATTCCATCTAAGATGTAGGTGGACATGTAGATATCTGCTTGCATACCTCCAGGTGACTATCGAGCCTTCGTTACCTATTCCTTCAGTTGGTGAGCCAACATGCTAGACCAGTTACATGGTTTTCTCTCTCTAGCTAGTTGGTTGAGTATGATCACCCAACTCTGTGGGAAGGTTTCCATGATTTCTTGGCCATACAGTCTACATGTAAATATGACCAAGTATTGATATGCCTTCCGCAGTATCTTCGTGTTGTAGATCTAGTTGGGTGTCATTTTGAATCTAGTCGGATCCTTTACCCAATTCTTAAGAATGTCTCTGGAGTTGGCACTGCTGCTAGGTAAGCTGAAGGGAGTCTCCATGGTAGTCACAGGCTCCAACATCTGATACATCTCATCATAATCCTATGCCCAAAAGGTTTCAATCTTCATCCCGCTAACACTGCTCAAAGTCATTGTCTCGGGATCAGTGTGTGAGACAATCTAATGTATCATGTCCATGCATGTGAACGTGGGGTATCTATATGAAATCCGGTACAAGCTAGACTTGTGAATGTTCACATACACTTGGTGGTCTTCGAGGTCTTCCCTAAAAGTGCCTACAAATGCTTCATTGACCTGTTGTCATTTCGGCTTGATGTCCTTGTCCAGAAACAACTTGGTATCTTCATATATCGGTAGACATTCAGGAACCTATTCAATTGCTACTCTAGTTGCACTTCCATCAGTGTCCTTTGATCTTTCTCTCTTGGAGGCCATTGATCTTGTACTTCTAAGAGGAATATTAACACCTGAAAGATTTGAAGACAAAGCAGCATGCATGGAAAGAAATTTGCTAGCGAAAACCAAAGCAAATTCGGGGAATGACGTAACACATACTTGGGGAATGATAGGCAAAGATTGCACAATTTATTTTGGGAGGCTGGGTGACTTGTTACCAGAACTGTGCAAAAGGAAGTCTGGGTTGCTTGGGAGGCAAGACTAGCAGCTAGATTTGCGCGATGCGTAATCCAAACTGACTACTGACTGCTGGGATTACACAATGCACAATTCAAGCTGGCAATGACTGCAGGCTCAGGGATTGCATTGCACAATTTTCTGGGCCAATAGTCACTGCCCCTCAGAAATGCACAAAACAATCCTGGAGGACAGTGCCTGGGCAGAAATGCACATTTTCTGGAGAGGAAGACAAAGCCTTCCTTCCCTGGATTGCTCAATGCTGTCTCAGTGAGGCAGAGTCCGGGCCAAGCTGGCCAGACTCGCCAACGGGTGACTGAAAGCAAATGCGAAAGTGAATGCATGGCGACACTAAGTGAAAGCATAAGTGATTGATTGTGCTTGAAAACATTGAATGAAATATTTAGTAAATAGATCAACATGCATGTGGGTGAAGTGAGTCGCAGAATTAGCGACTGTTCATGCAAAACAATTTCATGCATGCAAAAATGGTGAGATAGCAACGAAAACTAAAATGATGCTAGTAAAATCTAGTATGCATGTAAATGACAAAAAACATTCAAAGAAATCAAGAAAACAACGCTCACACAAGCGAAAACACAAAAAGCGTTAGAAATGCTGAAAAAGACAAGTTGATACCAATTACCCATGAATAGCTGAGCCGTATGTGTCGAAGAGTCTTGGATGTGCTATGGGATGTCAGAGCTCCAAGATCGATGTGAAAGAATGAGCTGTGATGCATCGAATAAGTAAGTTTGAGCTCATGATGTGCATGCCACAAATCTAGGAAAAGGTGACACTTGGAAGAAAGGTTTTAAAATGATTTTGCATGTAACCTTTGGCTACTAAAAATAGTTCCCTGAATCATCGAATGCTTTTTGCATGTTTCCTTTTGCTATTCTGGGAAAAAGAAAGTCATGCATGCAAGTCAAGTTTCCTTGGTCTCGGGTGGAACTGGTCAACCCAACTGCTCATGCATGAGTCTGCTCAACTGTTGGGAGAAAATGCACATTTTTGGATGGGAGCTGGGCTTCCTGCCCAGGAGATATGCACAATTTATGGGCATAGCAGCTAACTGTTGCCTAGGATTGTGCAATTCTTGGGCTGAGCAGGCCTGCTGGGAAGGATTGCGCAGTTTTGTGGGTGAAGTCTGACTGACAGAGTTGCGCAATTCTGGAGCCCAGCAGGCTGCCAGACAGAATTGCATAATTTCTGGAGGGAAGGCTGGTTGCCCTCCAGAATTGTGCCATTTCTTGGGGGAGCTGCTCAGCCTGCAGCTGGACCAAGTCCGATTGAACAACCTGTGAGGGGAATGCATCAAGCTTTGATCGACATGCTGTCTTTATGCAAGAAAAAAACTAAAGCTTGTGTACTTGACGAAGTAAGACAAGGTGCTATGAAAGGTTGGTAGGGAGGTTCCAAAACGAAGCTAAGGAAAAATTTTGGAGGGTGGTTGTAGCCGCCACAACACTTGGTGACACACTGATAGAAATCAAACTCTTTGAATGGACCTTGTTCGTGAAAAGCAAGTCTAACACCTCCGGAAGTATTGTTCAGTTCTTAGTTCATCTCGGTTTCACACTAGCTTGATTGTAAGATGTAGCATCTGCAAAGCTCTTGGTTGATTGACACACATTCCAAGCCAAGGAAACATAGTTGTTTCGATTGGGGTTGAGGGGTATATTGGTGCACAAGTAGTATAGTCATCAGAGTATTATTTTCATCTCTGGTGTTGCTCCGCTGACAACAGGCCTGGACAGTACCCCGGTGGAGTCACATAGGAACACTAGCATGGCTCCGCTTCCAGTGAGCATGGTCAGTACCCCAACGGAGTTACTTGCATCACCTCTCTACGTGGGAAGCCTTCTCTTATTTTTCCTTATTCATTTTCATTTTTTCATTTTTTTTTCAATTTTTCATTTTTTTCATTTTCATAACTGTGCATAGCACTTATTCATTTCAGAGGCGGAAGAGGGATCTTTAATTATTGATAGAACAAGAGGTTGTTCAAGTAGAGAAGTAGTTTATTATACCTTTGACATGCTTGTTAAGGTTTTCCCCCTCACCTTACTCTACTTGATTGAGCTGACAAGGGTTAACCCAAAAACAACCGACTAGAGTAGGTGACACTAGTTAGCGCACAAGCGTTGTGTTTTCACCAAGGTTCACTTCAAACAATACATATTTTCCTTCGACGTATCATGAAATAAAGGTAACAAGTTATTCATACATAGGCAGGATGACAGATAACCAATTAGTGATAGTTGTATAAGGCCTCTTGTATTTTACCCAGCTTGTTTCAAGAGTTGTACATGGTTTCATGCGAAACTAACCTACAAGCGAAAATCAAATAAGAAAACAACAAAGAAAAGTAGAAGCAGAAGAAAAAGAAAGAGCAAAGTGGGTAAGCAAACAAGCAAGCAAACAAACAAACAAGAAAAACAAGTAAGCAAACAAGCATGCAAGCAAACCGACTGAAAGAAAACACTACTCCTACTCCTACACTAACTGTGCATGGGCCTAATCACGTGAAGTGATATTTCCAATGCAGCCATCAGCGCATTGGTTGACCCATGTTGGTGAAGGCTTGGTCCACGAGCAAGCCAGTTATGTGAACCAGTAAGAAAGAAAGATATAACAACGAAGACAACCACACTTTGTGCTCCGAGATGCCCATGGGACATAAGTGAGTGCAAGTGCATGAATAGCAGTCTGTGGACTTACCACGGCGTTATGTGACACTGCATGCAAATTTGAAGAATAATCACTCTCTTGACTGTGACATGCAAGAAAACGAAAGAAGCAAATATAACTTGTGTCATGCACGTGTGCTTGCAATGTAAGATTCCTCCAATGCATGATCGATGGGATCGTGTAGTTCGAGTGGAGGAAGCACGATCTGTGTGTGAGATTGATCTTCATTGCATACAGATGAGTGATGAGGAGCCTCGGGTGATTGAACAATTTCATGATCAGAAGTGAAACTAACCCTAAGAGAGCGAGGGCCTGATATAACCATCAGCTCGAGCTAAAGTGCCTCAACAGTCTTGGGTGTTTTGACTTCATCGTCAGATAGATCATCATAAACAGATGGCTTAGAAAAATCAACTGCGATAGAATCATGATCATGATCGCATATAGGAGTAAATGGATCACGATAACCATGATCAGAAAAATCCATGATTTCTTCGGCATCCTCATGATCTGATGAATCAAACAGAGGGGTAGATGAGAAGTGAAAAAATTCATCCTCTGTGTTTCCAGAAAAGGCAGATGAAAGATCAAGTGGATTTTCAATGAATAACTCATCCTCTCCATTGTTGAATGATGGAATGATGTCCGGTGTGTCTTGCGAGCGATCAACAATGGGTGCATCCATGGATGAAGATACACATGGGAAATCATGGATGGTAGGTTCACCAAAAATGTCAGGGAAGAACGAAGCTGGCTCAGATGGAAGGGAGTCATCCTTTGCTGAGTGTTGATGCTCAAGCTCCCACTCATACTCTTCATGAATGACAGTGCATGTTGGTTGTGCAATACCAACTCCGTCAGTGGCTTGGTACTCGTTCACAAGTGTAGAGTCCGGAATGGAAGAACACAAGACAATATCGTCTGGAGGAACAACCAAGTGTGAAGACGGAGGTTGTGGAACAAAAGGCATATGACAACTTGATGGACCACAACCAAATCTGCACGAAAATTAAGTGAAGTGATGTTGGGAGGATGTGACAACTGAACATGTGTGCGAGCATGATCCTCAAAATCACTCTACAATGGTGGAGTTGTTTGATGAGGGGATGGTGGATAGTTACTTGTGACAGTGACCACATCCATCTGGGATTGTGTAGCTCCATCACTGAAGAATGCTGAGCGAGGCTTGATTGCAAACTTCTTCTTGGGACGAGCATATTTCTTAACACAATACTTGAACCGGTCCCAAAGATAGAAAAATTTCATCTATCTCTTCGGAGCTCGAAACTGCAAGTCACGGAAGCACTGCAAAAAATCCATAGTCGATTCATTTGGAGCCTTCCGTTGTTGTAACAGTTTTTGGTCAAGATGGTCTAGATCAAAATGATGGAAAGTTTATTCAATGAGATCACATAAGTGCTAAAGTGAGTGCACGCTGTCAGCCAGTAGGCTGCACAACCACTGATGTGGAGATTCATGAAGTGTGTATGCAAGCAACAAGCTGGCCTGTTTGTCAGAACATCCATCCTCCTCATGAAGCATGGAAATAAAGTCATGTAAGAACTCAGGCCAAGCCACTTCACCTTCACCATCATACGTGTACGTGGAAAAGAGATCAAAGAAATCCCTCGTGATAGTGACATCTTCATGATTCAAAAAACATCGCGGAGGGAGAAGAGTGCAAGAATCCATGATAGATAGGCGAAGGTTCAAAACAAGATGAGAGGACACAAATTGTCATCTGGCCCTCCTAGCGCCAGAAATGTTGACGGTGCTGGAGCTGCCAACATGTTAGGGGATCTCCCCAGTAAGAAGTCCCAATTAGACCTCAGATTGTTTGGTGTAGGAGTCCCAGCAGTGGGTTGTATGGTAATGCCTTGGACTCGATTTCGCACAGAGGAAAGTAAGATATCTCTATTGGTAGCAAGGGTGTGACAACTGCATTGAGCCAAGGAAGGTGCATGAGAAGTTCTAACACACGGGGGTTGAGATGAGTGTGCTCCTTGGAAACCTATGATAGCACGTAGTTAAGAAGGGAACACATGAGCAAAGATACATCACAACATGGAAGACAAGTTAGCAAGCAATCAAAAGTGATGGTTAAACCAACAACACATTTAAGAAAGATTCATACATACATACACAGATAGCTATACATGCATGCGTAAGTAAACAGATACATATATCATTTAGAGTAAACCAGATACCATAGAACACAATACAACATATGCATGAAACTTGCTGGCTCTTATTATATTAAGAAGTGTAAGATATAGTCATACAATATATCCATGTCCAACCACTAGATCTGATAGCAGAACGTTACAAACACAACCACCTGCTCCTCCAAAGAGATGTACTAGCTCTGTGCAGTGGAGAAGCCAAGGCTCGTTACAATACTGCCCAAGATCTCTCCATGATAGTCTTATCAGAAACTTGGCTAACCAAAAGCCTATACAATGAGTTATGAGGGACTATTTATAGCAAAGGGTGGGGTGGCCCTTGAAATTCCCCTTTTTGACAATTCAAATGCCCTCATGACTCTTCATCTACTCTATGACTGTTACATCCAGCTATTGACACCTGACTTACACTTGACAAGACATTACATTACAATGCACATGTACCCATGTGAGAGAGATGGCTTGAGCAAGCCATGCTAGACATCACTATGACTTAGACAATCATGGAAGTCCAACTCCTCAACGTCCTCACGCTAATCAACAGTAACATACTGATGCCAAGATCGGTAGTCCGCGATGGTGTCCGTGTGCTCCAAGGTGGCATCTTTCTGGAACCTGACTCTTGCCTCCATAACATCTGGGTACACTGCTCGGGCTCCTCTGTCCAACTTGTCTGTAGGCATGCACATCATTGTCTTCAACGTGGCTGGACCAACAACATACTTGTGCATGATGTTTGCACTGATGGGAAAGTCTGGGTTGGTAGCAATGTAGATCAACTCGTTGAAGTATGAGTCAAGCTCTAGTCGGACCTATGCCTTTTTTTTCTCCTAGGTGAGAGTCCCAATAGATGGGATCGCATGTGTGTGCACCACAACATCCATACTCTTGAATACATGTGCATGGGAAGCCTGTATACTAGTGATGAGCTGCGGGAATTCTTCATAGTTATGAATGTGACTCTGAATACGTGTCTTCAACTTGACCGCACTCGCCTTCATCATCTTAGGAAAGTGAAGCGGGGCTCCCTTGTATCTCATCGTCCATGTTTGCATGTAATCAACAACATCATGCAAGTTCGTCAAAATATGTGCTCTTCTAGCACTTTTTCTTTTCCATCCGTTGAGATGGACAACTGCCTTATGCATGGTGCCAAACTTGGAGTACAATGCTCGCATAATTGTGTCAAGGGACAACATTTCATCTAGTATTTCCTTCTTCAGTTCATCTCGGGCGGATGTTGTCACCAAATCTCCTCCTTTCTTGGCCATTTGTAGTTCCTTATCCATTCACTCATTTTCATCTATCAGAAAGTGAACACTTGAGCTAGTGGCATTGGCATATACTCTGGTTGCATCGGCCAAGGCTGCCCAATGTTTGCGCACGTTAGACACGATCACTCGTTCCCCAACTTGCATAGGCGATGTATGATCATCTAGAGTCGACACTCTATGAGACTGCATAACTCTATGTTGAGACTCGTTAAATGAGATGTTGTGCATCTCTCCTTCTGGTTGATCTCCGAGGATCTCAGTGCCTCCTTGGTCACTTGAGACTTGCTCATCATCTAGATGCGGTGAAGCAGGTAAGTCGACCTCTTGGTGGTGAGGCATAAGGTCGATGTCTTGTTCCAATTCCCGTTGCTCCATATCCGTATCCAACTGTTGAAGTGCTTGCTCTATCTAATGAGTGAAGTCCTGCTCCTATGATGATTCACCTTATCTGCATGATGCAAACTGTTTTGATGAATCCACTACCAGTACGGGTGCTATTTCATCTATTTGCACATGTTGCATCCCCTACTGTACCTGTTGCTACTGCACTTCCCTCTCTCGTTTGCGCATCTCTTGTTCCTTTCGAAGTTGCTCCTTCAGCTCATGCAACTCCTTCTTTGTTTCCTCCATTCTTCTCTTCTCCCTCTGCCTTTGCGCGATTCGCTTGTCGCATTGTTGCCTCTTTGCCTCTATAGCCAAAGCTGCTTTCTCTACCAGTGGATCTGCTCGGAACTTGTAGCTTTGCTCTTCCTCCATGTGATTGACAATCTTCCTCTTGCCCTTGTCACACATTGGTACGCTTGCCTTTGCTGCTACTTCCGCTGGTACTGGTGCTCTCCGAGATGATGCTTCATGTTGCTTCGCTAACCACTCCACGACGAAGCTGACCTATTCATTGGGTCTGGAGAAACTGTAGCAATATCTCCATGGGTCCTCCTCGGCCTAATGAAATGCCCAGTGGATCCAATTGAACTGTACTCTCGTGCAATGATCTTTCACAATACAATGTGGGTCATATAGATTGTAACTTCAGAGGTAAAATGGATACTTCCTCATCTGTTCCATTTCAACATCCACTTACTTGAAACTCCGGATCTCATATAACCCAATCTGCAATAGAAGAGCGGGCCAAAGTGCCTTCTTCTTCCAGTGCAGTCTAGATGTCAATCCTACCGAGATGTGATATGCTACTTCCTGCATGACGAGTATGTCCAAGGAAAAATTCAGTAGAACATGTAGAGGCTTCTCCGTGCTGAACATTCATATGAAGGTGCCGGACGGTGAGGCATACCAATCAACAATGTCTATCAGTGCCTCCATTGCTTCCCTCGACATGCAGGGTGGATCCTGTTCGAATATCATCTTGTAAACTAGGGTGACAAAATGATCAGACAACTATGTGATAACTCCTCTGAAGCTGCATTCGGACAACAACTTACAATATGCATTCACAGCAGTCTCCGTTGGTGACCATGTCCACTCCAAGCCCGGGAACTCCTATTGGGCACATATTTCATCTAATATGTAGGCGGACATGTAGATCTCTTCTTGCATACCTCCGGGTGACTGTTGAGCCTTCGTTACCTATTCCTTCAGCTGGTGAACCAACATGCCACACCAGTTACATGGTTTTCCCTCTCTGTCCAGTTGGTCCATCACGATCACCGAACTCTGTGGGAAGGTTTCTGTGATTTCTTGGCCATATAGTTGACATGAAAATATCACCAAGTATTGATATGTCTTCTGCAGTATCTTCGTCTTGTAGATCTGGTTAGGTGTCATTTTGAATCTAGCCGGCTCCTTTACCTAGTTCTTAAGAATGTCTATGGAGTTGGCACTGCTACTGGGTATGCTCAAGAGAGTCTCCATGATAGTCACGAGCTCCGACACCTGATACATCTCATCATAATCCTGTGCCCAGAAGCTTGCAATCTTCGTCCCGCTAACACTTCTCAAAGTCATCGTCTCGGGATCAATGTACGAGATGATCCAGTGTATCATGTCCGCGCATGGGAACGTGGGGTATCTGCATGCAATCCGCTACAAGCCGGACTTGTGAATATTCACATACACCTGGCATTCTTCGAGTTCTTCCCTGAAAGTGCCTGCAAATGCTTCATTGACCTCTTTCCATTTTAGCTTGATGTCCTTGGCCATAAACATCTTTGTATCTTCATAGATCGGTAGACATGCGAACACCTGTTCAATTGCTGCTCCAGTTGCACTTTCGTCAGTGTCCTTTGATCCTGCTCTCTTCGAGGCCATTGATCCTGTACTGTTAAGAGGCAGATGAACACCTGAAAGATCTGTAGATAAAGCAGCATGCATGGCAAGAAATTTGTCAGTGAAAACCAAAGAAAATTCAGGGAATGACATAACAAATATCTAGGAATGCTAGGCAAAGATTGGGAAATTTCTTCTTGGAGGCTGGGTGACTGGCTACCAGAACTGCGCAAAAGGTAGTCTAGGCTATTTGGGAGGCAAGACTGGTTGCTGGATTTTCCTAATGCGCAATCCAGACTGACTACTGATTTCTGGGATTGCACAATGCGTAATTCCGGCCGGCAATGACTGCAGGCTCAGGGATTGCATTGCGCAATTTTCTGGTCCAGTAGTCATTGTCCCTTAGAAATGCACAAAGAAGTACTGGAGGACAGTTCCTGGGAAAAAATGCACATTTCTAGAGAGGAAGACAGAGCCTTCATTCCCTAGATTGCGCAATGCTATCTTTGTGAGGCAGAGTCCGGGCCAAGGATGGCCAGACTCGCCAACAGGCGACTGAAAGCAAATGCGAAAGTGAATGCATGGCGACACTAAGTGAAATTAGAAGTGATTGATTGTGTATGAAAACATTGAATGAAATATTCAGTAAATAGATTGACATGCATGTGAGTGAAGCGAATCACCAAATCGATGACCATTTGTGCAAAACAGTTTCATGCATGCGACAATAGTGAGATAGCAACGAAAACTGAAACAATGCTAGTTCAAGCTAGTATGCATGTAAACGACAAAAAGCATTCAAAGAAATAAAGCAAACAACACTCACACAAGCAAAAACACAAAAAGAGATAGAAATGCTGAAAAAGACAAGTTGAGGCCACTTACCCATGAATAGCTGAGCCAGATGTGTTGAAGAGTCCTGGATGTGCTGCGGGATGTTAGAGCTCCATGATTGATGTGAAATAATGAGCTCTGATGTGTCGAATAAATAAGTTTGATCTCATGACGCGCATGCCACAAATCTAGGAAAAAGAGACACTTGGAAGAAAGGGTCTAAAATGATTTTGCATGTAACCTCTGACTGCTAAAAATAGCTCCCTAAATCATGGGATGCTTTTTGCATGTTGCCTTTTACTATTCCGGGAATAAGCAAGTAATGCATGCAAGACAAGTTTCCTTGGTCCTGGGTGGAATTGGTCAACCCAACTACTCATGCATGAGGCTTCTCAACTTATAGGAGAAAATGTGCATTTCTGGATGGGAGTTGGGCTGCCTGCCTAGGAGATTTGTGCAATTTCTGGGCAGAGTAGCTGACTGTTGTCCAGGATTGCACAATTCCTGGGTTGAGCAGGCATGCTGGGAAGGATTGGGCAGTTTTGTGGGTGAAGCCTGACTGGCAGGATTGCGCAATTATGGAGCCCAACAGGCTGCCAGACAGAATTGCACAATTTATGGAGGGAAGGCTAGTTTCCCTCTAGAATTACACAATTTCTTGGGGGAGCTGCTTAGCTTGCAGTTGGACCAAGTTCGGGTGAACAACCTGTGAGGGGAATGCATCAAGTTTTGATCGACAAGTTGTCTTTCTGCAAGAAAAACACTGAAGCTTGTGTACTTGATGAAGCAAGAGAAGGTGTTGTGAAAGGTTGGTAGGGAGGCTCCAAAACGAAGCTAAGGCAAAATTTTGGAGGGTGGTTGTAGACGATACAACAATATGGCACAATTGTTTGAAGTTGAATCTCATGTTGACAAAGATAGTTTTCAAATTCATTAGAAGTATATTATTTTTCATTATTAGTATGAAGAGAGCCAATATGTGATTATGCATCATTTTTTTAATCCATGCATGATTTTTTTTGAAAGTTTCAAACGCTTCTAATTTACTATTCACTAGGTATACCCAACACATTCTGGTGTAATCATCAAATATTTATTTCCATTTGTGGAAGGAATAGGATTAGGACCACATAAATCAGAATGAATCAGTGTAAGATTTCTACTTGCTCTGGAATCAGATTCATGAAATGGTTGCTTGTTATATTTTCCTAGGATACAAGGATCAGATTGCTTCAGTTTCCTTGGAATAGTTTGAAAAGAAACACCATTTGTGTTGGGTGTGGAGCCTGATTATCTTCTATATTCAAAGGTATCACCACATTGGACCCCAGTTCGCGTTACTGCCCGTAAAATATTCGCTGCAGGGGGAGTCCAAGGGGGGGAAGCTAAAAATAGATGTAAAATTGCCTTGTAAAATGTTGTAATTTCATAGTCAATCTGGGCCATTCATAAAGCAGAGATCTCACGGTAGAAGTTATGTTTAATTTAGGGTTTTTTTCCCTAGAAGGAAAACCCTAGCTATATATGAGGGAATTGTATTGCATCTATGTAGATATGTATTCTGAGTGAGGAAGAGAGAGGAGATTGAGAGCGAAGATGGACTTACAACGGATCTGCTGTAGGTTGTATCTCTTCAGTTTGCTAGATAATATAAAAGGAAGGACTGGCTGTTTCTCCGTGGACGTAGCCCAAACTGGGTGAACCATGTATATTTGTGTCTCTCTTGTTTTATGTGTATATATTTCTACAATATTTTATGTGTTCCATTGCTCAGCAATATATAATTTCCTAACAATTGGTATCAGAGCCGAAGGTCTATTTGGCTGATAAACTTGCAGGAGAGAAGGGTTCCTGGTTTGAGTGGGAGCAATGGCAGAAGATGGTAGGTTTAGGGTCAAAAAATTTAACGGCCAAAACTACCAGCTGTGGAAGATGCAGATGGAAGATTATCTGTAGCAGAGAGATCTATATCAACCATTGAGAGGAAATTCAAAGAAGCCGACGAGTATGACATACACAGAATGGGATGTTCTCGACAGAAAGGCACTTGGAACAATATGGCTGTGCTTAGCGACGTTGGTAGCATTTAATATTTCAAAGGAAACAGAAACAGAGGGTTTAATTTCGACATTGGCCAAACTATATGAAAAACCCTTGGCCTCAAATAAGGTATTTATTATGAAGCGTTTATTTAATATGAAAATGTCAGAAGGTGGATCTGTTGTTGATCATTTAAATGAATTTAATATAGTTACTAGCTAGTTAAGTTCTGTCGTGGTAACTTTTTATGATGAAGTTAGGGCTCTGTTATTTCTATGCTCATTGCCAGAAAGTTGGAATGGTTTAGTTATGGCCATTAGTAACTCTGTCTCTGGATCTAGTACTTTAAAGTTTGATGATGTTGTTGGTGCAATCCTTAGCAAGGAAACAGGATGGAAAAGCTCCGGTGAGACATCAGGTAATGCTTTGACTGCAGAGACTAGGGGAAGAAAAATGGAAAGAGGAAAGAGCCTTGGATATCACAGTAAGTCAAGAAAAGGTAGATCCAAGTCCAGATCAGGGATAGTGTGCTAGAAATGCGGGAAGAAAGGACACTTGAAGAAAGACTGCAAGTCTCGGAAGGGAAAAGAAGGAAACGTGCAACAAGAAAATAATTATGAAGCGAATGTAACAGGTGATGTGTTGCAAGATGCTTTGATTCTTTCTTTATAAACTATTATTGATGCATGGGTGGTAGATTCAAGGGCCTCATTCCATGCCACACCTGATAGGAGACATTTTCATGATTATGTTCAAGGAGATTTTGGACATGTTCGATTGGGTGATGATAAACCCTGTAAAATCATTGGAGTGGGTATAGTTTTCATAAAACTACAGAATGGAAATCAATGGCTATTGAAGGAGGTAAGGCATGTTCCAGATCTGAAGAAAAATCTTATTTCAATAGGGCAGTTGGGAGGTGAAGGCTGTGTGACTACTTTTACAGATAAAACCTGGAAGGTCACTAAAGGATCCCTGGTAATAGCAAAAGGAGAAAAGGTTGGTACATTGTATTTATGCAATGGTATTTCTAATTCTGTTAATGCTTTAACCTCTACAGGGGAGGAGATGATATTGTGGCATCATAGGATTGGGCACATGAGTGAGAAGGGGATTTAGATTCTTCACTCAAGAAATTTGTTGCTAGGTTTGAAGCATGTTGATTTAAAATTCTGTGAGAATTGTGTTTATGGAAAACAGAAGAGAGTCAGATTCCTCCGAGTTGGGAAAGAAAAGAAGAGCGAAAAATTAGAGCTTATGCATACAAATGTATGGGGACCTGATCAGGTATCATCTCTTGGTGTCTTTCATTATTATGTTACTTTTATTGATGATGCAACCAGAAAAACATGGATTTATTGTATTCAAAATAAATTTGATGTATTTGATACTTTCAAGAAATGGAAAGCTTTCGTTGAAAATGAGACAGGAAAAATGTTCAAGTGTCTCAGATTAGAAAATGGAGGTGAATATTGCAACAAAGAGTTTAATAGGTATTGTTCAGAGAATGGAATTCACAGAGAGAAGACAGTTCCAGGAACACCACAAGAAAATGGTGTGTCAGAAAGGATGAACAGGACAATCATGGAGCGTGAAAGGTGCATGAGATTACATGCAAGATTGCCTTTACAATTTTGGGCAGATGCTATAGATACTGTTGTTTATCTAATAAACAAAGGGGCTTCAAGTTCCTTGGATGGTGGTATTCCAGAGGAGGCATGGATAAGTAAAAAGGTAAACTACTCTTTTTTGAAGACTTTTGGTTATGAAGCCTTTGTCCACATTAATAAATAAAATAGAACAAAGCTTGAGGCAAAATCAAAGAAATGTACCTTTATTAGATATGGTGTTAATGATTTTGGTTATCGCTTTTATGATTATGAAAAACACAAAACCATTAGGAGCAAAGATGTCATATTCAATGAAAAGGTTTTGTATAAGGATTAGCTGCAGGAAAAGAAACAGGAAAAAGAAAATAGAGAATACACAGTGCTTGACGAGATCACAGAAAAAATGATGGTGCTTGAAAATCATAATGATCAACATCTAGAAAAACAACCACAATAGCAACAAGCACCTCAGACACCTGAAAGTGGTGTTAGAAGATTTACTAGGATAAGTAGACCCCTTGAACTATACTCTCCTTCTTTATATTATGTATTGGTGACTGATTCTGGTGAACCAGAATGTTATGAAGAAGCAGTATAGGTAGAAACCAGGAAGAAGTGGGAGCAAGCCATGAAAGAAGAGATGGACTCCTTAGCACATAACCAGACTTGGGACTTAGTCAGCTTGCCTGCAGGTAAAACAACATTGCAGAATAAATGGGTTTACAAGTTGAAGGAAGAAGATGGAGGTAGAAAAAGTTATAAAGCTAGACTTGTGGTGAAAGGGTTTGCACAGAAAAAGGGTATAGACTTTGATGAGATATTTTCTGCTGTTGTTAGAATGAATTCAATTAGAACTATTTTAATTCTAGTAGCAGCTGAAGGTTTGCATCTTGAGCAGTTAGATGTAAAGACAACCTTTCTCCATGAGGATTTGGAGGAAGAGATATATATGCAGCAGCCACAAGGATATGAGGTAAAAGGGAAGGAGAAACTAGTGTGCAGGTTGAAGAAGAGCTTGTATGGCTTAAAACAGGCTCCAAGGCAGTGGTATATAAAATTTGATAGGTTTATGTCTAAACAAGGTTATACTAGATGTCACTCTGATCATTGTGTTTATCTCAAAAGGAAAAATGATGGCAGCTATATTATGTTGTTATTGTATGTAGATGACATGCTTGTTGCAGGTTCTAACATGCAAGAAATAAATGTGCTCAAAAGAAAATTGGCGAACTCATTTGCAATGAAGGATTTGGGTGCTGCAAAACAAATCCTTGGTATGAGAATAATTAGAGACAGGAAAAATTGCAAATTAACATTGTCTCAAAGTGAGTACATAGAAAAGGTGTTGAAAAGGTTTAATATGCAGAATGCAAAACCAGTTAGTATACCTTTGGCTATCCATTTCAAATTAAGTAAGGAGGAGTGTCCCAAGACTCAGGAAAAAATGGCTCATATGTCTAAAGTTCCATCTGCATTAGCAGTTGGAAGCTTAATGTATGAAATGGTCTACACAAGGCTTGATATTGCACATGCAGTGGGAGTTGTAAGCAGGTACATGAACAATCCAGGAAAAGAACATTGGATGGTGGTGAAGTGGATTCTTAGGTATTTGAGAGGCACCACAAATCAAGCATTATGCTTTGGTGGTTCAAACATTGCTTTACAGGGATATGATGAGGCAGATATGGCAGGTGATAGAGATAACGGGAGGAGCACAACAAGGTATGTGTTTTCTGTAGGTGGAACAGCTATCAATTGGGTCTCAAAACCAAAGAGTTGTTGCACTCTCAACAACAAAAGCATAGTATGTTGCTGCTATAGAGGCTAGTAAAGAAATTATTTTGTTACAAAGGTTTCTGGATGAATTGGGTAAGAAGCAGGAGTTGGGAAGGTTATATTGTGATAGCTAGAGTGCCATACATCTTGCAAAGAACTCTGCATTTCATTCCAAGACTAAACATATATAGCTCAAGTACCATTTCATACGGTCAGGATTGGAAGATGGACAGTTGAAGCTGGAAAAGATACACACTAGCCAGAATCCTGCAGATATGTTACAAAAGTTGTAACCAAGGAGAAACTGAGAATCTGCTCAGTTTCAGTTGGTCTTCAAGTATGATGAAGAAGATGAGAAAGAACTAGGTCTAAAGTGGAGTTGTTGTCCAACAAATGAAGCAGTGGTGGAGTTTCTATAATCAGTCTCCAAGTGGGAGATTGTTGGGTGTGGAGCCTGATTATTTTCTATATTCAAAGGTATTGCCACATTGGACCCCAGTTCAAAGTGGGGCGGCAACGCCGTCTGTAAAATATTCGCTGCAAGGGGGTCCAGCAGGGGGCGGCTGCGACCTTTGGGAGCCCCCCCCACTAAGGTCGCCCCCCCCCTGGCGGGGGGATCGGGGGTAGCGCCCCCGAAGCTAAAAATAGATGTAAAATTGCCTTGTAAAATGTTGTAATTTCGTAGTCAATCTGGGCCGTTCATAAGGCAGAGATTTGATGGTAGAAGTTATGTTTAATTTAGGGTTTTTTGCCCTAGAATGCAACCCCTCAGTATATATGAGGGAATTGTATTGCGTCTATGTAGATTTGTATTCTGAGTGAGGAAGAGAAAGGAGATTGAGAGTGAAGAGGGAATTACAACGGATCTGCTGTAGGTTGTATCTCTTTAGTTTGCTGGATAATATAAAAGGAAGGACTGACTATTTCTCCATGGACGTAGCCCAAACTGGGTGAACCATGTATATCTGTGTCTCTCTTGTTTTATGCATTTTCTGTGTTTATATTTCTCCAATATTTTATGTGTTCCATTGCTCTGTAATATATAATTTCCTAACAATTTGTTTTCAAAAAATAAAGCCTAATTGTAACCTAATCGTACTGAGAATTGTATGCAAAGTTATGTGCAACAACAATTGTTCCTTGCAACTTCAATAGTCTTTCTTCCTCTATTCCAATCATGACAAGTGTGTTGTCTGATGCTTTCTTTTCTCAACTTTTCGATCAAATATATGAATGGAGTGTTCTTTCCAGTGAATGAGAAAAAGGGACAACAAGTTTCTCTATAGTTATGGAAGGTAGAGTACACCATGTAGCAAGAATTCTAGGTAATTTAAGCCTGATGGTGCCACGTTCGAATGGCTTGAGACTTGACTTGTCTGAAAAACATACTACTCCATCTACATTGTCACTGAAGTCTTCAAAGAATTCCTTCTTAAAGGACATATGGCAGGTTGCACTTGTACCAATGATACATGTATCTTTCCAAGAAGCAAATCAAGTATGAAATAGATCTTCAATGATTAGAATATTGCAATGGGAAACAATGTAATGAGTAGATTCAAGTGCTTTACCTTTCTCTAGATCTAGTTTTTTAGCTTTGTCTTCTTTGCATTCCTGCTTTATTCTCTACCAAGGGATTTTGCATGTGAATGCATCGTGTCCATCTCTATCACATTGAATGTAGTGGAGATAAACCTTTCTCCTTGGTGGTGTTTACCACCTGCCTCTATGATTCTTTCTTCTGTGTCCCCTTCTTCCTTTAGTGGAATCTCTTGATTTATTATTATATTTATGGGTAAAGCATATTGATTCTTCAGGGGACTGCATTGTCTTCCTCTTTCCAAAATTCATCTCCCGTCCTACAATCTTCTCTACAATAGTGCATTACGAGAATTTTGAGGTCTAAATGGGCCTCCGAAGAAAAATGTACAACCAAAATAAACTTTATAAGAACCAATAGGATTCAAGGTGATGATGTCAACCATGTGGGATGATTCACTATTTTTGGAGTAAAAAAGTAAAAAGATTAAATAATAATAAAATAATAAAACTACTTTTTCAACTCTTATTTTCAACTTATCTCCCTGAGTTTTTACTCAAATTTTGAGAGGGAATACTCATTGGATGCAAAATTTAATTCCTCATCCAAGGAGTACCCATGTTACATACTTTCAGTGGACCCTTCTACACGAAAAATGAGAAATACATGAAGAAACGTGATTGCAATAACATTTTTCATGTAGTGTCATGATCTGGATTATCGACAGTTTCTAGTTCATTCTGCCAACGTTTCAAAACCTGATTTGTCCTGATGATGGACCCCCTTTGGGGTTTGAAACGTTGGCAGAATGAACTAGAAACTGTGGATAATCCGGATCATGACACTACAAAAAACTTCCACAGAAGCTTAAAATCGAACATTTTTCATGTATTTCTCATTTTTCGTGTAGAAGGGTCCATCGAAGGTATCCAACATGGGTACTCCTTAGATGAGGAATAAAATTATGCATCCAATGAGTGTTCCCATTCTAAATTTGAGTAAACCCATAAGGAGATAAGTTGTAAATACAAGTTGATTTTTTTTTTCTTTTTTCCCTCTAAAATTTGATGATGTCATCTAAGCTTAATTTATTATTTCCACTATTATTTTATAATTTACTTAGGAGGCCCATTTTAGACCTCAAAAGTCCCCTAATAGTAGTGTCAAAAGTAATGTCCTTAAGTTGGGCACTAGCTTGTAGTGATTCAAGATAGTGAGAGTAAATAAGATAGAGGGCCTTAACATAGGTTGTGAGAGAGATATCCATTTTAACTTAGTGGATTCTACATCATGCATGATGGATTTAATCTATGAGGCTAGAGCCAAGAGGTCAAATTAATTTAACTGTAAGTTAAAGAGATTAATCATCAATTAAACTACTTCCAATTCTGATTGTGAGTCATACAAAGCTTTCAAATTCTTTCGAACACATCATAAGCATTTGTAATTGGAATAATATGGCAACTCACCTCTTCACTTACAAAAGCAACAATTAAGGCATAGGATTTTGTTGTCCTTGTTCTCCCATATGGGGAGCTCTTTATCTAATGTAAGCTCAACAAGTGCATTGTGATCACGTCCTCCTTCATAAACACCTTTCCATAGATCATTGAAAATGAGGGTGTTGTTGATCTTTCTAGACCATTCTTGGTAGTTTTACTTGCCCATTAACACTACACTGAAAATTGATATGATGGAATTCATATTCACCAATACTTTCACCTCTAATACGTCTACCTTCCTTGAGATCTGAGGGCAATCCAAATTTTCTACTTGTGTAGATGTGCAAACCTTAAAAACAACACTTATGGAAAAATGACACTAACAAAAAATGATAGCCTACAATTCAAAATCTAGCCCAACAATAGATCAAAGAATTTTTATGGTGCATATACTGTCATGATATTTACTACCACATTTGAGCCACCATGACCAAAAAGAGTTTGAGGTGATGACCCAAAAACCTATAGAAATCATTGTAAGACCTAAAGAGAAATGACGTTGTTGAAGACACTGATGATTGTGATTTCAATAGTCACAATGTTCACATGGATAATGTCGGTCTATGGGTTGAGTTCTTTGATGTAAGTGCACAACCCTCACACGTAAAAAATCAAGATTCATGAAGCACTCCTCTCTTCTGCACGTTAATCTAGCATATTACTACTTTGGACTCTTTGAGAGTTGGGCTAATTTATTTCACCTTCTCACTTGATCTCACCGAGATCAATATTTCACCATGTCTAGTTATGGTAATGCCCAGGTTGGCTAGGCTCAAGCTAGTAAATCCACAGATGTTGGAATCGAGCCTCTGGAGAAACCACTCAAGTAGCTTAGATGCTCAGACTTGGGTTTTTAGACATGTAACTCATACTAGGTTTTTCAATTAGGTAACTCACCATATGTTTTTGAAGTGAACTTATTCTATGATCATTAGGCTAGGTATATGTTATAGTAGAGAAAAAAATAAGCGTCAGGACAAGGTATACATTACAATAGAGAAATATAGAAGCATCTGGAGGCATATGTTATAGTAGAGAAATAAAAAAACATTAGGCTAATCAATGAGTGGATAGTAGAGGAGTTACAGTGGGAAAAACATAGATGTTCTGATACCATGTCAGGCTATATTGGGTAACTCCAAATATTGAATTTGCATTAATGTGAGAATCATTATATATATGAAGAGGAGTGACCCTCGAGATTCATGTTCCAAAGTATCTTCCTATTCTAACTATTTAAATTTCTCTATTTACATGTTTACAAATTTTCACCCAATCCCAGAGGATTATGTGTCTAACTATAATGAATTTCTCATTTATTTTCAATTAAAAGAAAAATGTTAACATGAGAAATTATCTTTCAATATTGGGGTGAAATACGATGTTTTACATTCAATTTCAACTTTTGAATTAGTCTATGTAAAAAAGTTATATAGTTCATGGTTCACGTATCTTTTGATGTATTTAGATGAAATTTTATAATTATACATTAAATAACCCTCTCTAACTGATACTAAAGTAGAAGTGAATAAGAATTCTAGCTAGTCTTGTTGAGTATATGATCCTTATGGTGGTCACATAATACATAGGGGATACACTTGTACCAACTCAAATTAATAACCTTGGCTAGCTATGGCTGAGATGAACTAACTATTTTAATTTCTTTATTTAAATTAATCAAATCAACTAACATGCATCTAATTTGTGTGCCAGAACATTATAGAAAATATGGGACAATCAAATACTAAACTAATCTTGTTGGTGAAATAAACCAAACAAAGGTATATGAGCACAACATGAGCAAAAACATGTCTATCTATAATGAAGCTAGCAAAGATCAAATGATTGTACTCTAAATTAGAATAGTTACAAATATTTCACCTACTACCTTACACAATGACGATCAAGGATATAGATAATTATTATGACTTGAGCTATGCTAGTTGGGTCTACAGGTCACCCCCTACTTCTTACTATTTTATATTGTTTTAATACAAGTTGGTGTGCATACATTACATAAAAGAGAGGCACATGGGGCTTCTTTGCCAATTGTATAGTCAAATCAACTAGCTAGTGTGCTTAGTGCAATACAATCAAATACATTGCACAAAGAGAGACATATGGAGCTTCGTTTTTATAATGACCTAATCTAATCTCAATAGTTTATTTTTTGGAATATTACAAGATGGTATGAAAGAAAAAAATTATGAAAATTTATCATTGTTCGGTGAATGAATGTGTTATTTACATTTCAAAGTTCTCTCTAAATAAAATTCTAACATAGAAAACTGGCAAACCCCACCAAGTTAAGATATGCATATGTAATAATAAATTTAACTAGAACTTGTATTTTCAAGAAATTCCATTTTCAATGTATAATTTTACTAGAGATATCTCCTTTTGTTACATTATACATTATTAATAATAACAACAAGAATAGCCGTGATGCAACATAATATCTACCTCTACCGCTAATTAATTGATTAAAGTTTGTGCTCTTATAATAAAATCTCTTGGCAAAAAGCTCTTTGCATAGTGATAACTCTCTGCACAGTGAAAGCTATTTCGCACTTGACTATACATATTATTGCTAATATTTTAATATTGAATAATCCATATCTTCATACTTGTCACGTTTCTTATTATTACTAACATTTTAATATTAAATAATCCATATCTGCGCATTGTGTAGTAACACCAAGACAAGTGGTGGATCCTTACGATATTATTGGTAGATTTGATAGAACACGAACAAAACTTTGTACAATGAAAGCTCTCTGCACAATGAAATCTATCAACAAAAAAATGTTTGCATAAGCACAAATGTCAGTGAACATCTCTCGAAGACCGAGTGAATTGTTCCACAGTCTAGTAGAATCAATTTATTTTGTGCTCAGGACTTTGTTAATCAATTGATTAAAGGTTGTAATAAAAGCTCTCTCCACAAAGCTCCACAACTAATTAATTGATTAAAGGTTGTGCTCTTATAATGAAATATCTTGGCACAAATATCTCCACAAAGTGAAAGCTCTCTGCATAAGTATTCTATGAAGTTTTTCACTCGCATATACATATTATTGATAATATTTTAGTACTAAATAGTCCATATCTCCATATAATACCAAGGAAAATGGTGGACCCATATGATATTATTGGTAATATATTGATAATAAAGTGAATACCACCATGTCTGTTGTTATTCGCAATAACATCGAGGAAAGTGGTGGACCCATATGATATTATTGGTAATATTTGAATTATAAATATTCCATATCTCCGTATTCTAAATATCAATAGTTAATTGAGTAAAGGTTGTGTGGAATGCGGAAAAAAATAGGTACAATGAAAGCTCTGTGCACAATTAAATCTCTTCACACAACCCTTTTCATAAGCGTTATAAGATTTTTTTATCGTCATCTTTGTGAAATTAGGCACATGTGTAGAAGTGCGGAGGAATTCCATTGTGTGGAGGAAGCTTTCAAACTTTCATTGTGTGGACCTATGCACTCCACACTAAAGGATTTTATTGCTGATATTTTAGTATTAGATAATCTATATTCGTTGTTCAAAATAACATCGAGGCAAGTGGTGGACCCATACAATATTATTGGTAGTATTTGAATAATAAATAATTCATTTCTCGGTATTTAGAATATCATTAGTTGATTGAGTAAAGATTGTGTGGAGTGTGGATTTTGTATAATGAAAGCTCTCCACATAATGAAATATCTTCACACAAAACTCTTTGAATATGCATTGTAATATTTGGTTATGGTTGTTTTTCTGAAATAGTTCGGAGGAAGTCCATTGTGTGAAGGAAGCTTTCAAGCTTTCATTTTGTGGGCCTCTACACTCCTTACTAACTGCATTGCTAATTAATTGATTAAAAGTTTTTCTCTCATAATGAAAGATGTACTTTTATGTAATAGGAAAATGTGAAATATCATTAGATAATGAATTAAAGTTATAAAGTTCCTTATACACCTCCATTTTCTCACACATATCGCATTGTTGACGGTGTTGGAAATCCATCAACCAAGGGGGTCTCCCCGATGTGAAGTCCCAATCAGACCTCACAACATTTGGAGTAGGAGCCCCATCTGGAGTATCGGCCTAACCACCATAACTTAAAGGTTTGCCTCAACTGCAATGAATAACATAAGAAAGTATGCACATAACCTTTGAAATCAGCAAGAAAGTTGACACTTTGAAACACCAATTGAAATGTGTAAAAGGGGACTTTCATGAGGGGGGAGAGAGGAGTGGGTATTTAGAAGGAAGTAATAGTACTAACCTAACAGAGACACACAAGAGCATGAAAATATTCTTTATTTATCTACTGAATTAGTTCACATAGAAACAACGATCATTAAATCAAATACAACACACATCAACAAGGTAGTACCAAGGCAATCGAAATAGTTCACTTGACTTACTACAAGTGAACAAAACACATACCACAAACATATAAAGAATAGTCTTATTACATTTATGGTACATGCATGGAAATGTGTTGGATTATTGAGATTCTAATTATTAGGTGAAAGATCCAAGTAGACAATTACAACAATGAGCCACTAGCTCTAGTAGTGGAACATTAAGTCACTTCTTGCTTCTCCAAAGAATGATCTTCTCTCCTATGCTAAGCTAGAGAAGCCAAGGCTAGTTTTCCAAAGGCTAAGCCTCCAAAAGACATTTGGTTGAGTTATGAGGTTTCTTTTACAACAAGAGGAATGACCTTTCATATAGTTGATGACTCTTGAGTTACCCTCATGACTCTTGGACTTCTAATGTGACTTTTGTACTTCTATACGACCTCTGTACTTCTCCTAAAGACTCTTTTGTCCATACATGACCATGTGACTTTTCATATTCCACATATGACCCTTGGACTTCCACACATTACACTTTTTCCTTTCCTTTTAATAATTACATCATTACATCCACAAATGATGTGGAAAGACACATCGACATACATGACATTGTGATGGTACTGGTACAAATCACAAAATGAAAATGATGATATGGACTTCATGATGAAGTGGAAATGCCAATTTGTTTCTCTTGTTGCTTTGTCTTCAATCTTCATGAGAGGTCTGCTCAGTACTTCATCTTCATGAAAGATATGCTTTGTTCTTAATTTTCACCCTCTAAGGGGATGAATGGTATGGATTCTTCATGTGGTCTCGATCTTCGGTTATTTTTCATAAACTAGTGTTCCTTCATCTTCTCACTTGATGACCTCTTCATGTTACCATATTCACAAGTGTATTTTAGCATAATCTCCTTCTCCTCCTCTCCTGACATCATCTGTTATGTCAATAACTGTATGTGAAATTCACTCATGGCAAGAAAACATCAGTATGAAAATACCCTAGTCTAACTTGGTTCATGAAAATGTTGATTGAGATGGAACTAGGTGTTGGATTGAGAGGAAGAATCACAGATTGCATAGTTTGCAGTTGCAAGAGTTAAGAGTGATGGATTGAAGCTTAAGACTATGCAATGCATAGTTATGGAGCCCTAGGAAAGATGATTGCATAGTTGAGGAGCTTAGTGAGGCAATATTGAGCCTTGAGACTTTGCAACGCGCAGTTGTAAAAGGAGATTGGTTAGTGGATTATGCAGTTGTGCAATTTAGGGAGGCATATTGATGATTGAGACTACGCAATGTGCAACAAGAGACTGACTGGGAGGCAGGATTGTGCAGATAATGAGGGAAGGGAGGAAAATCTTGAGCACTGTGACTGCATAATGCATAGTCCTTGGAGGAAGAAACTGCACATTGTGTAGTTCCTAGAGGAAAGGCATCAACTTGAGGCTTGTTATTATGTAATGTGTAGTTCAAGGAGGCAGAGTGAGGTCAAGTTGATTGGGAAGAGGATTCTTCTAGAATTTACTAAGTGTGGTATCAGTGAAGTAGATATCAAACCAAGATAAGACTTGAACATGATCACACACTCAAAATAATCAACGAAACAACATAGAATACCAAACACTTAGAAACAACATGATCCCCTTAATGCAACGACAAAACAATACTCTCCTCCAAGTGTGACACTTAGAATACACGTTGCGACGACAATGACAACACTTATATGATAGTGCTCAAGACTTGGGGAATAAGTCTAATACATGTCTTTATGATGAATAGGACACGATAGTTCAAGAGAATTCATAAGAACTTCCCTTTAAGAATGTACAACTGACTCCCTTAGACTAGTTGCAACACTACTTTGCGACAATATTGCATGAAACTTTAGGAATGGATCTAATACATGTACATATGATAAATCAGATCCATTGACACCAAATTTTCCCCTTGAAATGAACCATAACTATGTTTCTTGCAATGTGTGACACTTCCCATGCTAAAAAATGACACTTTGGAATGTGAGAGAAAAGTGCAAACGACACTTGCAAACACTTAAAGAGAGTGAAAGTGACAGATGCTAGAGTGAAGATCACATGAAAAAAAATCTTTTTAAAGTAAAATAAATCCAAAGTGAGAGTTGCGAATGTGAAAGCGACACATGCAAAAATAAAGGTTGGCCAGAGAAACAGTTGAGAAAACTCACCAAAGTAGAAGTATATTTGCAATCAAAGTGAGAAAGACTGTCTATGGAGAGTGCACACTCAATAAGTATTTTGTCGTGAAATGTGCTTATGGATTGTGCAGTGAGTATCACCAGTGATTGTGCAAGCCTTGCCTTCAAGAGTTGGGTGATGCCTATCTAATCTTGCATCGAAAGAAGTGTGTTTGTGCATTCATCGAAGACAAAAAATGTGTGAGTAAGTGACCATAGAATGACATATCGCAAGATCCTCAGTAGGTTCCAAAATTCAAGTGTAAGAAAAATTTTGGAGGGTGTTTGTTGCAACAAAAACACTTGGCGACACACACGTAGAAATATATCTTCTCTACTCATGTTTCATATTTAAATGCAAGGTCTAAGTATTTTATTAAGTATTAATTCCTTGCATGGATTACCTTGGGTTTCCCATTTGACCCAGTTATGGATATAGTCTCCTCGATTCCTTTTCTTGGGTAAAAGCATTTACAAAGCTTACTAAATCATGTTTTTTTCAATCCAAGAGAGGGTAATATAGTAATACGAGTTAGAGGTAATCAGAGTATGAGTTTTCATCTTTGGTGTTTCTCTACTTCTAGTAGGCTTAGACAATACCCCGATGGAGTCACTACAGGAAAACAAGCATCACTTTGCTGTCAGTGAGCTTGAACAATACCCAACAAAGTTACTTGCTTCACCTCTTTGTGCAAGAATCCTTTCTCTTCTTTCACACCTTTATTTATTTTATTATAGGACTATTCTTAGGAACTTATTTATTTTACTAGGGCGGAAGAGGGATATCGACTTATTGAGAGCAAGAGAGGTTGTTCCTTCAAAGATAGGTATATATAACTCTGATATTGGTTTGCTCACTATTTATTTTCCCCTTTCCCTTCTCTACTCGATTACATTGATAGGGAGAACACCTTTTATTTACAACATTGATTCAAGGAATAAAGATCCTAGAATAGATATGAGATCTATGGTTCGACCAAAGGATATCCATTCGAATGGGTCATACTTTCCATTTAGAAATCATTGAATTTAAAGATATGTAAACATAATATAGAGAAGAGGATCACAAATAATCCAAGCGTTGTTCGACATCACAATTGCCCTTTTCAAGTTTCGCCACATTTTTGATCCAAACATGAGCATTTTTCGTGTAAATTTTTATTAAGAAAAACACAAAGGAAAAAAAGATAAAACAAAGAAACAAGACCAAACACAAGATAATGGAGGCTGAACATAAAGAAAACTACAAATAAAAGTAAGAAAACAAAAGAAAGACAAATACTAGATTGAGAGAAAACGCAGGACGAGTGTGAAAAGGAAACTAGAATACAACTATACCTACTCCTAACCTAACCAACTAGAAAGTCGAGGTCAAGTGTAATGATATTTACAATGTAACCACCATAACTACTCCCTACCCACAAACATAAAGATATCAACAATCAAAACCGATATATAATGATGTGAAACAAAAAAGATAAAAACTTGAATAACTTGCACAAGATATCGAAGGTATTTCTGAAATGCAATAAGATGTGCCATAAAAACTAACCTTAACCATCTTGCAAATTTACCTTATCGATTAGCACAAAAATAAAAAAATCTTGAGAAATTTTTGTGAATGTACCGACATCTTTGTTGACCAGAGGACTTCTTGTGAATGTATCAACATCTTTGTTGACCAGCGTAGAAAACATCCAAAAAGATCGAAACTTGTTTTTAGCATAAGGGCTTGCTAAGTAAGATGCTTCTAGCGAGTCATAGATTCGATCATGAAATTCAAAACATCCCTTTTGAAACCCCTTAAATCCTCGAGAGAATGAGCTTTGAATTAGTACACCCAAGTTATAAGGAGAGTCGACAAGATCAACCGATGTGGGACAACAATCATCGAATGTACTAATGGGAAAATGATTCATTGAGTGATAGTTGTTAGGATCTATGTTGTGACCAGATTGATGAATTAGCATATGATATTCTATATTCTACATTAGTTCCCTTTGTGTCCAATTCCGTAATAGACTAGTAATATGAAATCTTGCGGAATAAAAATAAATCGTTGGCCTTGTAAATATAGTAAACTGATTGAAACAACATGTTGACAAAACGTTAGAGGAATATGTCAAATCAAATCTAGAATCCCTATCAACAAGGGGGTTTTATCCACTAAATGATTCAAGACTTGAAAGGTTCTCAGAAGGATTGATTGGGAAAAAAAAATTGATTAGATCAATGAAATTCATAATGAAGATAAGAAGTTGATTGTTCACCATAACACTCAAAAGATATGAACTCTTCGACCAAATATCACCTTCACAATATTGTGCATTCATGAAGGGCATACATTCCAATCCCAAGTTAGGTATAGGAGGTATAGATGAATAGAATTCATTATAGCAATATCCTTGATCTTATCAGAAACCCAATATCAAGAGATAGAAAATTATGATGAGAAATCCCAAAATCCATCAAGGATGAGTTTTCATCTAGTGAAACAATACGAAGGAAAGAATTTTGTGAGAAAATCCAGATTTGATATAGTTCGGGAATCTCACCAAAATCGCGAGAACCTGACATAACCATCAACGAGAACTGAAGTGCATCAGATCCATAACAAGTTCCGGAACTTTGAAAAGATAGAGAACAACATTTTGAGAATTGAGTCAGATCATAAATTTCATGTGGACAAATACTATCATTCAAATTAATAAGATCACCATTATTTGGATGGAAGCCATCTACCACATTGCTTTGATCATATTTTAAAACTTCAACAAACAATTTACTTAAGTCATAATATTCTCCTGATTGCAAATCTAGAGATGTATTAATTGAATAAATCTCATGAGAAAACTGATTTGAAGAGTTGTCCTCATGCAAAAGAGGAGCTGATAAGGGATGGAATGGATGCTCTATGGTTTGATTACTTCAATTTTTTTCGTGGATAATCTCACTATCGTGTGTCATTTAAATATTCAACTCATCAGATTATGAATCCAGAGAGCATGACATATTTTCATTACAAACAATAGGATACAAGGAATGATGACTTGAAGAAGAATTATTCATAAGAGAATTCTTTTTGATCGAACTAGATTTAATATATAAATATTTTGAAACAAATTCTTCTTGAGAAATTGAAATATTAGTTGGTGCACTTTTTATTCCATCATCATATACATTAATGGAGTCATCCTCATCAGAATGATGGCTACCCAAGACTTTAGATTGATTAGGCAAATTGATTTCATTTGATTTACTACCAAGATTACCAGATTCAAAATTAGCCAAGGATGAGGAGACACCGTATTCACATGGAGGAATTTGAAAAAGAGAAGAAAGATTGAAAGAATATTCACCTTCCTATTCCTCTAACTATGAAATGTGACTACCTTGCACTTGTTTACTGCTTGGATTTGGAATAGATTGATTAGGCGGATCAAGGGACAAGGGGTCATGAGAAATAGATGATAGAGGATGACATGTATCCAAATTAGATTTAGGATTGAATATATGAACATTAATATCATCTTTCAAATGGGTGTATTATTATTCACCTTAGGCTCCATAAAGCATTCCAAGGTTTCCTCCATCAGATCCAGATAACGAGAAATGGATGAAGGTTGAAGAGACGTATCAACCATTTGATTTTTAGATTTCCCAACTTCGACATCATCACAAGGAGGCACCCACATCGGGACTAAAAAGGGAGGAGGACAAAGAACAAAAGGAATAATGGGTTCCTCCTTTGAAATTAGAGGTGTCTCATGATTTATAAAAGTTGGGGCAACAGAAACATTAGGGTTTCAAGCTCACCATGTAAAGAGATATGAACCAAACACTAAAACTTTTATTTAAAGAAATCCCAATATGTATCTTCATCAGTAAATTCATAAAAAAAGGTGGGGGAATTGATTAGCTAAACCCTTAATTAAATCATTAGGGTTCATTCTTATTTGATTAATCCTTTTAATGACATCGTGATAATCAAACTTATTGAAGGCTAAATAAAGCTCCTTGAAGAAGTATTCAAAAGAATGGATGGAAGAACATGGTAAGATATGACACCATCGGATAACTCGACCTTCAAGGATGAGGAAGAAAATTATAAGAGCAACATCTTCATAATCAATTTCTTAAAATTCAAAAAAATAGAGAAAATCAATGATGTGCTCGGTTATGGATATTTCACCCTCACCATCAAATTTTAATTGAGACAAGTTAGATATAGATTCATCGTGGATTGAAAGTTTACCATCAGATTTATTAGCGAAACACCATGATATGAGGATGATCCATTTAAGGTAAGAGATTCAAAATAGACTCAACATGCACAGCTTGACATCTGGCCCTCCCTCTAGAACCAACTATTAACGGTGTTGGAAATCCATCAACCAATGCGGTATCCCCGATGTGAACTCCCAATTAGACCTCACACTGTTTAGAGAAGGAGCCCCATTTGGAGTATCGGTGTGGCCACCATAACTTCAAGGTTTTCCTCAGATGAAATGAATAACATAAGAGAATACACACATAACATTTGTAATCAGCAAGAAAGTTGACACTGTGAAGCACCAATTGAAATGTGTAAAAGGGGACTTTCACAAGGGGAGAGAAAGGAGTGTGTTTCTAGAAGAGAGTAATAGTACTAACATAAGAGAGGCACATGAGAGCGTGAAACTATTCATTAGTTATCTAGAAAAGTAGTTCACTTAGACACAACGATCATTAAATAAAATACAACACACATTCAACAAGATAAGTACCAAGGCCACTAAAATAGTTCAATTTCCTTAGTACATGTCAAAAAAACACATACCAAAAAAATATAAAGAATACTCTTACTACATTCATGATACATGCATGAAAATGTGTTTGCTCATCCAACTTCTGATTATTAGGTGAAATATCCAAGTACAAAGTTACAAAAGTGAGACACTAGCTCCAATAGTGGAACATTAAGTCACTTCTTGCTTCTCCGAAGAATGGTCTTCTCTCCTATGCTAAACTAGAGAATCCAAGGCTGTTTTCCAAAGGCTAAGCCTGCAAAATCCATTTTCTTGAGTTAAGAGGTTTCTTTTATGACAAGAGGAATGGCCTTTTATATCCCCCATGACCCTTTAGTTACCCTCATGACTGTTGGACTTCTAATGTGACCTTTGGAATTATATATGACTTTTGGACTTCTCCTAAAGACTCTTTTGTCCATATATGACTATGTGACTTTTCATATTCCACATATGACTCTTGGACTTCCGCACATTAAATTTTATCCTTTCCTTTTGATAATTACATCATTAAATCTACAAATGATGTGGCAAGACAGATGGAGACAAATGAAATTGTGATGACACTGGTCCATATCACAACTTGACAATGATGATATGGGCTTCATGATGAAGTGGCAATGCCAAGTTGTTTCTCTTGCTACTTTGTCTTCAATCTTCATGAGAGGTTTGTTCAGTACATCATATTCATGAAATATATGCTTTATTCTTCATCTTCACTCTCCAAGGGACTGAATGGTATGGAGTCTTCATGTGGTCCTAATCTTTGATCTTTTGTCATAAACTTGTGTTCCTTCATATTCTCTCTTGATGACCTCTTTATGGTTTCAGCTTCACAAGTGTCTTTTAGCATATTCTCCTTCTTCTCCTTTCTGGGCATCATCTTTTCATTTCAAGTACCTAAAAGTGAAATCCACTCAGGATAAGACAACATCAGTCCAAAAATATCCGAGTCTAACTTGCTTCATGAAAACGTTGATTGAGTTGGAATTGCATGCTAGACTAAGAGGAAGAATCATGGATTGTGTACTGCACAATTCCAGGGGTTATGAGTGATGGACTGAAGCTTGAGACTATGCAAAGCGCAGTTTTGGAAGCTTGGGAAAGATGAATGTGTAGTTGAGGAGATCAGTGAGGAAATCTTGAGCCTTGATACTATGAAATGCGTTGTTCTGAAGGGAGACTGGTCAGTGGATTGCGTAGTTCAAGGACTAAGGGAGGTAGCTTGATGATTGAGACTATGTAATGTGCATCAAGAGACTAGTTGGGAGGCGAGATTGTGCATATTTTGAGGGAAGGGAGGAAATCCTTGAGAACTTTGACTATGCAATGAAAAATCTTGGAGGTAGAAACTTCACATTATGTAATTCTAGGAGTCAAGGGATCAACTTGAGGCTTGTTACTATGAAATTCATAGTTCAAGGAGGTTGAGTGAGGCCAAGTTGATTGGGTAGAGGATTCTTCCAGAATTTGATTAAGTGTAGGATCAGTGAATCATATATGAAACTAAGGTAAGACTTTTACATGATCACACACTCAAAAAAATTGACAAAAAAACGTAGAACACTCAACACTTAGAAATAACATGATCCCCTTAATGCGACAACAAAACAATACTATCCTCCAAGTTCGACACTTAGGGTACACTTTGTTACGATAGTGATGACACTTGTATGACAATGATCAAGAATTGGGGAATAATTTTAATGCATGTATTATGATTAATAAGACATCGTAGTGTAGGAGAATGCATAAAAACTTCCCTTTAAGAATGTAGAATGGACTCCCTTCGAGTAGGTATGACACTACTTTGAGATGATAGTGATGACACTAGTAAAAAAATGCATAAAAATTGAGAATTGATCTAATACATGTATATATGATAAATAGGACCCATTGACACCAAATTTTCCCCTTGAAATGAATCATAACTCCACTTTTTGCGATGTGCAACACTTCCCATGCCAAAAGACAACACTTTAGAAAGTAAAAGAAAAGTGAAAACGACACTTGCAAAGACTTAAAGAGAGTGAAAGTGACACATTCCAAAGAAAATATAACATGAAATGATAGTTTTTAAAGTGAAAACAAGTCAAAACGACAATCACAGATGTGAAAGTGACACTTGTGAAAAGAAAGGTGCGCTAGAGTGACAGTTGAGAAAACTCATTGAAATAGAAGTATAATTTCAATCGAAGTGAGGAATACTGTCTATGGAGAGTATGCACTAACTGTCATTAAGTATTGCGCAGTGCACTATGCTTATGGATTGCGTAGTCATTGTCACTAGTGATTGTGCAAGCCTTACCTTCAAGATTTTTGGAATTCCTATCTAAGCTTGCATCAAAAGAAGTGTGTTTGTGAATTCATTGAAGATAGAACATGTGTGAGAAATTGAATTTGACACTTAGAAGAATACTCAATTCTTTACAAATAATTAGATGGCCACAAAGTGAAAATAGAACTACATATCAAAATATCCTCAGTAGGCTCCAAAATTCAAGTGTAAGCAAAATTTTGAAGGGTGTTTGTCGCGGTGAAAACACACACATAGATAAATCTGTAAAAGTTTTAAATGGAAAATAGTTTAAGATTAATTTTCCCTCTACAACCTTGTTATCCTGCACAATCCCCATCCTCTGCACTATAAAATCTTTGCACAAGGAAAATTTCATAGAAGGAAACATAATAGGAGTAATTTGAAATTACACGTCAACATTGTGTAGAGTTTCCACTATCGCCTTCGATTTTATTGATTGTTTTCTAGTTGGAATTAATGTCATTATTAGAAAATGTGGCACAGGATGAAGTTTATGGAGTGCGAACAAAAATTTGTATAATAAACTATCTCCGCACAATGAAATCTATCAGAAAAAAACTCTCTACAAAGCACCAATGTTAATGAACATCTCTTGGAGACTGAGTGAATTTTTTCGCAGTCCAGTAGAATAATTTTCTTGTTTTCTCAAGAATTTTCTAATCAATTCATCAAAGGTTGTAATAAAAGCTCTCTGCATAAATATCTTCGCATAGTGGAAGCTTTGTTTATGGTTATATTTGTATACAAACCTTCTGCACAATTCATACAGGCTCACACTCATTACAAAATATTTAGGCACATGTGTCGAAGTGTGAAGAAAGTCGATTGTGCGAAGGAAGCTTTCAGGATTTCATTGTGTGGACTTCTACACTTGGCACTAAAGGCCTTTCTAATTAATTAATTAAAGGTTGTGCTCTCATAATGAATGTTGTACTTTTATGTAATAGGAAAATGTGAAATATCATTAGATTATGGATTATAGTTATAAATTTCATCTCTTCACATAACTCTCTGCATAAGCACTATATGCTTCCTTTATGGTCATCACTTTGAAATTAGGCACATGTGCAGAAGTGTGAAGGAAGCTTTCAAGCATTCATTGTGTGGACCTCTACACTCCGCACTAAAGGCTTTTAATGTTAATAATTTAGTATTAAATAATCCATCTTCGTTGTTCGCAATAACACTGAGGCAAGTAGTGGACCCATACAATATTATTGGTAGTATTTCAATTATAAATAATCCATTTCTATGTATTCATAATACGATAGTCAATTGAATAAAGGTTTTGTAGAGTGATGAGCCTTAGTATTGCAACAAGGATGTTGCAACTCCTAAGGCTACCAACTTAAATTATCAACTCAAGTTCGTACAAAATAAAGAGGATTCGGCACTATATGTGCAACATAAAATGTGTTCTTCCTTCGTTGATCTGATGTAATGGAGTGAATGTGATGAAATCAAATCCTAAACTAATTGCAGAAATGGAAATGTTACTCTATTTGCAAGAAATGGAAATGCTACTTGATTAGATGTAAACACTAGTGCTAATTCAAAGAAGGTAAAGGTTATGTTTGCAGGAATGAAAAGTACTTGTCTATTCGCAGAATGTAAACCTAGTTCTACTTGCAAAAATGTGAATCATTAGTCTAATTGCAAAATGTGAAAAGTTTCCTTGAAAAGAAAGTAATTCGATGTAAGAACAACAATTTGTAATTGAAATCCTAAGAGCATAAGTTCAAAGAAATAGGCTTAATATACTTTCTAAAAAGGCAAGTCCTAAGTGGTGTTTATTCTTCCCCAGTCATGGATTTTGTGTTGAAGAAAGTGTAACTAGGTTCTGTCTTCATAAATGTAATTTGATCTTTGCACTGGTAAAAGAAAAATATTATTATTTTTGTCATTATCAAGAATGGATTTTTTGTCCATTTGATAGGTCAAGCACATGTTGAAGTGCTTCTAGGAAAGTCAAAGAGTCAATGTAATTATCGAAGAACCATGTGGGCATGTTACACTATGTAAACATACGTATTAGAGTCAAAGAAATATGTTTAGGGTGATCCTCCAAAGCAAAGACAAGTCTCCTCTTCAAAGTTGTCTCAAAAATGAATTTTTGGTACACTTAAGGACATCTCAGCCTCACTAGCTCAAGTTGGCCCAAATAGGAGGGAAAAACTCCTATATATAAGGCAGTTTGATCTCATAAAAGTATCACTACTCATATATGAAATCAGAGAATAAGGAAGGACAAAAAAGGATCATTAAGGTGATTCTAGGGCAGCGAAAAACAGGAAAAAGAAATCGAGTTTGGGAGGACTATTTGATGAGCCCCAAAAATGGACAAATATTTGGGCTCATTCAACCTCCTAATTTGGCTTGGTCCACCATTCTCATTTGTTTATTGCATGTTTTTGATTTGGTTAGTCATTATGCCAACAAGTCTAATGGGTGCTTTGTGTAGCCTTTTTGGTCAACTTGGAGACAAAATGGAAGGTCTTAATGAGCACTTGGCAGCCAAATTCGTGGGAGAACAAGCTAGAGGATTTGTAGGAAGGTGTCCCCCTCATTTATGGACCCTTACCTCGAATTCTCCACCATCAGCTCGGAGTTCAAGGGCCACCGAATCAATAAGCTCAAGGGCAGCCAAGCAAGTCAAGTTGGACTGCTGTTAACTACAAGTCTTGGGCAGCCAAGTCCCTAACTTTTAGGAGGACTGTTGGGTCCTCAAATTGTATAAATACGAAGGCTTGGGGCCTCATTTTGGTTAGCTAGTGGGTAGTCATTTTGTGTAGCTAGTTAGTCAATTTGGGGTTAGCTAGTTAGTCAATTTGGTTAGTCATGTTGTAGCTCGGTTTTTGCTCCTTGTAAGCCAGTTTTGGCATGTCATTAGATTCATGATTATTCAATAAAGACAAGCAGCTTTTGATCCAATTCTGAGTTTTTAAGAGAGCAACAGACCTCCTCTGTGTTGTAATGTTAATTTCTTTTTGTTTCAGCACTTTAGTTCATTGCTTTACCATGCAATTCGAAATTACAGGTTTGCTGAGTTAGGTTTTATGAGATTGAATGAGTTTAGCTTATGGTTGAATTGCTTTCGGTTGTTTAGTTAGACTAGCAGGTTGATAATACATTGGAGCTCCAAGGAAAAAGGTTGAGGAAGTCTCCACTGCCATCTTTGTTTGGAGATTGGAGTGCAGCCTATACCAACCATAAAAATACGCAGTTCTTCACTTTATACATGTTGCAACATAGTCTCGTTTATGATAGATCTTTCCATGCACTTCACTCTTGCACCATACACCTTCATCACAGCTTCATGCACATTCCTCTACACGCTTTATATTGCTGTTCATTGAGTTCATAGCACAGGTAGCATAGGTTAATGAATTTTCTTCTTGGTGACAGTCATAAGCCATTTGTTTTATTTACACTGCTCTTCCTAATTCCATTACCTTCTTCTTCGTCTTGATCACGCATAAAACCACATCCTTAACCCCTGTTTAGCCCATCTACCTTCCAGCATCTCCATTCTCCTCACGTAACTTCATTCTCTTAACCTTTCGTTGTTATAGCCTTCCAACTTCATACACTCGTTCTCCATCCTACTTCTCCACTCCTGAGCCATCACCAGCCTTATCTCTACCCTACATATCTTCCCCTACCATTCCATCACTCCACCATCACTTCAAACACCCACGGTAGGTCATCCTGTAGCAATTTGTAGACTTCCTGTAGAAACCCCTGAGTTTCCTGTAGGATCCCCTGCAGACATCCTGTAGGAGGCCACTCACTCGGTTGCTGAGCCTCTGAACGTGAGGAACCTCTGTGGACGGATGCTAAGGATCCCTGGGGACCTCTCCTAGCCTCCCCAACCTTTCCCAAGCTCTCCTTCCTTCCGCATCACATCTGCACAACCAAACCCTAATGAACACAAAATCACAATTACTCCATCCACTTAAAGAAAAAATACAAAAACATGTCTTTTAAGATGCAAGTAGCTTAGATTCATGCATTTTCACTTATTAGAGGTCATGACAACATTGGTAGAAGTTTCATTCACATTCTTTGCATCATAGAGGTTAGACTAGTCAAATTAGGGTTTCCTAGGGTTTCTATGCTTTGATTTGCTTTTAGTTCATTTTTGTCAAGTAGATTAGTTTTCTTTGAGATAGCTTTCGTCCATCATTTAGCAAGCTTCTTCTGAGAGCCTATAGAAGTTGGCTTGAGCCCTAGTGGACTTGTGCCAGCTGACCAAGTGACAGCTGCGACAAGAGCTAGTACTTGTGCATACAGCATCGTCGCTTCCAAGTTTGTACGAACTACCGGGTTGATAAAATTAAGAGACATGAAGCCCCAGGAGTTGTAGCATTATTGCTACAATACTGGAGCCCACCACTATTTTTGGGTCTATTTTCTATCACACGTGCAAGGTAGAGACGGTATCTATATAGTCATATCAGATCCACAAGGACAACAACACAAGAAGAAATTGATCATGTAAGAAAATTCTCTAAATATGCCTCCATATCAAGCACATGAGGTCCCACATATAGCGAAGGAAAGGAGCATGTAAAAGGGTTTATTTCAAGGCCTAGATCAGCCACACATGCAAAGAAATCATACCTGTAGTAGGATAAGATGATTAGCCTCTCAACTCATAAATATATCTCAAGGAAAGTCTCACTATCTAGCCTAAGTATCAAGGAAAATGAAGATTTCCAAGTGAAGTAGAGAAGGAAAGGAAGACACCAAAGAAGAGGTCTCTAAGGAGAACTAGAGTTTTTGAAGGTTGCTGAAAAAAGAGATATCAGTTGTTGGAAGAAGTACAAAGGAAGAGATGAAGGTGAAAAGCAGAAGAAGGCATTGATTGAAGGACAAAAGGAAGAGATATTGTGTCTTGTGCTTGGAGGATGTACTGGTCAAGGGTCTAGGGTTTGGCATTTTCCAAATTGAAGCTTCAATAAAAAAAAATTGTAGAAGGGTTTTCCTCTCTAGGAGAGAGAGGTTTTTCCCTAGTTGAGAGCCAACTTCTTGTGTTCTTGTCTCTTTTGTTTTTGGTAACTGTTTGATGAAGAAAGAGATCACACACTAATAATAATAAGAGAAGATTGTGTTAATAAGAAAAAGTAAAAAGTGCTTCACAAATAATTATCATCATAAGAAGAATCTCATTATACCTAGATGCCCTAGATTCTTCAACATGGTATCAAAGCTAAGGTGACACATCAAGGAAGGGAATCTCAAGAGGACATATAAGATTGAATCATTAAGATCAAGAAGCAAGGGCACACAAAGGTTGAAGCATCAGATCTACAAGCAAGGGTTCTAGATCCATCAAATATAAGGAGGATTACTATCACCTCTCCTAGATCCATCAAAAAGGGCTACCATCCTAGGAACAAAGAACGAAGAAAGTCTTCCATATAAAGGCATCTACAAGAAGTTTCATCAAAGAATCATCATCTTCAAAGGAAGGTACTCAGATCTAGGCCCATCATTAAAATATCTCCATATCTACACAGTGAAAAGTTCTCATCACCAAGAAAGCCTCTCATAAGGCACCTTGAAGGAAGCATCTTGAAGAAATCCAAGATCTAAGAAGTGAAGTCATGAAATATTCAAGGAAGAATCCATATCTCTTCATAACAACTCTCTCAAGTAAGTATTTTTATGTCCTCTTCTGATCATATCAAAATGTATTTTTGCAAGGAAAGCAACAGATTGGTTGGGACTGCTAATTTCCTTATATGGAAAAAGAGGATTGATCTACTTCTCAAAGAAAATGAACTTTTGGACTACATTAAAGGGAATGTCACTATTCCTAAAAAGGAACAAACTCAATACCTAGCAAAGTATAATAAGGATGAAACAAGGGCTCAAAGGATTATGATAGAATCTATCAAGGACCCTCTCATTCCTTATGTCTCGAAACATGAAACATCTAAAGAATATATGATAAGTTAGTGGAGCTATTCTCAGTTAGTACAACTGGAGAAGTGATATAGTTGCATAATGAACTGTTGAAAATGCACCAAGATGATGGAGCTTAGTGGAAAGGAGTCGCCTTCACTAAGTGGGCCTGCAGGCTATTTTTGGCGCAAAGTATATTTTTAGACATATGGATCATGGTCTATGAGTTGCAGGATACTATTTGTGGGTGATTGGTCATGTTGGTAAAAATAGATGGACTTCTATTTTTAGACATATGGGCGGATTCTATTTTTAGACTGCCAGGCTAAAAATAGAACAGTCGAATATATTAGCTCTTAATAATATTTGGACTATAAACATTATCTTATCCTCTTGGAGCACTTCAGTTCGAGCTACGGATGTGGCACATGCAACTGTCAGAAGGAAATACACTTTTCTTATGGGTCAGTTGAGCTATTGCATGATGGAATTAAGTTAGAACTCAAGTGATTGAGTTTGGTGGAGTTGATTGAGGAGTTGATGGAGTTGTGTTCAGTTTGACTTAGTTGAACTAGTTGTATTTAGTCTAATTGCAGAATACACTAGTGATGAGTGATGTGAATTAATTATTAATTAATTCAATAATTATTAACTCATAAATCAACTAAAGAATACATCAGTTAACTCAGTGCATGGACAGTTCAGTGGAGACAGGTGTTAGAGGTGAGGGAAAGGGCAAGAAAGCTGTCAGTTGTGACTATAGTTGTGCATGAGATTTGCACAATCAATGGATTGAGTATTTCCAATGAGGATTGCATGGTTAAACCAAGGGAGATGTGAGTTTGGATCAACCATACTCATCCATTCTCATGCAGGATTGTGCAGTGGAGGCAGGCAAGCAGCGAAGGAGATTTGAACCTGTGATTGATTTAGATATGAGCTAGTTTGTGTGTAGCAGTTGAAGATAGTACTGAGTACTTGTGAGGAGTATTGTACTATGTATTGTTACATGTTCTCATTCAATATAATATACAGATAGTTGGGGGTTTTCGGCTGTATGGTTTCCCCGTGATATACTGTGTTGATATGTGTGATTGATGCTTCAATGTGTGCATGCGAATGTTTTAATTCCGCAAATTGTTGATGATCAATGGTAGAGGAGGTTATGTATTATGCATGCATTCCGCAAATAGTGTATAATCAGTATAATCTCTGTGAATAAGTGTTATATTATTCAAAATTTCTACATGGTATCAGAGCAAAGTTGATCATCAGATCTATTATTCAGAAAGTGTTTACATTTTATTTCTTCAAGCAGAGTCTGTAATCGGGCCAGGTAACCTCTGGATTCATCCTTCTTTTGGAAGGTGAGATATCTGGTAAAAGCCCATACAGTCAATCTCTGTACGAGAAATACTTTGTTCTCACGAATTTTAGATTAGAAGCGGTTGAGTTTTGAGCTGGTGGAATTCGAATTTGCAGCAGTGTTTTCTTAGTGTCAAAGTTGAAATGTCTTTCAATGGATTGCGATTGGAGTATGCTCTTGAAGGTAGCTCAAATTATATTGCATGGAAAGACAGGATGGAGGCTGTGTTAGATGACAATGGGCTGAAGGAGTTCATAGATGTTGAGGTCCCAAAGCCTACTGATGTTGCTCACGTTGAGGTTTGGCAAAATAAGACAACAAAGTGTCAAAGGATTCTGTTGGAGGGCGTGAAGGATCACATTGTATCCAGCCTGCATGGAAATGCTTCTCCATACTTGATGTGGAAAGCGTTGACAGATCTATTCAACAGCAAGAGCAACCAGAGGAAGTTGGCGCTCAAGGATAAACTCAGAAACATTAAGTGTGAGAATGGAGACAATATGCCCAAGTATCTCATGAAGTTCACCCAATGTCGGGATGAGCTGGGAAGTGTGGGGGTGACTGTCGATGATGGGGACTTGGTGAGCTTGGATCTCCTTGGTCTTCCGAAGAGTTGGCATTCCTATCAGGACTCTCTCAATGGTCAGGAGAAATTGCCAGGATGGGAGAGACTTTGGTTGGATCTTGTGCAAGAGGAGATCAGGGGGAATACCAGGGACGAATCTTCATCAAAGGCATCTGGTGAAGAAAATTGCGCTTTGGCTACCAAAGCAAAGAAGGGGAAGGAGAAGGGTTCTCTTTCTGAATCCAGTTCTTCCAATGATGGGAAGAAGGTTGACAAATCGAAAGTGCGATGCTTTTGTTGTCATGAAGTGGGCCATTATGCTGCAAATTGTCCACGGAGGAAATCCAAGAAGGGATCCTGGGAAGGATCTGAAGGTGAGGCACTTGCTTCACAGTTTGAGCTGGATTTCACACTCTTCGCATGCATGGTTTCATCCATGGTGGGAAGTGGTTGGTTTCTTGACAGTGGAGCTTCTTTCCACATGACCGGTGACAAAAGTTTGTTCAGTAATTTGGAGGAGAATGATCTCCAGATACTCATAGTGATGGGTAATGATGAGAAGTATAGTGTCTCAGGTGTAGGCACGGTTATTTTTCAGAGGGAGCATGGAGCTCGCCTTACCTTGACTAGTGTTAAGTATGTACCAGGACTGAAGAGAAACTTGGTGTTGATCGCGATGCTGGAAGACAGAGGCTATGATGTAGTCTTCAGTAAGGGAAAGGTTTTCCTTAGACACATCATCACTAGACAGGTGAAGCAGATTGGTTCACGGGTCAAGAACCTGTATGCTCTTGAGGTTCAAGGTGCATGTAAAGCCTTGAGTAGCGAGGCAACTAATGGAGACTTGGTGGTTGAGAGGGACTGTATATTACCTCTCAACATGCAGAGCCAGAAGAAGTCTCAGACGACTGTGGAGGAGCCACGATTGGTGCAACAATTTCAGGAGGTTGTGGAGCAGCCACAACAAGGGAAGTTGAGAGGAGATCGAGTAGAGACATCTACTCATGCAGAGACCTCCAGTAGGGGGAACTTCGAGCCAGGTGGGCTAAGGGATCACATGCAGCCATACCTCCAGGTAGGAGGTGGGGCGATATAGAGTGATCGTCCCAAGGAGGAGGGGCAGGATCCTTGAGGTACCCAACCTCTTGGATGAGACCTTGCTACGGGAGCCTCGATGTGGAGTAGCAGGAACTGAATTATTGGGTAGAGACAGATGCGGATGGAGCGGCAGAGAGAGCAACAGTGTAGGGAATCCCAGGACAACACATAGCTAGCAGGCTGCAACAATGCGAGAGGCACAAGTGTTTTGCATAGTGCTAGGTGGCACAGAGAAGTGTGCAATGGTGCGAGATGCATGGAGATGTTGTAGTAGCGTAGATGTTAGAGAGGGAGCACTTGTCAGCAGCAGGTAGAGCTTCAGCATCAGAGTATGTTCCTAGCCCAACAGAGTGGTCAGTTGGCAGTGTTTTTGTTCCAAGTGTTGTTGGAGCAAGTGGACCGGGCAAATGTGTTGCATGTAGAAGATTCCAGAGTTGCAGGATAGGGGTTGCAGGTAATCCATATCTTGTTAAGAGGGAGTGTTGAAAATGCAAGAAGATGATGGAGCTTAGTGGAAAGGAGTCGCCTTCACTAAGTGGGCCCGCAGGCTATTTTTGGCGCAAAGTCTATTTTTAGACATATGGATCATAGTCTATGAGTTGCAGGATGCTATTTGTGGATGATTGGTCATGTTGGTAAAAATAGATGGACTTCTATTTTTAGACATATGGGCGGATTCTATTTTTAGACTGCCAGGCTAAAAATAGAACAGTTGAATATTGTTAGCTCTTAATAATATTTGGACTATAAACATTATCTTATCCTCTTGGAGCACTTCAGTTCGAGCTACGGATGTGGCACATGCAACTGTCAGAAGGAAATATGCTTTTCTTATGGGTCAATTGAGCTATTGCATGATGGACTTCAGTTAGAACTCAAGTGATTTAGTTTGGTGGAGTTGATTGAGGAGTTGATGGAGTTGTGTTCAGTTTGACTTAGTTGAACTAGTTGTATTTAGTCTAACTGCAGAATACACTAGTGATGATGATGTGAATTAATTATTAATTAATTCACTAATTATTAACTCATAAATCAACTAAAGAATACATCAGTTAACTGAATACATGGACAGTTCAGTGGAGACAGGTGTTAGAGGTGAGAGAAAGGGCAAGACAGTTATCAGTTGTGACTATAGTTGTGCATGAGATTTGCACAATCAATGGATTGAGTATTTCCAATGAGGATTGCGTGGTTCAGCCAAGGGAAATACGAGTTTGGATCAGCCATACTCATCCATTCTCATGCAGGATTGCGCAGTGGAGGCAGGGAAGCAACGAAGGAGATTTGAACCTGTGATTGATTCAGATCTGAGCTAGTTTGTGTGTAGCAGGTGGAGATAGTACTGAGTACTTGTGAGGAGTATTGTACTATGTATTGTTACATGTTCTCAATCAATATAATATACAGATAGTTTGGGGTTTTCAGCTGTATGCTTTCCCCGTGATATACTGTGTTGATATGTGTGATTGATGCTTCAATGTGCGCATGCGAATGTTTTAATTTCGCAAATTTTTGATGATCAGTAGTAGAGGAGGTTATGTATTATGCATGAATTCCGCAAATAGTGTATAATCAGGATAATCTCTGTGAATAAGTGTTATATTATTCAAAATTTCTACATGAACTATATAAAATGAATATCTCCAAGGAAGAAGGAATAGACCCCTACTTCATAAAGGTCTTTGAGATGAGAGACCAGTTGCAAGAACTACGATAAGTTATGTCAGACAGAGAGATGAAAATTGTGGTGCTTAATGCATTACCTGAATATTGGTGCAACTTCACATCAAGTATATATATTCCAAGAAGGAAGCTACCCCATTGACTGAACTTTGGTCTCTATGAAAAATTGAGGAGACTAGACTCAAAGCCAATGATGATGTGGGATAAAAGCATAAGGTGTTTGCTGCTATGGCCAAGAGAGAAGGGAAATTTGACAAGTTTGGTCCACAGAGAAAGGGTAAAAGAGATATGTTTAAAGTCCGATGATTTGGCTACCAAGAATATGGACACTAGAAGAGGGATTGTCCTAAGTTCAAGAAGGAAAAAAAAAGAGAAAATCAGAAGAAGCCCACATTACCCAAGAAGTGAAAGAAGAAGATAAGAAGCAGGAGAAGGAGGACCCTCTAGATCTCTACTATGATTGAGATCAACTTCCTCACGTAAGTCTTCTTTAAAGTTTTGGGTATCATAGGAACATATAGCAGTATGATAGAATGCATGATTTATGAGAATGACATCTTCAGGAATATAGGAGCATTATTTAGAGATATCTCAGATAAAGATATTCATGTAGGAAGGATGTAGCCATTGGATAACCTCATCAATGCATAAAGGAACGATCATGATCAAGAAGAATCATCTTAGAAGGACACTGTCATCAGTAGAAAGGAGAATTTGTAGGATGAGGAAAACAAGGATCCTCCAGTGAAATCTTCAATAGAGGGTTCATGACTTTAATGAAAATTAGATGTCTTAATAATAATTCCACTTATGGGGATTCAAGAAGGGATGATATGTAGGCAAGGAAAGATGTAGCATAGCAAAGGAGATTGAGTTAATATCAATATAGGAAGCTATCAAAATAATTTGGGATGATCAAGGAAAGAACTAAGATGAGGTATGTATGTATCTATGTTTTCAGTTAAAGTCATGTCATCATTTGTATCAATGAGCATGGAGAATTTCTCTAGTAGCATGGTCAAGGATAGGGTAGAACTCTTTCATTGAAGAAAATGCATGAAGGCATGGTTCACTCACTGATAAAGGTAAACATAAGAAATGTTCTCATATGAAGTATGAGGTGGTTGACAAATAAAATCTATAAAGAAGCATATGAGATAAAGAGATCAGGGATAAAAGGACACCATGGACACTAGGAATCAACATCTGACAGATTTGTTGAAGGCATCTCTCGAAAGAAGGCACGAGAATTCTGACAAAGGAAGAAAAATATCAAAGGACCCTTGACACTTGGAAAGGCCTTAGAGATGTGAAAATGCAGGATGCTAATGATTCAAGCCAACAATATGTCATGATGGAAATTCATCTCATAATGTAATATTTGATTTAATGCTATGCTTTGCTTTTCTTGAATAATATCTAGATAGGTTCATGCAGGGCTAATGGAACAAGGGTTGTAAGTGCAAGTACAACCAACATTCATGTGGTGGATGGAAATTCCTGAAAGAAACATGATGAGGAAGAAGTAACCATATGGAAGAGGTTCCATTTATGTATCAAGAAGGCCGCTTTCCATGGAGAAAGGAATGACATGATGAACTAAGAAGGTAAGTTATTGATGGTTGATACCCTACAAAGAAGAATCTCCACTGAATTTCATGACATCAAGGAAAGAAAGTGATAAAGCAAGCTAAATGACCCACAAAGAAGAAGTTGTTGATGGAAAGAAGAGTCTCTAGTTGAGAGTGAGGTCTGATAAGTCCCTAATTAAGAGAGAGATTGGGAAAGTTCCTATTCAGAAGGATATTGGGTACATTCCTTCACAAGAATGGGAATATCTTCCCTAGTTAAGAGGGAGAGATATACACAACATTATTGTCTTCACTTGGGAAGAAAGAATGGAGGATTGGGTAATCATCTAGCATCTGATTCTCTTTGAGGATGTGTAGGGCATGTTACACTATGTAAACATATGTATTAGAGTTAAAGAAATATGTTTAGGGTGATCCTCCAAAGAAAGGGCAAGTGTCCTCTTCAAAGTTGACTCAAAAATGAATTTTTGGTACACTTAAGGACATGTCGGCCTCACTAGCTCAAGTCGGCTCAAATAGGGGGGAAAATCTCCTATATATAGGAAAATTCGACCTCACAAAAGTATCACTACACATCTTTGAAATCAACGAAGAAATAAGGACGAAAAAGAGGTGCGAAAAAAGAGCATTAAGGTGATTCTAGGGCAGCGAAAAAGAGGAAAACAAAACTGAGTTTGGGAGGACTATTTTTGGGTCTATTTTTTGTCACATATGCAAAGGAGAGAGGGTATCTCTACAGTAATATTAGATCCACAAGGACAAAAACACAAGAAGAACTTGATTGGGTAAGAAAATGCTCTAAATAGGCCTCCATCTCAAGCGAAGGAGGTCCCATGTCTAGCGAAGAAAAGGAATAAGTAAAAGGGTTTATGTCAAGCCCTAGATCAGCCACACGTGCAAAGAAATCAGACCTATAGTAGGGTAAGAGGATCAGCCTCTCAACTCAGAAATATATCTCAATGAAGGTCTCACTCTCTAGCCTAAGTATCAAGGAAAAGGAAGATTTCCAAGCGAAGTAGAGAAGGAAAGGAAGACACCAAAGAAGAGGCCTCTAAGGAGATCTAGGGTTTCTACAGTTGCTGCAAAAAGGGCTATAAGTTTTCAAAAGAAGTGAGAAGGAATAGATCAAGGTGAAAAGAAAAAGAAGGCATTGATTGAAGGACAAAAGGAAGAGATACTATGTCTTGTACTTGGAGGATTTATTGGTCAAGGGTCTAGGGTTTGGCATTTTTCAAATTGAAGCTTCAATAAGAGAAATCTGCATAAGGGTTTTCCTCTCTAGGAGAGAGAGGTTTTTCCATGGCTGAGAGCCAACATCTTGTGTTCTTGTCTCTTTTGTTTTTGTTTAATGTTTGATGAAGGAAGAGATCATGCACTAATAATAATAAGAGAATATTGTGTTAATAAGAAAAAGTAAAAAGTGCTTCAAAAATAGTTATCATCATTAGAAGAATCTCATCATACCTAGATGCCCTAGATTATTCAACTTTTAGAGCCTAGGGTTCATTATTCAATACAAAAAACAAGCTTTTGGAGCAAATCTGGTCAAGTTTACATGTGTTACAAGAGGGCTACATGAGTGCTACAGGAGGTGCTACAAGAGGCGATAAATTGCCAAATGCCCAAGTAAATCAAATGAAAATGGGATGGGAAAGTTTTTATTTAAGTAGGATTATTAGGAATCCATTCTAAGTGGAATCACTCTAAAATTCCCCTATTAACATGTGCTAAAAAATAGCAGAAAATTACTACTCTAAAAACTCGAAATTCGAGAACTAGTGAGCTAATTAGCCTACCAAATTCCTAATCTAATCAAGTGAAAATTATATGGGGTGATTTTTTTTTATTAAATTGTATTTTTTATGACCAAATATGCATGGAATAAACTCAAATGAATCTCATTAACATGTTCTAAAAAATAGCAGAAAATTACTACTATTTTGCTACAAGGGATTTCTAGAAATTCTAGATTTGTCAACTAGTAGACCAATCCAAGTAGCTCAATGATGAATATGAACTTTCAAAGTTGTTCTAATAATGCATCATGACTGTAAATTTTTAAATAGCCTACAAAACAACTCACTTCAATCATTTAACCAATGCAACCTATACTAAAAGAGGCGTGAATAGTAAATGCAGAAATACGAGATGCAAGTGAAAAAGACATTCAAAGGAAATAAATAAATTGTACAAGAGGGATTTGAGGCTTTTGGGATGGCCAAACCCAAAGAAAATCTGATTCCTATGAAGGAAACCAAGATTTAGAAGATAAAAATGCTATCAAACTTCATTATTTGAATCCATCCAAGTACATCCCTGTTAGAAATCAAAGTGGAGCTGTTAAATAAAAAGTTTTCTCCACAAGAAGATTAAGAAATACATGCCTCTAGAGGAAAATTTGAATTGGTACCTACAAAAAATGATGATGAAGCATTATCCTTGAAAGGAGGCAACTTCCCCCTCCAAAATCCCTCAAAAAGTGGATCTAGTTCCCTACCTTAGGAATTTGCATTAAATGACAGGGAACACATTCCTAGACTTTCTTAATCACTCGAGCTCCATAATTTGTGCAATATTTTCATAATTTATTGTTAATTTATTATACAATATTTATGCTCATGTAGTAGATAGAAAGTCCCTAGATTATCTCCTCCTCTGAATCTTCATAATATGGCTAATATTCTCACAATATTCTACAAAAATAAATAATATTAGGCACAAATATGAAATTATCTCTAAACCTTCCCAATGAACATATTAAGACTAAAAATATGTCATCTAATGAAAAAAAGAGACGGTTACTATGTTGAAGGATTGTCAGACGAGCCTTAATTTATGTTTAATTTGGAGGCCCATCATACCCCCCGCTGAAAGTATTTCTCATCCTCTGAGCAACCTAGTGACCTAGTTGTGCCTCATTCATGAACCTGGTGGCCTCCTTGATCTATCCTGTAGTTGTTCAACACTTTCCTGTAGAAACTTTCTACTTTCCCATAGTTGTTTTCTGCCTTCCTGTAGCAACTTTCTTCCTTGCTGTAGCAAGGCATATTCTTCTTTTAGTTGTTTGGTCATGGCTCCCCTAGTGCTTGGCTTCTTTTGAGAGGCTTGGGACTCCTTTATTTTGATTGGAGGGAGTTTATCTCTTCAGTTTTCTTCTTATTCTCCTTTTATCCTTTGTTCTGATTTTATTTCAGACATTTTTTCTTCTATTTTAACCTTTTAATTTTCTTTGCCACCCTCTTCTTCTTTTGCAGAGTCATCCCTCGCTGTCTCTCTAAGTCTTGAAAAGATTCTCTATCCATGTCAACAAAATTTTTTCCATGTGTTCTCAAGGTTTGTGCAAGGGAACCCTATTGCCAATTATCAATTTCATAGCCCCTAGGATTTCAACTTATGGCAAGAGAAGGAGTGCTTCTTGTTGATGAGTGAGGTGAAAAATGGTATGCCAATTTCAAAACAAGTTAATTCTCCCGTCATAATTCTAATATTCAAAAGAAAACTCCAAACTTTAGTTATTTTTTTCTTAGGGTTCTGCTACGAGGTGTTTAGTGGAGGAATTTTACAAAAATTCATAGAATTTTTGTTTTTAAGAGGTGAGAGATCAAGTACTTACTCCTTCCTCACATACAACTTCAAAATTATAGGGTTTTGCAGCCAATAATGCTCAAGATAGGGCCCCTTTTTCCTCTTGGGACAAAATTGTAGTAGGCAGAGTGTCTCCTGTAGCAAGGTAGTTTGTACCTTGAGTTGCTTAGCTATGACTTCTCTAGTGGTTGGCCTTCTAATAGGTGTCAAAATTTTCTTCCCCTTTGGTTGAAACCTCCCTCCATTTCTCCTACTTCTCCTTCTCGGGGTTACTTGGGTGTATTTTTATTTTCTGCCTTAGAGTAGTCTCGGTTGTAGAGACAATGTCAAATTTTCCTTTTTATCTAAGATTGAGAAGGATTCTTATAGTTTTTAATAGAACAAATTTCCTATGTCCCTATATTTCCTTCACATATAACGATTTCCAAAGGGAACTACTGCACACTTATTTTCTACAGGGTACTTAATTCAAACAGAATTATCCATGCAAATGTATGGAAATTAAAGAGGGAGAAATCCACTTACTCCTTTCAAGATAACTTTGTCATGTGCATGAGGTTTTGAGGACAACTTTGGCTAGTTTTGGCTCCATTTCTCCCTTCAATTCTCTTATGTAGCTTCCTTTTGGGCCTCTTGTAGTAGTTTAGATCCTCCTGTAGCGCCTATTGTATCTCATACAAACATTGTTCGAAGCATCTCAGTGGCACGCTAGGTAGTATTTGATAGAATTTAGCTCATCCTTTTGTATCTTGATGGGCTTCTCCAACTGTTGATCTTAAAAGACCATATACTAAAAACTGATGTAGAATTGATTAGCCATTAAGAGTTTGAATGTTAACTGAAAGCACAGAAATCGAGGTAAACTGCTTGAACAGAACAATTTACGACAACTGATAAACCATAAGAAAGATGCAAAATAGAAGTATAAACAAAGAAAACATAGATATACTAGACATCAAGATTGATTACGGAGTTCGTCCCTAATGGACTACGTCTCCGGGTCCACTTTCAAGATGGGTGACCATTTTTATTAGGAATGAGAAGAAGAAGTCGATTACACAGTGATTTGGATAGACTGAACTTGCAGACAGGCAATTCTGACCTTTTTCATCAGATAGTTCTCTGAACCAACTTCCCAATGCCGCTTATAGTTTCCAAATCTGACTCTGGATGCTTTCGTAACACTAGAAACAAAATCGCCTCTATCCCTCCAGAACTTGCATACAAAAGCTGGAAACCACTCAAGCTATTCTTCAATGAGAAAATTTGCCTCTTATAGTCCTGCAGGTACATAATAACCTCCATGGGCTGATTACAAGATGAATTAGTTTCTCCATGATGAGTTTGGGAACTCGGTCTTATGGTTTTGTGCCACCTAGACTAGGTTCGCATGGTCACCGAATTAAGTTTTAACAAATAAACTGTTTAAAACCCAAAATAACCAAAGTTTGAGCAAAACCGCATGTGGTTTGCTGACTGGGTGGGATTTGTTTAACTATTCACATGTGAAGAGTGGGGGTCTAACCGCTGTCAGACACCTGGCGGTTATCTCCTAACGGTGTTGTATCATCCCTGTTCACATGGCGGATTTTTGCTGACAGTTTTTGAGCTGGCAGTCTCCCTTACCTGCGTGGATTTCATGCGCGTTCTCATGTTAGTCTTTCCCGATGTAGTTAGTGCTGGCAGACTCAGGACTGGCAGTTTATGCAACCTCCACCGCTTAACCTTCTCACATGTAACAGGGTTCCGACGCGGTTTGCCTCTGTGGTTAGGCTGTGTTTTTTTAACAGTTTTTGTTTATTTATAATGTTTAATCATTGGAATAGACCGAAAGGTATGTATTAAAGTTGTAATGTGTTTAATACATAGATTTTGATGTATTTTTGTAATACATGGGTTTGATTAGAACTTAGGACTAGGGTTTAGTGTGTAGCATAGGATTTGGCTAGGGTTTTTTAGAACTTAGGCATAGGTTTAAGGTTTGTACATAGATTAGGGATTATTTTAAAAAACCCATGTGTACAATTTTGTCATAATCTGACATTCGCAAAAATCGTCATATGATGACAATAAACCCATGTCGATCGTCGACAAAAAACAATATCAATCCTTTGCCATGATGACAACCCATGCACATCGTTAACTTCAACTATCTTTGCAATGACAACTCAGACGATGAATCTATGTCACTGTCGACATTGATGTCGACACATCAAACCTGCAAATTCGAACAACAAAACACATCGTCAACCAAACCCTGGGGAACTGTCGATGAACATTAGTCGACAGCCAGGTGCTAAACCATCTCCGCTGAATGCCATGAAAAACTACAAACATTACCTGAACAACCTGATCATAACCAACACTGTTGAAACTGAACTGAAGCGACGGCGACACTAAATGACATCCATGAACACTGATGACGACACTTTGAACACTTGCACAATTGGATCGATGGATCCTCCTAGATCATTCCTCTCCACTTGAAAGCTTTTGGACCACAAAAATTTGAATAAACATTTAGTTGATGAGGGTAGAACTCCTTCTCTTTCCACCTTTACCTGACGATATACCAATACATTTGATTAGTCACCTGCATGTGATGATCCTGATGATGTTGACCATGATACCTTTTGATTTGGTGACCTGTTTCATCCATCCGCAATATGAGCAACTTGCGATGATGGGAAAACAACCTGTTATCAACATGGCAATTGAATTATTTCCACAAAGAATCGTGAGTTAGTGATTCAAAAAAATATTTGAAAACAGTATTTGTAGAACGTTGTTCAATACATTTGATGGGTATTAACAACCTACTTTCCGGAATAAATGAAATATTCAAAGACTCCTTTGACTTTGACTTCATATCAATTACTTGAATTGATTTACTTTCTTGTTGACTGATTACTAAGTGAACTTTCTGCACAGAACTCATCTAACTGTGATGTAAAGACTGCTGCAACTTAGTCTGATTTTGAAAGTATCTAAGTAATTGTTGATTTACTTGAATCACTGTTTCTTCGTCTATTAACTGATATCTCCATTGAATAACACTTTCACTTAATGCATTAGTTTTCAAATCTTGGTAAGGAAACTTTAGATCTGCTTTCGAAAATGCTTTGTCATGAAAACTTATAGACTTCCTCTCCACTTGAAAAGAGGCTTCATTACTTTTTAAAGCATGAAATGATGATGCAATACCAAATGAATGTAACACTAACTTTCCCCAATACTGACCTGCACCCCTGAAACTGAAAATAAACATACCATCTGAAACAAGTCTTTGATTAGACTCACATGTGCCATTCCCTGCAATACACTGCTGATGATGATAGTTTCTATAGTTCAGTTGAATGAATGAATTGAAATTCAGTATGTCTTTAAGAAGATGTTCATAGGACATTAAATGTATCTCATGTTGCTTATCATGTTTATGAATAATATTTCTTGGAAAAGAATTAACCACCTTGACCAATTGATCTATAAACTGAATCTCGCATCTTGAACAATCATCCTTATGTTGTTCCTTAATAAACATGAGTACATATTTACTTGAACTTATTAACTGCTTAACTTGATTTGTAACAATTAAATCCAAGTTTGATTTGACTTTATGTGCCCTAACAATAAATTCAACCCCTTCTTTCTTTAGGTGATATTTATGTTCTCTTTTGTAAAACACTGCATATCTATCATAAAGATAAGGACTCCCTAAGACAACTCCACATATGTCTACTGGGACCACATCTAACTCTACTTCATCAATGTACTTAGATGTAATTGAAAATTTTAACCAACACTGCTTTGTGACATGTATTGGATTTGATTTATTAATCCAACCTAATGGGTATGTTCTTGGATGATTTTGTGTCTCCAATCCAAATTGATTAACTATATGTTCAGATATTAAATTTTCTTGCGACCCACTGTCAAACATTGTGTCAATCTTTGTATGCTTAGAAGTTATCCTTATGTGGAAGAGTTCAACTCTTTTATCCTCTTGTGAAGGATTTATGTTTGAAGAAGATAAATTAGTTTTCGAACTTGAACCAGTATTAGAAGTTTTACCTGTCGTAACCATGGCGGTTATCCTCCTTTCATCACCTGAATCTGAACCTAGATCTTGCTGGACTACTGCAATGGCCTTCTTTTCATCCTTCGCCTTAAGGAACTTTTTTGGCTTAAGTTCTGGATGAATTTTCTAGCACTTCGATTCATCATGACCGATTATCTGGCAATGAGAACAAGTCGGTATTTCCATCTGAACGATCGCTGATTTCTTTATCTTCGAAATGTTCTTCCCTTTACTGTCACTGGAATCTATGGTTTCCAACTCTTTGGATGACAGAGATGACAACTTGAATGGTTTGCCACCTAATTCAATATGTATGGCCTGAACACACACCTCGTCAAAATCATCAGGATTAAACATTAATAAAGTATGTTGCAAATATGAATGTAAACTGCCCATGTATTTTAACAAAGTTTCACATGTATCCAATGAAATACCAAGCGCCAATGCTTTCTTTCTGAACTCCTGAGTAAACTCCCAAACAATCTGCCCTTTACCTTGCCTCAGATGCTTCCGATCAATAACAACTTGTAGCATGTGTCGTAAAGGATAGAATTGTTTCCTAAGAGCTTTCAAAAACTTAGACCATGAAGAGATGACTTTTCCTTTACGTTGTACATCTAGCTGAGTTTTGATTTCCCACAAGATTAAAGCTGTTCCCCCCATTCTAAGTGTAGCTAACTGAATTTTAGTTTTATCTTTAGAAATGTTCTGAATACGACAATAGACTTCTAATTGCTTTATCCAGTTATCTAACTTTTCAGGATTCATTTCGCCATCATAAATAGGTAACTCAAATTTAACATCTAGTTTCAAAAGAGATGTTTTCTTAGGTTTCTTTCTTGTTTCAGATTTTTCACTGGAAGAAGAAGAAGAAGAAGAGGATGATGGAGATGATGGAGGTGAAGGAGGTTTATCATCCTTGCCTTTAACTTTGTCCTTCTTCAATGCCTTTGAACCTTCTTGTTTTCGTACAATTTTCCCAACATCTGTTGCATGGTTAAGAATGCCCACTAAAATTTTTCTTCACTTATCTTAGTCTCAGTGTTTTCACCTGCATCTGGTCCTGACATGGTTGATTTCTGAATGACTCGTCACTTTCCAATCTCTGGATCGATCTGCTCAAGGATTCCTTCTCCTCGTTGCGACTTAGACCTGGTTAACATTCAATGGCACATTCTACAAACACAACCTACTCTGATACCAAATTATATGATCTGAAATGACCATATACTAAAAACTGATGTAGAATTGATTAGCCATTAATGAGTTTGAATGTTAACTGAAAGCATGGAAATCGAGGTAAACTGCTTGAACAAAACACTTTACGACAGCTGATAAACCATAAGTAAGATGCAAAACAGAAGTATAAATAGTGAAAACACAAATATACCAGACAACAAGATTGATTACAGAGTTCGTCCCTGATGGACTACATCTCTGAGTCCACTTTCAAGATGGGCGACCGTTTTTATTAGGAATGAGAAGAAGAAGTTGATTACACAGTGATTTGGATAGACTGAACTTGCACACAGGAAATTTTGACCTCTGTCATCAAATATCTCTCTGAACCAGCTTTCCAACAGCACTTACAGTTTCCAAATCCGACTCCAGATGCTCCCGAAACACTAAAAACAAATCGCCTCTATCCCTCCAGAACTTGCATACAAAAGTTGAAAACCACTCAAGCTATTCTTCAATGAGAAAATCTGCCTATTATAGGCCTACAGGTACATAGTAACCTCCATGGGATGATTACAAGATGAATTGGTTGCTCCATGATGAGTTTGGGAACTCGGTCTTATGGTTTTGTGCCACCTAGACTAGGTTGGCATGGTCACCGAATTAAGTTTTAACAAATAATCTATTTAAAACCCAAAATAACCAAAGTCTGAGCAAAACCACATGTGTTTTTCTGACCAGGAAAGATTTGTGTAACTGTTTGCATGTGAACAGTGGGGGTCTAATTGTTGTCAGACACCTGGCAGTTATCTCCTAACGATGAAGTATCATCCTTGTTCACATGGCAGATTTTCTCTAACAGTTTTCGAGCTGGCGGTCTCCCTTACCTGCATGGCTTTCATGTGCGCTCTCATGTCAGTCTTTCCCGATACAGTTAGCACTGGCAGCCTCAGGACTGGCAATTTATACAACCTCCACCGCTTAACTTGCTCACATGTAACAGGGTTTCGACGCGGTTTGCCTCTGTGGTTAAGCTAATAGTTTTTGTTTATTTATAATGTTTAATCATTGGAATAGGCCGAGAGGTATGTATTAAAGTTGTAATGTGTTTAATACATAGATTTTGATGTATTTTTGTAATACATGGGTTTGATTAGAACTTAGGACTAGGGTTTAGTGTGTAGCATAGGATTTGGCTAGGGTTTTTTAGAACTTAGGAATATGTTTAAGGTTTGTATATAAATTAGGGATTATTTTAAAAAACGCATGTGTACAATTTTGTCACAATGTGACATTCGCGAAATTCATCACACGATGACAAGAAACCCATGTTGATCATCGACAAATGACGATAGCGATCCTCTGCCATGACGACAACCCACGCACATAGTTGACTGCAACTATCTTTGTAATGACAACTTGGATGATGAATCTATGCCACTGTCGACACTGATGTCGACACATCAAACTTGCAAAGTCAAACAACAAAACACATCGTCGACCAAACCCTAGGGAACTGTCGATGAACATTAGTCAACAACCAGGTGCTAAACCATCTCTGTTGAATGCCATGAAAAACTACGAATATTACCTGAACAACCTGATCATAACCAACACTGTCGAAACTGAACTGAAGCAACGACGACACTGAACGACACCCATGAACACTGATTACGACACTTTGAACACTTGTGCAATTGGATTGATGGATCCTTCTGGATCAAATGTTTCTTAGGAATGAGTAATTGTGCAAGTGAATTTGAGCCTTGTACTTTTATTCCATTTTGTGGTAATGGCTTGGAGTGCTTTGGTGACTTGGATTTTGCATGAATTTCATATTTTACCCATTGTCCCCACTCCTCATTACTCATCACCCTTCTTAATTTGGTTTTTTGACTTTGCATGAGTGAGGGAGTTAGATGCACTTAACTAGTTGAGGGTGGTCGAGACTGCTGACCAATCCTTAGCTTATGAAACCTCATCTCTCATGCATTGATAACAAGTTTATAACCATAACATGCTCAAGAGAAGAGGTAAGGAATACTGCATACTTGTACCTACCTAATGGTCGCTGGAGAGGAATGCATGTTGCTGCTGAGTTGATGATTGATCCATGGTCCTTAAGAGGCAATAATTTCCTTGTTTTGCTTATACACAGGTCTTCACATGATTTAGTTGGCTGATGGAACCTTTCTTGCTTGTAGGTATCTCTCCTTTTTTCGATATGTTTTTGTTGGAGTGGATTGGTGACCTTACAACTACTCCTCAAGGTTGGTGTGGCTTCCTCAACCTTCAGGGGTGGCCAACTCTTCATTATGGAGCAATAAGATCCTTGGATCATGTTTACTAATGAATCGATGAAGGATGCTACATGATTGTTTTCATGCTATAGCAGTCATTTATTTTCTTCTCGCAATCTCACACTACATTCAGGGAGTTGGAAAAATGATAGTGGTTTTTAGGGACAAGAATGGAATCTTTAAAAGGTGGTTGAAGTTGTGGGAAAGGAAAAAATATATATGAAGTCAGAGACCTTTTTCTGTGTTTTTTTCATGTGTGGTTAGAGGTGGAATCTTGGTGATGGATTTGGCTGAATGGAGTGGTGATTGGGGTGAAGGAATTTTAGTGGACCTATACCAACATTTCCCAAGGAAGATAGGACCTTTGGGTGTATTTTTCCAAGTTTATCTCCCTCTTGTAGCACTTCTGGTTTCTCCTATAGCATTTTACGATAGTCTCTTGTAGCAGAATTATTTTATCCATATCTCTAAAACGGTAGACTGGATTAAACTGAATTTTCTTGAACATGTTCCATCATCCCTATGAACCTCCCCACAAAACATTTTGGTCAATGGATGCACAAATCTCAAGGAAAATAAAAAATGGCTATATGTGATTGAGGCTAATTTTTCGAAAAGTGTGCACTAGAATTTGTTGAAATTGCTTGAGCATGTTACCATAATCCATATGCATCTCCACATCAAACAAATCGGATAATGGATGTACAATGTTTGAGATATGGTAAAAATAATTTATGCCCTGTGTATTTTGGTCTCCTGTAGAAAAACAAAACCCTCCTGTAGAATTTTAGGACATCAAGGGAAATGAATGAGAAAGGCTTGGAGATGATGGGTGGATGATGGAAAAGCATGAGGGTGATGGATTGACATGTCCTTTGTGCTATTGGAGCATCTGAGCAAAGGAGGAGAAAGCCCAAGTATGACTTTCTTTGACTAGGTTTTTGATCAACCTTTTCTTTTGGTGTGAACTTTTTCTTGTTGCTTGCAAAGGTTGGAGAGCACCTGCATTCATCAGAGAGAGATTCATGGAGAATTTTTTTGTTTTTGTTTTTGTTTTTGTTTTTTTTATTTTTATTTTTTTCTTTTAGGCCTACTAGTTGCCTCAATGAAGTTTTCAACTAGTAGGTCTGCCTAGGCGCCTCAAAGGAGGTTTTCACCTAGGATCTTTTATTTTTCTCTTTTTCCAACCCATTAACCGACTCATGGAGGTTTTCAATCAATGAGCCAACCTAAGGCGCCAAAAACAAGATTTTCACTTGATATTTTATTTTTCCTCTTAATTTTTCATTTTTTTCATTTCTTTTTTCTATCCCACTTTACTTGAAAAAATAAAATTTCTTTCAAGTATAGAAAAACTTCCAATGGAGCCATGTGCACATCAAGATGATAGATAAACTCATGTGTAGGCTCGAAATATATGCTTTGACATGTACCTGAATTTCAGAGACCAAATGCTTTGAGTTTGATGATATCAAACATTATTGAAGAAGAGAATGATGCTCCATCTTGTTGATTTTCTGGAACCAAACCTCAATATAACTTTGATGCCCTTGGTTTGCTTGCTCATCTAGATCATTCTTCATGTCTTCTTCTATCATGACATTCAAATATTCCTCTTTTTGCTAATTATTCTCTTGAACACATGGAGGATCTGATGACAAACATGAGAGAAATTTATCAATCTCTGATTCTGACATCTTCGCTTCAGCAAGTGCAACCCATGATTCTTTGGTATTATCATTTGAATCTTATTTTTTTGAGTGTTGTCCTTCAATGAAATCAAGATAACCTCTTTTTTCTAATACTCTTCATAAGCTATGATGAATACCATTTAAATTAAGAGGAAATGTTTGGAAGTGTGGTACCTCATCATTGCAAGTGGGTTGAGCTACTTCCTTGTGTGGGTTTGGAAATGGTGGTATAGGTAGTTGAGTGGGAGTGGATATTTGAGATGGATGTGGTTGAGGTCGTGATTATTGTGGAGGTGGATGGTAGGGATAATATGGAGTTGGGTATGGAGGATATTTAGGAAAATATTGAGGATATTATGGATTTCTCCCATAAGTTCCTTGCCAACCTTGTTGCCAAGATTGGTTTTGGGGTTGAGATGGCCAATTTTTCGAAGGAAAGAGTGTGTTCCAATTACTTTGAGATGGATATGTATAATCTTGAAATTTTGAATTAGATTCTTGCATCATATCAGGTTGACTAGGTTTCCATGTTCTTCTTAGAGCTACATAACATAACTTCTTTGGTGATTGACTTGCTCCATATTCCTCTTGGTAAACTTCCTTCAACCTTGGTAATGATGGGAAATATCTAATAGCATGTGATTTTGCATGAAGAATACAAATATTAACATCTTATTTTGCTCATCTTGCATTCTTAAATTTTCTACTTTTAAAGTTATCAAGAAAATTTCCAAGTTCATCTTGACTTACCGATCTTGATGTTGATTTACTTACTATTTCCCTTCCTCTTCATATGCATTTGCATGTTTCACAAATTTCTTCAAATGATAATTGGTATACATCACCTCTACTCATGAGATTAAGGAGATCAATCCACTCATCCCTAATTGTTCTAAGTAAGAGGGTTTTTAGTGTGTCAAATGCTAAATGATGTAATGTTTCCCTCTTAACATTATACATAAATCTCTCTATTATATCCTAAACACTCTAATCTTCTTTTTGAGTCATTCTAAAGATTTTTTCTTTAATATCATGGTCTTTATATTTTTCTAGAAATATATTTTGCATATCATTCTGTGATGTTATTGATTTGTCCCTAAACTCATGAACCATTTAAGAGCTCCATCCTTCAATGTTTCCGGAAACAATCTAAATTTTTGAGTGTTTAGTAAGAAACCATAAGATCTGCAAAGGATTTCAAATTCAAAGGGAAAGGTTTTCGGATGCCCTAACCTCATACCATGGAAGTTGGGAAGCAAACATAGAGGGATGTTGTTCATATGAACATTGATATCAATATCTTGAATGGGAAATCCAAGAGGATCTTCTTCATTGTGATCATCTCCATCCATTTCTTCTACCTTATTTGTTACCTCCTCTTCTTATACCTGCAAAGTGGATGGTGATGTGGCTCTTATTGCATCACACGATCAAATGGTAGGGTTGGTGTTAGAGAACTAATTTTTTTTTTTTTTAAATAAGAAAGCTAATACAATGCAATTTTCTGTTTTTGAAATGAAATATGCCTAATGGAATTTTTTTTTCTCTCAAAAAATAAAAGAAATGAATCAAATAGGGAAGAAAATAATGCATGCTTTGAAACCTGCCTGACAATGGCGCCAAAAAGTGATGAATCTTAGTATTGCAACAAATATGTTGCAGCTCCCAAGGCTACCAACTTAAATTACCAACCCGGGGTTCATACAAACTTAAGAGGTATCGACACTATATGTGCAAAATACAATGTGTCCTTCCTTTGTTGATCTGATGTAATCGAGTGAATGTCATGAAATCAAAGCCTAAACTAATTGCAAAAATGGTAATGGAAATGCTACTTGCTCAAATGTAAACACTAGTCCTAATTGCAAGAAGGTAAATGTTATGATATTTGCAAGAATGAAAAGTACTTGTCTATTTGCAGAATGTAACCTTGTTCTAGTTGCAACAATGTGAATCATTCGTCTAATTGCAGAATGTGAAAATTTTCCTTGAAAAGAAACTAACCCTATCCAAGAACAAAAATTTGTAATTGAAATCCTAAGAGTATAAATTCAAAGAAAGAGGCCTAATCTACTTTGTAAAAACACAAGTCCTAAGTGGTGTTTATTCTTCCCTAATCATGGATTTAGTTCCTAGGGGTTATTATTCAAGACAAAAAACAAGATTCTGGAGAAAATCTGGTCAAGTTTACACATGCTACAGGAGGGCTACAGGAGTGCTACATGAGGTGCTACAGGAGGCCCTGTTTTTTTATAGGAGGATATAACTTGCTGAATTCCCAAGTAAATCAAATGAAAATGGGATGTGAATTTTAATTATTATCAAGTAGTATTTCTTAGGACTCCATTCCAAGTGGAATCACTCCAAAATACCCCTGTTAACATGTGCTAAAAAATAACTGAAAATTACTATAAAAATTGGAAATTCAAGAACTAGTGAGTCGATTAACCTACCAAATGCCTAATCTGATCAAGTGAAATTTCTATGGGGTAATTTTTTTTTATTAAATTGAATGTTTTTATGACCCAATACAAGTGGAATAAACTAAAATGAAGCTCATTAACATGTTCTATAAAATAGCAGAAAATTACTACCATTTTGCTACAAAGGATTTCTAGAAATTCTAGATTTGTGAACTAGTAAACCAATCCAAGTAGTTCAATGATGAATATGAATTTTCAAAGTTTTTCTAAGGATACATCATGCTTGTGAATCTATAAATGACCTAAAAAAAAAAAAAAAAAAAAAAAACAAAACAAAACAAAACTCACTTCAATCATTTAACTATTGTAACCTACAACAAAAAAGGCATGAATAGTAAAGAATAAATAATAGTTGCAAGTGAAAAATACATCCAAATGAAATAAAGAAATTGTACAAGAGGGATCTGAGGCTCCTGGGATGGCCAAACCAAGGAAACTCAGATTCCTATGAAATAAACCAATATTTAGAAGCTAAAAATGCAACCAAACTTGTTAGGTCCCTATAATATTAGTGATTCCCCCATTACTATTGTCATTGTAGCCCTTATTGTTATTATTGTGCCCCTATTGTCCCCATATTGTTATTATTGTGCCCCATAGAATCCAACTATTGTTATTGTTGTGCCCTTATATTATTATTGTTATGTCGACTTTGACTATATTGTGAACCCTTAGACTCCTATATATAGAAAGGAGGTTTAGTCATTTGTATCCTCTAAGCATTGTTCATTTGTGTAATGTAAATAAGGCTGCCCCCTCAAAGAGGCTAATTTTGAAGCTGTTGATCTATATTTTCTATATTTTTGTGAGCTGGTTCATAACATTTGGTATCAGAACTTTAGATTCTAAGGTTTTGCTGCTCCAAACAGGTCATCGTGGAATTTTCGCTCTAACCTTTTTCTTGCGACGTTTCAGAAGCTAAAAAAAAAACCCATTTGAGCTGCAATCCCGACGATACTTGTATACAAATTTCAGATCTTGTATCACTATATTTTCAGAGATATGATATAAGGAAGTTAGGGTTTTTGCAGGCTCCCAAATTGCATCCCAAACAGGTGAGCTTGGGGAAAATCGTCATAACTTTCTCTCTGAGTATCATATTGAAATTTCATAAGAAGTTAGAGAAAGAGGAAAAAATTTGGTTTTCAGTGAATCGTTATCAGGTTTGAAGGTTGAAACAATGACACGTGTCACTCCGTACAAGTTGGCTCTACTAAAAAAGTGTATAATCAAGTCATCTTGGGAGATTGGGCATAACTCTTTCTTGGAGAATCAAATTTTTATTAGACTGGTGGCGTTGGAAAGAGGACTCATAGGGTTACCAATGCTCGTAATTTCAGACCTTGGAGATCTGAAATTTCATAGATACATCGGATTCAATATCGAGCTCCTACAAAGTGAAAAAAGGTGTGTAGTTTTTTTTAAATTTTGGATAAGTTTGGTTTCAAAAATGAGTTTGAAGGAATTCAAAGGGCATAGTGAAGCATAATTATCATTAATTGATGTCACGAAGAAAGAAAATGGAAACACTAGTAAGAAACCTGAAAGATCTAGCATGAATCATGAAGATGATGGAGAAATGCAACATGATATATCAAAATTATGAGACCAAGTGAAACAAAATTCACTCTCACAAAAGGTAACAAAAGCTAAGATGGATGGTTTAAAGAAATACGTGGAAGTTAAGATGGATGGAATGGAAGATAAGATGGATAGTTTAAAGAAAGGCATGGAAGCTAAGATGAATGACGTGGAAGCTAAGATGGATGGTTTAAAGAAAGGCATGGAAGTTAAGATGAATGACGCGGAAGCTAAGATGGAAGGAAAAACGGAAGATTTGAAGATAGATTTGAAAAATTTGCTACAAGGAATGTTTACTAATGGTGAAAGGGCAGTAAAGGAAACTCATGATGAGAACAAAAGAAATGTTAATCATGATTTCATATACTCTAACGTTTGATTGAAGACCCAACATGTTCCAAAGATCGATATGAGGAAGTTTGATGGCAAGGATCCCGTAACATGGATACTACAGATGGAGCAATATTTCGATCTCCATAATGTGCAAAACACACAAAAGATACACATTGCAACTTTATATTTGGAACCAAATCAGTTTGTATGGTATCGATGGCTTTTCTCTCATAAACAAATTGTCACTTGGGCAATTTTTATGGAAGAAAAGATAGCACATTATGAGGATACAAAAAGCAACACCTTTTTTAGGCAATTGATAAATCTCAAACAAAAGGGTTCAATGATGGAGCACATTGAGGACTTCCAAAAATTGAATATAAGGGTAAAATATATTCCAGAGGAGCATATGATTGATGTCTTCGTAGGGGCTTTAAAGGATAACTTCCAACATGAGGTTCGCCTTTGGGAACCTAATTCATTGGAGAAGGCATTCAGGTTGGCAAGAAAAATGGAAAGAAAAATTATGTCAATAAGGAAGCCTACCACTCACAACTATAAAGATGGAAGTGTTGTTGCCCCTAGTGTTCCACAACCTACAAGGTTGACACCACAACAATTGGAAGAAGAAAGAGAAAAAGGGCTTTGTTATAGTTGTGATAGGAAATACAATAAAGGTCATAAGTGTGTTGAGAAGAAATTATTTTACATAGATTGTGAAGAGGAGGAAGAAAAGGAACAAGAAACGTCAAAAGAAGAGGATATACACCAGGAACAAATCCTAGAGAAAGAATAAATGAATTAAACCATATCTTGTAATGCATTGGATGGAATTACCACTCCTAAAACTATCAAGATAGAAGGACATATCAAGAAGAAAAAGGTAATATTGTTGATTGATTCGGGTACTGCCCATAATTTTATTCATTGTAATATAGCCAAGGATTTGAATTTCTTCCGATATGCAGCATCAGAGTGTCAAGTGATGGTTGCAAGTGGAGGAACTAGAAAATTGCTCTGGAAAGTGCCATAATATCAAGTTATCCATGAGAGAAAATGTATTGAGTAGCCAAATGCTCTCCATTCCAATGGGTGGTGCTGATGTTGTACTAGGAGTCCAATGGCTACAATCCTTGGGTACAATAGCTTTTAATTTTCAAGAACTTTTCATGAAATTTTGTTCAGAAGGAAAGGGAGTTGAATTAAGGGGTATCATATGGAAACCGAGAAATATAATTAGCTCTAACGGAATGACAAAGCTTCTAAAGAAAGAAAAACGAGGCGTAATTGCACAATTATGTTCGCTAAAGGTTCCCACATCGAAATCATCTATTTCTCCATATCTCCAAACAGTCTTGGACAATCATTCCAAAGTATTTTAGACTCCCAAAGGCCTCCCACCTATTCGTGATCATGATCATGCTATTCATTTGATTCCAGGAAGTGTTCTTGCAAACATTAGGCCTAACAGATATCCCTAAGCCCAAAAGAGTGAAATTGAACGCATGGTTACAAAAATGCTAGAGGCTGGTATACTTCAACCTAGTCAAAGTTATTTATCTGCTCCAGTAGTATTGGTGCACAAGAAGGATGGATCATGGTGCATGTGTCCAAATTATAGGGAGCTCAAGAAGCTCACTATGAAAGATAAATTTCCCATTCATGTCATTGATGAATTATTGGATGAATTGCATGGATCAATTTACTTCACCGAGTTGGATCTTTGTTCAGGATATCATAAAATCAGAATGAACAATGAATACATTCCGAAAACAACATTTAGAACTCATGAGGGTCATTATGAATTTTTGGTCATGCCTTTTGGCCTTAACAATGCACCTTCTACATTTCAAGGTTTGATGAATTCCATTTTCAAACCCTTCCTCATAAAATTTGTGTTAGAATTTTTTGATGATATACTAATCTACAACAAGTATTGGAAGGATCATGTTCAACATGTTGACAGGGTGCTCAAACTATTAGAGGAGAAAAAACTATATGAAAAAAGCTCCAAATGTTTCTTTGGAGTACAAGAGGTGGAATATATGGGTCATATTGTATCTCATGAAGGTGTTAAGGTAGACCCTAGCAAAATTAAATCCATTAAGGAATTAAGGAATGGAAAATCCTCACATACATAAAGCATTTGCAAGGATTTCTTGGGTTGACATAGGAGAGAATAGCAGTAGCTCTAACAAAATTATTGAAGAAAGATGCATTTGCATGGACTCCAGAAGAAACAAAGGCCTTTGAACATCTTAAAGAGTCAATGTGCCAAGCACCGGTCTTAGCTATGTCAGACTTCACAAAAACCTTTATTGTGGAATGTGATGCCTCAGGAAATGGAATTGGTGTTGTTTTAATGCAAGAAGAAAGACCCATTGCTTTCGAAAGTCGTCCAATTAGAGGAAAATATTTACACAAAGCTATTTATGAGAGGGAAATGTTGGCAATACTAAATGAACTCAAGAAATGGGGACCCTACCTAATGGGAAGACACTTCAAGATAAAAATGGATCATGATAGGATTAAATAATTTTTAGAACAAAGATTATCTTCAGAAGAGTAGAAAAAATGAGTCACAAAGATTTTGGGTTATGACTTTGAAATCATCGACAAAAAAAGGGAAGCAAAATGTTGTGGCAGATGCACTTTTAAGAAATAATGAGGATGTGGAAGCATTGCTTTGCACCATTTCTATTATCTGACCAGATTGGATAAACGAAGCAAGGGGTGAATGGAATAATGACGAAGAAGTGTGGGCACTCATTCAAAAGATACAACAAGATCCCAATACATCTAATACATTTAGTTGGAAAAATGATTTGTTATGGTACAAAGATCGCTTATACCTATGTAAGAATTCCTAACTCAAACAAAATATTATTATGGAATTACACACTTCTCCATTAGGAGGGCACTCATGATTTTTAAAAACTTACCACAGGGTTAAGAAGGAATTTTTTTGGGATGGCCTTAAATTGGATATTCAAAAGTTTGTGGCGGAATGTTTGGTTTGCCAACAAAAATAAAGTTGATACAATTAAGACCCAGTTCTATTACAACCTTTATCCATTCCAAGCCAACATTGAGAGGAGGTTTTAATGGATTTTATCACAGGTTTACCCAAGTCTAAAGGAAATACTGACATCATGGTGGTAGTTGACAGACTTACCAAGTAGGCACACTTTTGTACATTATCTCATCCATTTAAAGCCATTACAGTTTCTACTGCATTTATAGAAAAAATTCAAAAGCTACATGGAAACTCAAAGTTTATTGTAAGCGACAGAGATCCCATTTTCACTGGAAATTTTTGAACATAATTATTTTTTTGTCTCGGTACTTAGTTAGCTCATAGCTCATCTTATCATCCTCAATCTGATGGGAAAATTGAGATAGTAAACAAATTTTTGGAAGGATACCTTCGTTGGTTTGGATTTGATAAACAGACACAATGGATCAAATGGTTGCCTCTGGTTGAATGGTGGTATAACACTTCCTTCCATACTGCATCAAAAATGACCCCATTTATGGAACTTTATGGATATCATCTGTTGTAACATTATTTAGTTTTGATAAGCTAGCATATTAGTTAAAATAATTCAAAATGTTAAGTTAGGATATGGATGCAAAAGAAATAAAAGTTAAAACGTTAGGAAAATTTAATGTTTTATAGGCATGGATCAATAAAACGTTAGGTGTTAGATGCCCTAAATAAAGAAGGCAAAAGGAAAATAAAATGTTAGGGAAGAAAAAAGAAAAGAAAGGCTTCATTTTATGCTTTCATAAATGCATAGGCTACTAGTTTAAATGTGCCACAAGTCAATCTTCAAAAGATATTTTCATGTGCAAAGAGTAAGGCAAAGGAGTAAACCATTACTCAAAGGTTTATATATCAATTATTTTGGTATTTATCCCTATCTCTGAGTTCTTAAATCCCAAAACATTATCCTTCCGCTCATATTTCCCTTGACCCATTATCCCTAAGTCAATATACTCTTCATATATCACATATTTTCCCTATCATTCATTTCCTGACCCCACCAAATAGCCCCGTCACATCACAATAAACCTTTCATTACATCACGCTCCATCTCCACCTATCTTCACACACCTGACAGTCCGAATACGATTTCAGCCCCCCCACCATCCGAGCGTTACCACCGGGGGGGAGGGTCTGAAACAGATGCTATATCAAACCACGTCCGCCCCTACGTGTCAACTCCTCAGTGTTTTAGACCCCCCTTGAGTGAAACCACTAACCACTCTCCCCCCCCCCCCCCCTCCGAAAAGCTGATTCCATCCATCCCGATACCGCCTTCCTACCCGTTACACTCCCGCCATTCACCTTCCGCCACCTCATCCGTCCATTAAACTCCATCAAATCACATTCATTCCCTCCAGAATTAACCCATTAAGCATTCAATTAGCTTAGCTGTTAATTCAACGGACCCACGCCACCTTCAACGGAAAACCAAATTCGTTATATAAACCTCTTTTCTATTTGAGAACCAGTTACTAAATTCAAGCTCTGTCACTATTAATTGATTTCTTACAGGTATTGCTGGACTCAATTCCGACAGTTTCAATCACCTGTGACATCTCTGCTCAATCATTATCAGCCTGTTACTTCTGCTTTTGCCTCCAGAGCCTAACTTTTCTCTATGTTTTTCCACTCTCAAACTCCCAATCCCATTCACTATTGCTCTTAGCCATAGCCAAGATGCCTCCAAAGGACAAAGGACCAGAGGAAATTGTCAATCCTCTGATCCATCCTCCTATAGACCTTCATCACATTCCTATGGCTGACCGAGATTACAAAATCCATGAGACACTCTGTGAACTCGACCTCTTTGAGATGTATTGCTGGCTCGAAGACAAGTATATAGATAAATAAGATGATATCCAGCCATGGGAATCAAATTTACCTCACTACATATTTCCTCATACCCACAACACCCCAGATTTTATTAAAAAATGTCATGCATCCTATTTGTCAAGCCAAAGGGCCATACTCTCTCCCACTAGAGAAATTATGTTTACCATAACCCCTCAGGCTATTCATTAGATGATGAAAGTCCCCTCAATAGATAATGGTACCCCATTTTCCTATGAAGCACTGATTGAACTATACCAAAAACTAGACTTTGCTAATAGAGCTCAAACTCTTGAGTTGTTTTTGACACAAGATGCTTCATTACCAAAGAAAAATCCTCCTCATCCCTCCATTTTACCTGAGAGAGCCAAGAAGATTATTACTGTTTTTTCCTACCTCCTTGGCTACTACTCTGATCAATGGGTAGATGAGGCCATTATAGGATTTTTATCCATCTTCTCTGCTAATTCTAAGCCCTCCATTGTGTTTAATTTTAGCCATTTTCTTGCAGAGTCCATTCATCAACAACTTGTTAAATTTCCAACTGAGGAGGTATTCAAATATGCCTCTGTATTGGTGTACATGTTTCTATACTTTCAGGGGGACAACATTAACCTTGCTTTGCAAAAGCTAGATGAAAAAGGAAACCAACAGTCAGTCATCTTTTGGACTACTCTGGTCATGAAAGAGCAGAAAGAGTACACTTATAAACAATTTACAGAGATGTTTGTTCACCCAGCAATAGGTCTCCTGAGCAGCAGAATAGAACCGAGGATTAGTGAAGAAATCAAAAGGGTGTTGCAGCTGTCAGATCAAGTTCAGACAAGGGACTGGTACCTTTATGAAAATTATATAGAAATAAGAATATTTGGATGCGAGCTCCCACCTTACAAACTGCCAAAATTCCTCCCAATGAGGATTTTTGCCTTGGAGTACATAAGGCAGATGATCAACATGGATGAAATCCACTTTGTTGCTGCCAAGAAGAAATCCCAGTTTAAAATAAAAACATAGGTTGGCCCTTTCATTTGCAACAACAGGGCAGCAAGGGAAGAGGCAGATAAGCTCTTGAAGGAAATGCAATTTAGCCTCAGTTTTACTTGGTCCTATTATCCATTAGGGATCATTTCTAGATTGAGGGTAGAAACCAAGTCTACTCCTTACTTTCACACAGCCAGGCCAGAAATAGAAAAGTACAAGAATCAGTTAGAGTGGGTTGAGAACACCTTACAGGAGGTAGAAGAACAACAGGTATCATCATCTACAATGCAGACTCCTACCATGCAGGAGAAGACAACCAAGAGGAGCAGAGAGGAAGAGTCCCCTTTAGGGACTGACATCTTCAGTGAAGGGTTTAAAATAATGTACAAAAAGAAGGCCAAGCTTAGTTCCAGACTGAGCCTTAGCAAATATTCAGAGCAGCATACCATTATCACCACTAATGAGCCACTTGTTTCCTCATTAGTGGGTGATCAGTCCACACAATCTCCTACCATCTCCACAACTTCACAAGAGCAACAGAAAATAATGCAGACAGGTACATCTACTTCAGGTGAGTCAGAGAAGAACATAATGGAAATATTCAAGGAGATAAAAGTAAAAAATCAAGCCTTGAAGATTAACACTTACAACCAGTTCTGGAAACATACTTGTGGTACTGAAAGCAGGTTGCTATCAGCCTTTGACTCATAAAAGGGGAAAATGAAAATGGCATTCCTCCAATCACAAGTTCCCCAACCCAAGGGATCCTCAGACTACAAAAATATAGCTTTGAGTTTGATGTAAAGGATATACATCCCATTGACCAAATGGAGATGCATAAGAAGACTGGGGAAACGATTTTCTCTACTATCACTAACACTGCCATGACTTTTTCCAAATTACAAGTTACATTAGCAAATGTCCAGTGACAACTAAAGATGGAGCTGCACTTGCTAAAGACACCAGGATTAAAACCCTAGAGGATTTGGTAATCAAACTGGGTTATGATCCTATAAACATCAATGCTGTAGAGGAAATTTTCAAGAAGATGAATTTGGATATAACAATGTTGAGGAAGCAGTTAAAACTGCCAGCTATTGAAGATCCTTTGGCTAAGGATATTACAAAGACTGAGACTCAAAAGGTAGATATGATGAAACTCATCATGGAGTATATTGCACAACTTAAGCAAATGGAGACAGAGATTGAGAAATTGATCAAAGAAAAGGAGAAAGATTCTAAAAAGACGACCCTTTAGAAGCACTTCCTATCATAGTCATTCCTACGACCATCCCAACTACAAAAAGTACAGGAGATGTTGTAGACAAGTTTTCCAATGAAATCCAAAATATGTCTCTTCAGACTGAGGAAATCAAGAAGTTTCAGGATCAAGTGAAACTTCTAGAGGATCATCGCCAGAAATTTGAGATTTTTCATGCAACAGAGCTTCATAGAGCTCAGAATCAGATAGAAGTATGGAAGAAGTCAACAACTGAGTCTTCCATTGGCCACACTCTGGGTCATGTCAAGGAAATCATATGGAACAACATCATTGAGGAGATAGATGAAATCTGGCCATGTATCCAGATTATTTTTGAGCAAAAGGAGTTGATGGAAAAGGCAAAGCAGACCATTGCCAATATAAATGCTCAACTAGGAGAGATGCCTGCTACAACCAACATCATTATAAAGTTCCTCAACTCCAAGAATAGATATGAACTGGATGATCTAGGAGTGGATGACAGGACTGAAACCATCTTGGAGGTGAAGAAAGTTCTGACCAAGAAGAACTTAGTTGTACAGTTGACAGAGAAGTGTCACACTCTTGAAGTAGCAGTCAACAGGTTTTTCACAAGAATTGATGCATTGAACAAGAAGGGTCTGCCTTCACTATTTGTAATTAATGATAAATTAATGACCAGAGAAGACTATATGAAGAAGCTTCAGGACATTTCCAAGGACACAGCCAAGTCCTCCAACATCAAAGGTTCCATGACAGGAAGGTCATTTTTACGAGGCCATCAACAATATATGTTTTATTAAACATGAGATAAAACATATTTTCATTGTTAAACCCACTTTTTCCCAGTATACTGAGGTAGATGAAATCTACCGTAAGGTAACCAAGATAGCAATCCCAGATGAAGAATGGTGGGAAAAGCTGTGTGAATTTCAGGATTAGAGTACATATCAGCTTCACCAGCGTAGCACCCGAATACTGGCCACTCAGCAACAACTTTCCTTCAAAACAGGGCCAGATGTTCAAATTCATTCTTTTTTATCAAATTACTTCTGTTTCTATTAGTTTTAAGTAATAATAGAATGTCATGTCACTGAGGCATTTATTGTAATATTTTATAATTTTGTTTAAATACTTCAACCTGTTGAAGTATTGGGGGTTGCACCCTTGAACCAATTATCACACAGATTTGTACTAAGCTGGAGCATTTTTTATTAAATAAAAGATTATGGATTTACTTCATATGGCTTGTCTCTCAGTGAGTTGTTTTCACCATGTTTTTTATTATGTATTCTTCATATAATTTAAGTCTTTTACAGTCATCCGATTGAAAATTTAATTGAATCTCAATTTTATTTTGAATCCACTGTGAAGTTGCATCTCAAGACTATCTGTTATTGTAAATTCCTCTTTGAACTTAAATTGCACTAGATTTCTGTAATAGTTTGATAATTATATTCTGTTGATCTAGGAAACACTGTTTTCTTGATTTCTTCTTATAAATGGTTAAATACTTAGCCTCAATATTAAATCACTTATACTTCTCTATATTCTACTTATCCATCCCATTTAAATCAAAATAACCATATACATTTAAAGAAGAACCTTTTGTTTTATTAAGGATCTTTCTAAGTTTAAAGCACCTGTTTTTAAATAGTTCATTGGTCATCCAAACCATTAAAATCAACAAAACATTTTAGATGCTTTGGCATAGCTAATTTACCTTAGGTTATCTCAAAGGACAATATCAAAGTGGTGTCATTGTGGGGAAGCAATGAACTGAAAGTTAAATTTTCCATGGGGCAATGATTTTCGCTTTCCTTTAAGGTGAATAAAGGATAAGGTTAAAGGTCAAAATATTTCACCTAGCGGTTCCATTGGTCAAATTTGGCTCCTTATAAGCATACTAGATCATGTTCTGATTCTGAGATTGTTAACCCTATAGCAAACCCAAAAAGACTCATCAGGGGAGCCTCTTCAAGGAGAAGATGTAGAACACCTTCTTCTTCTTCAAATTTCCACCTTGAAGATATTCCATCTGTAGATCCCTTTTCATTTACACCAACCCATCCTGATTGGACTGAACTACCTCCTAGGGTTTCTGATCTTATTTCCAGAGGAGTAGACCTTCCATCACCCTTTTTTATACAATCACTTGAATCATATCAAGTTCCATCCATTCCTATTAAATCACCTTCATCTGAGGAATAATTGGGTTTGCATTTACGTGAATTCAAACCTCAAGATTTCATTACTCCAACTCCTTATTCTATTCCATCATCCTCAACTAATCTTGAAGAGACATGTTTTGTCTATTCGAATCCCTTGTTTGAAAATAAGGAATACTTCCCTCCAGAAGTTCACAAATTGGTTATCAAAACCCCTTTCAAATCCTTAAAGAGGTCTCCTCCCTCTCCTCCACATATTAATACACCTATTGACTCATCTTCATCTCCTTCACCTTCATCTTCATCATCTTCCTCTTCCTCATCAACATCCACACAGACACCCCATACTCCTCCTACTGTTATGGGTTTTTGACCCATTGTGCAAGTTAGGTATGCTGCTCTAGTTCTCCTTGCAAACTTGGGAAATTTTTTGGATGGTCATCTAAAACATCTGCTAAGATTCAATGGAGAAACAGATCCCTCAACAGAGGACCATGTATCAACCTTCCTAGATTTTGCTGACAATATGAACATAGAAGAGGAAAATGTTTATATGAGATTATTTGTACAATATTTAAAAGGAAATGCTAGGATATGGTTTAGGTAGCTCAGAGATGACTCTATCAGAACTTGGAATGAGCTCATAACTATCTTCAAAAATCAATGGGGGCTAAAGAAAGATCATGTTTACTTCCTTAATGAATTTGAAGAATTAAAGAGAAACCCTGGTGAACTAGTTTTTGAATTCATCAAAAGATATAACAAACTCTCATAAAATGCCTGTTGATTGTAAACCACCAGTAGCAGCTACAAAGTCAGATTTTCCAAAGTATTTGATGATGACTTTGTAGTCATGCTAAGGGAAAGAGTTTCTAATACATTAGAAGACATGCATACAAATGCTATAGAGGTAGATGCTAATAGGTCATCTTTTGGCAAACTCAAAGCTAAAGCAGACAAAGAAGAAAGAAAACTAAAAGCTAATATTAATGATTCATCCTCCTCCAAATCTAAAATTGAAGATCAAAAAATTGATGAAATTACATCTTTGCTTAGGAACTTTCTAACAGGATTTCCAAAATTGAAACACAACCTAGAACTGTTAAGAAAATTGCTATCAGAAACTCAAGCTCAAAATCAATTAAGAAGAACTCCTCAAATGAAAATTCTTTAGAGACCAGGTTCTAATCAAAGCATTCAACCACCTTTGATGATTGATGATCAACAGTCATAGGATACAAGCCCTTTAATCACTGAAGATATCAATAATATTGATTCATCAACAATACAAATGACCATAGTTCCTTCAACCTCACCTCAGCCTTTTGAACAAGAACCAGGAGATGCTCAACTTTCAAAATACTTAGCATTCTCTGAATTTTTTATTGCAGAATTGAAGAATAGGTATGATCTAAGGCCTATATCAGGTCCTTATAGGCCTCCAAAATCTACCATCGTAATTGAACCTACAATGAAAACCATTCAAACACAAACTCCAACACCTCAGACTACAAAGTCATCCACTGAAACCCTTTTATCTGACAAGACTGTTTTGACCACTTTTAATATTGAAAAGGAATTGGAAAGGGTCAAGATTCCTATACCTTTAGTTGAACTTTCCAAAAATCCTGGTTACAAAAATCAAGTGTCTAAATGGATACAATCTTCTAGTGTAGATGCTGAGGGAGATGTTATTAGTTTGCAAGATGAAAAACCCTCGGTTGTATTTGGCCCTAGTTCTGATATGATCAATGAAATTGTTCCACCATTTTATGTAACATTAAAAGCTCATGATTTTCTTTTGTACAACTACATGTTGGATTCTGGAGCCTCTCATAACCTTATGCCAAAGGTAGTTATGGAACAAATTCAATTATGAGTCACCCGTTCTTAACATGAACTTTACACCTTTGACTCAAAGAAAGTACCATACCTAGGATTGGTCAAAGACATAGTTGTGACCTTAGCTCAAATACGTGTCAAAAATATGGTTTTAGACATAGTTGTCACTGATATTCCTGCCAAGTTTGGCATGCTTCTATCTAGATCATGTTGTGCTAAACTTGGAGGATCACTTCAAATGGACATGTCTTTTGCTACTATCCCAGTCTATGGAGGTGAGAATTTAAGGTTATATAGGGAAGTGGATTCCTTCATATTGTTTGTAGGTCTGATCAAGCAAAAACTGACCCTATCTATGCAACAGATTAGGATTTTGGTTGCTTTCACTTGTCTTCACAAAATGCATAAAACACAAAATATCATTTCCACAACACCCCAGATTTTATTAGAAAATGTCATGCATCCTATTTGCCAAGCCAAAGGGCCATAGTCACTCCCACTGGAGAAATTATGTTTACCATAACCCCTTAGGCTATTGATTAGATGATGCAAGCCCCCTTAGTAGAGAATGGTACCCCATTTTCCTATGAAGCATTGATTGAACTATACCAGAAACTAGACTTTGCCAAGAGAGCCCAAATTCTTGAGTTGTTTTTGACATAAGATGCTTCATTACCAAAGAAAAATGCTCCTTATCCCTCCTCCATTTTCCCTGAGAGAGCTAAGCAGATTATCATTATTGTTTCCTATGTCCTTGGCTACTACTCTAATAAATGGCTAGATGAGGCCATTATAGAATTTTTTTTTCCATCTTCTCTGCTGATTCTAAGCCCTCCATTGTGTTTAATTTCATCCATTTTCTTGTAGAGTCCATTCATCGGAAACTTGTTAAATTTCCAACTGAGGAGGTATTCAAATATGCCTTTGTATTGGTGTACATGTTTATATACTTTCAAGGGGGAAACATTAACCTTACTTTGCAAAAACTAGATGAAAAAGGCAACCAGGAGTCAGTCATCTTTTGGACTACTCTGGTCATGAAAGAGCAGAAAGAGTACACTTATAAACATTTTACAAAGATGTTTTTTCACCCAAAAATAGGTCTTCTGAGCAGCAGAATAGAACCGAGGATTAGTGAAGAAATCAAAAGGGTGTTGCAGCTGTCAAATCAAGTTCAGACGGGGGACTGGTACCTTTATGAAAATTATACAGAAATAAGAATATTTGGATGCAAGCTCCCACCTTACAAACTGCAAAAATTCCTCCCAATGAGGATTTTTGCCTTGGATTACCTAAGGTAGATGATCAACATGTATGAAATCCAGTTTGTTGCTGCTAAGAAGAAATCCCAGTTTAAAATAAAAACACAGGTTGGCCCTTTCATTTGCAACAACAGGGCAACAGGGGAAGAGGTAGATAAGCTCTTGAAGGAAATGCAGTTCAGCCTCAGTTTTACTTGGTCCTATGATCCATTAGGGATCATTTCTACATTAAGGGTAGAAACCAAGTCTACTCCTTACCTTCACACAACCAGGCCAAAAATAGGAAAGTACAAGAATCAGTTAGAGTGGGTTGAGAACACCTTACAGGAGGCAGAAGAACAATAGGTATCATCTACAGTGCAAACTCCTACCATGCAAGAGAAGACAGCCAAGAGGAGCAGAGAGGAAGAGTCCCCTTTAGGGACTGACATCTTTAGTGAAGGGTTTAAAATAATGTATAGAAAGAAGGCCAAGCTTAGTTCCATACTGAGCCTTAGCAAAGATTCAGAGTAGCAGACGATTATCACCACTAATGAGCCACTTGTTTCCTCATTAGTGGGTGATCAGTCCACACAATCTCCTACCACCTCCACAACTTCACAAGAGCAAAAAAAAATAATGCAGACATGTACATCTAATTCAGGCGAGTCAAAGAAGAACATAATGGACATCTTCAAGGAGATAAAAGTAAAAAATAAAGCCTTGAAGATTAACACTTACAACTAGTTCTTGAAACAGATTTCTGGTGCCCAAGTAGGTTGCTGTCAGCCTTTGACTCAAAAAAGGGGAAAATGCAAATGGCATTCCTCCAAGCACAAGTTCCCCAGCCCAAGGGAGCATCAGATTACAAAAATACAAATTTTAGTTTGATGTAAAGGATATACATCCCATTGACCAAATGGAGATGCATAAGCAGACCGGGGAAATGATTTTCTCTACTGTCACTAACACTGCCATGACTTTGTCCAAATTACAGGTTACATTAGCAAATGTCCAGTCACAATTAAAGATGGAGAAGGTCTCTGCACTTGCTAAAGACACCAGGATTAAAACCCTAAAGGATTTGGTAATCAAACTGGGTTATGATCCTTCAAACATCAATGCTGCAGAGGAACTTATCAAGAAGAAGAATTTGGATATAACAGCATTGAGGAAGTAGTTAAAACTACCAGCTATTGAAGATCCTCTGGCTAAGGATATTACAGAGACAGAGACTCAAAAGGTAGATATGATGAAGCTCATCATGGAGTAGACTGCACAACTTAAGAAAATGGAGACAGAGATGGAGAAATTGATCAAAGAAAAGGAGAAAGCTGCTAAAAATATTGCCCCTTTAGAAGCACTTCCTATCATAGTCATTCCTACGGCCATCCTAGCTATGACAAGTACAGGAGATGCTGCAGACCAGTTGGCCAATGTAGTCCAAAATATGTCTCTTTAGACTGAGGAAATCAAGAATTTTCAGGATCAAGTGAAACTTACAGTGGATCATCGCTAGAAATATGAGATTTTTCATGTAGCAGAGCTTCAGAGAGCTCAAAATCAGATATAAGTATGGAAGAAGTCAGCAGCTGAGTCTTCCATTGGCCACACTCTGGGTCATGTCAAGGAAATCATATGGAACAACATCATTGAGGAGATAGATGAAATTTGGCCATGTATCCATATTATTTTTTAGCAAAAGGAGTTGATGGAAAAGGAAAAGTAGACCATTTCCAATATAAATGCTCAATTAGGAGAGATGCCTACTACAGCCAACAACATTATAAAGTTCCTCAACTCCAAGAATAGATATGAACTGGATGATCTAGGAGTGGATGACAGGACTGAAACCATCCTAGAGGTGAAGAAATATTGAAAATGAGATTAACTCAGACAAATATATAAATCACACATAAAAACCAGACACACAATATTGGCGGAAAAAGGCTGAAGCTTCATGCTTCCTCATGTATTATCTCTCATTCATACATTCATTTAAAATAATTGAATATAATGTTACAAATAAATAGATGAGAGATAGTGTTCTCAAGATAGTGCGTGCTATCTTAGAAACTTTTGGTTGAGATAATTTCTCCTTTGGTTGAGATAATTTCTCACCAGACACACACCAATATAGGAGTTACCTAAACTAACTCCTATCTTAGAGGAACAACCCAAGAGTTAGGCACAAATTCCCAACTTGGAATATTTAATTTATTTATTTATTTTTGGATTTATTATTGTTTTATGAGAGAGGCTAACATTCCCCCCTTCAATGATAAATCCAAAATAAGAATGAGGAACCATCTTCCAAGTTCTCATGTTGATCCTCAAAAACATTGCCTGAAAAAACCGCCAAATCTGGATGCTGAAGAAACTGAAATATGAAGAGACTGAGTTAGCTGCATGACTGATTCATCTCAAAATGACACTTGACAACTCCATCATGTGCCAAGCCGCAAAAAGGATCCAACTGTCCTTTTCTTGAAAACAGCATCTGGTGTCCACTGACACAATTTGATGAACGCCCACTGGCGTATTTGTTGATGATGATCGGCCATTGGCTGAAGATGTCGAAAAACAACTCAATGTTGCTTTTGCTATGATGAAAGCTGTTCACTGCTGCTTTGGCTGTCGATTTCCCACTGGCGAATTCGCTAATGCTCACTGCTGATGACAAATGCCCACTGGCTGCTTCGCTGATGTTGTCGAGACTTTCAGTCTGACAACCACTTGTCAATTTCATTGACATTTTCCCCCCTTTGTCAGCTGAAAGGAGAGACAATCTTCTCCAAAATAGATTTGAACTCCCCCCCTTCAGGTGTAGGAGAGTGTCACTGTTGTACTCCCTCATTCAACGGCATGAGAGTACCATCATCGGTTCACTGCTGGTTGCACTATGTGTGATTGTAGTCGGTTGTAGAACTGAGACAATCTTTTGACTGTGGATGACCATTCCCAAGGATCGATCCATTCATAATGTATCGTCAATCTGGCTGATTTTTGTTCTTTGCGACATTTTGCTGAGGAATGATTGGGCTTGCCACAATGGTGACAAGGATGGAGATCAAAACACTGTTCTTCCATATGACCGGTTCTTTGACAATGAGAACATTTCGGTTGTACATCAACTTCAGGTTGCGTGAAATTATGTTTCTTTGCAACTTTCTCAGAACCTACTGAGGTGAGTTGTTCAAGAAATCCTGCACTCACAAACTTAATTGGCTTGGAATAATCTGGGATATGTAAGTTGGTGTCATCAGTGACATATCCTAAGCCTTGTCGATTCTTGTTATTTTGAATCTCTTCCCAGGGCTTGATGATGGGTTTGGAAGAAATTTGAATTTGATCATGAACAACTTCGACACTTGAAGTTGTTTGGATGAGTGATTTGGAATCAACATCTTTATCTTCATCTGTTTGGTTGAATGACTTGGAAGAAGCACTCTTTTGTTGCAGCTCATCTCTTTGTAGTTGCGACTCTAGTTGAAGAAACTCAATAGTTTCATGTGTTTGTTGTAGATGCTGTGAAAGATCAGCAAGAGTTTCTTTGCTGATGTGCACCATGTCTTCATCACTGGAGATGATCAAACTATGAAGAATTTTTAACCACTGAATATGTTGCGCCATTTGAACTTGCTTACTTGAAGTCAGGCTCCCTTGTCGTAGATGTCGTGCTTTGAACTGTTTCACTTGATTTTGTTACTTGAATGACAGGCTCGCTTGCTATGGGACTTGAATGGCACGCTCGCTTGATTTGCTGCTTATTGTACTTGCTGAGAACACTTGCTAGAGTTGTAGAACTTTCTTGCTTAAACTCTGGAATTCACGCTCGCTTGATGACGATCGTGTTTGCATGAATGACTTCACGCTCACTTGAATGAATAGCCACGCTCGCTTGATGTCGATCTCAACTTGCTTGATTGGTGTTAGAGTTGAACTTGTTTGGTTGCTTCGATGGTTGCTGCAATGAACTTCACGCTGGGTCGCTTGAAGGTTGGAACTTTGTACTGTTGTGATGCAAATTGCTTGAATGAATACTCACGCTTGCTTGCAGGAGATGTGAACTTGTTGCTTGTTTGCTTTAGAGTTAAAATTCATGGACTCACTTGAGTGTCGAACACTGTCGAAAATGCACCCAAAAAGCTTACAATGATTTCAATGACTCACTACAATGAATTCAATTTGACTCAATTGAAGACTTGGGTGTCGGTTTCAACCGAGAATGCACCCTTACAATTCAATGTAATTTGAGTTTTAGTACAAGTTCAATAATGTTGATGTAGACTGTGCGCTCAAACGTTGAAGTTTACGGATTCATTAACTTGATTGTAGTGATGTAGACTTTGCTTTGAAATGCTGGAGTTTGCAGATTCATGAACTTGATTGTATTTGAGTGAATTTGTTTGTTGAGGTAGAATGCTGATGTTGAAAACTTTGATTATTTGTTGTAGTGACGCAAATGCATGTGTTGAGCTTAATTATCCTTCCTTGATGCTATTCTGTTACAAGTGTTGTGCTTGCTTGCATTGAACTTTATGTGTGTTAAATGAGAGAGGCTAACAAGAAAATTCTGACCAAGAAGAACTTAGTTGCACAATTGACAGAGAAGTTTTACATTCTTGAAGTAGCAGTCAACAGGTTTTTCACAAGAATTGATGTGTTGAACAAGAAGGGTCTACCTTCATTGTTTGTAACTAATGATAAATTAATGACTAGAGAAGACAATATGAAGAAGCTTTAGGACGTTTCCAGGGAAACAACCAAGTCCTCCAACATCAAAGGTTCCGTGACAGGTAGGGCATTTTACGAGGCCATCAACAATATATGTTTTATTCAACATGAAATAAAACATATTTTCACTATTAAAACCACTTTTGCCCGGTATACTGAGGTAGATGAAATCTACCATAAGGTAACCAAGATAGCAATCCCAGATGAAGAACGGTGGGAAAAGTTGTGTGAATTTCAGGATTAGAGTACAAATCAACTTCACCCGCACAACACCTGAATAGTGGCCACTCAGCAACATCTTTCCTTCAAAATAGGGCCAGATGTTCAGATTCATTCTTTTTTATCGAATTATTTATGTTTCTGTTAGTTTTAAGTAATAATAGAATGTCGTGTCACTGAGGCATTTATTGTAATATTTTTTAATTTTGTTTAAATAATTCAGCCTGTCAAAGTATTGGGGGTTGCACCCTTGAACCAGTTATCACACAGATTTGTACTAAGTTGGAGCATTTTTTATTAAATAAAAGATTCTGGATTTACTTCATATGGCTTGTCTCTCAGTGAGTTGTTTTCACCATGTTTTTCATTATGTATTCTTCATATAATTTAAGTCTTTTATAGTCATCTGATTGAAAATTTAATTGAATCTCAATTTCATTTTGAATCCATTGTGAAGTTGCATTTAAATAAGAGATTAATTTGCAAGATTATCTGTTATTGTAAATTCCTCCTTGAACTTAAATTGCACTAGATTTCTGTAATAGTTTGATTATATTATGTTGATCTAGGAAACATTTTTTTCTTGATTTCTGCTTATAAATGGTTAAATACTCAACCTGAATATTAAATCACTTATACTTCTCTATGTTGGGCATGGAATCCCCCCACAGTAGGTTTTGGGGCTCAAAGCCCAAGTTTTGTAAGACTCCAAAATTGCGGGCACAGAGCGCGAAGTAGAGGTTAAGTCATAACGTTGTCCACCCGAATGTAATGTAAAGTCAGGTTGGCCTACCCATGGTCCGTGGACCATGGTATTGTATAAATAGAGCAAGGCTCTAAGTTGTAAAGATAGTAGTTGAGGATAGAGAGAGTAGCGAAGGAATGGTTCAAGCTTAGAGTAGAATTCTAAGTGTCTTGGGTTGTAGTAGTAGGAGGAGGCTCTGCATTTGAGTGCGCAGAGGCTTAGTAGAGTCTACAGTTGAGTGCGTGATCCCTGCATCTAAGTGCGCAGGGAGGTGTTGAGTTTGTAAGCAAGTTTGAAGATTAATAAAGAGAAGTTGATTCCTACTTCTGTGTAATTGTTGTGTTTTATCTTCTTTATGTTTGTATTTGTTTATGTATCACGCACACTTATGTGATTGCTGAATATGCTGTAATAACCATAAATCTTACACACACAAGCTAAGTAATTGGTTAATTTACAAGGAACTTGGGTATTATATGGGTTGCACCCTGAGTAGGGCTACACAGAAGCAGCACCGCAGGTTGCGAAGGGATCACAAGTATGCGTAGTGGCAGGTCAGACAACAGACCTCCAAAAACCCATCAGATATCCCTAGGGTGTGGAAACTTGGTTCTAGCACCCTCCCATACTACTTCGGGTGAGACCTCAGTCTGCACTCTGCGGACTGTTTCTGAAAGGGCCAGTAGTACTGCGATTTTCTTGGCTAAATCACCTTTGAACCTAGGTTAGGCCCATACAAGCCAACAAATGGTTATGTTGTTGGGGTCGAGATCTGCATAAAGGATGTTTGATGTCGTGCCACTGGAATCCTACAAAGAAAGAAACTGAAGAGTGGTTGGACAAGAAGATTCATGAGTTTGCGGCGCAAGAAAACAAAAATACGTGAGTATCTAAAGAACAGTGGTTGGATTGCTACTTGTACACTGAAATCCATGAAATTTTCTTGACATCTTTTCTGTCTGAGTTGTATGAGTGGATCGTAAAGTTAGCAAACAATCAGGGAAGGTGTAGGCTCGACAAACCAATAGTGTGGACTCTGGAACTAGTGCACAGACTAGAAGCCTCAGAAGATAAGATAGCGTGAGCTGTGGACCACTGGCTCGACCAAGTAATAGGAGGGTTTATTACTGAGTTTGCGGTAGACACGACCGTTAGCTACAGCAAGGCAGAGCGACGTTTTCTCCAGGGACCGCGAGGTAAGTATATTAATTCTTTGAACACTTGGATTAAGATGCTATTATGTGAAAAGCGGGTTATGCGAATAAATTAATGTTTGGGACTACGTGAAGTGGAAAGATCTACAGAAGCGGAACTAGTGAGGAGTTGGAAAACAGTCCCTTAATTTCACCCTCACAGGAAAGCGAGGAGGAGCTCATGAAAGTTTCTCCGAGAAGCACGATCAGTTTGATAAAACAGAGAATTCTGCGTTTACCACCCCCACCCACACCGCCACCTGTTTCACCCCCCTCACCTCCATCTCCACCCACTCCACTTCTGCCACCACCGTAGTTCAATATGGCAAGTGCGATCAAACTATCAGTGTTCAGAGGATTAGGAAATGAAGATCTGGACCAATTCTGGTTCATGATAAGAGCAAGATGGGAAACGCAGGGCATCGTGGATGATAATATTAAAAAGGCTACGTTGGTGAGCGCGCTACAAGATCGCCCATTAACGTGGTATATCAAGCATTCTAATGATCACACGAACGCAAGAATTGCAGAGATCCAGACTGCGCTGAACAGGGAATTTAGCAGGCCAAAATCGAAGACACAGTCAATCATTGGGTTTAAGGAGATTGCAATACTCCCAGGTGAGACCCCCTGTGATCTGGACCAATGGCTGAAGAGTATGATCCGCGAAGCCAATATGACGTTAACAGATGCACAACTTCGTGCATGGTTTGTGGCCTCACTTACGCCACACTTAAGGACGGTGCTATCACAGCAAAAACTTTCCACCCAAGCCGAAGCGTTGGAGATGGCAATGAGATTGCATGAGACCCCTATACAAGACCCCCCTATACAAGACCCTGGGTTGGGAGTCCAACAAATCCATGCGCAACTGCAGAATCTGTGTCGAGATGCAAAGTTTGAAACAGGACAGGACAACTTGGCTGGAGGTGTGTGAGGAAGTATGGTGCGTAAAATGCAAATGCCAAGGGCATGATAAGGACCACTGTTCAGGGTTCGCGAACTACTTGGCAGGGGGAGGGCCAATGCCATTAAGACTACAGGTACAGGTAGGGCCAAGCGTGGCGTCTGCATTATGGTGCACGATCTTCCAGATAGGAGGAAAACATACCACAGATAATTGTCATCTGTTGCAGAAGTATACACAGACGTCCCAACAATTGTTTTGTAATTTCTACAGGTCGGTAGGCCATGAAGAACGCACCTATCGAAGCTATGAACTAATGATGGATCAGACTCCTACCTATAGGGTGTAGACCGAAATGTGAGCCTTCGACCCAAATGCAGGGATGGTGCGCACTGGGTTTCAGGGGCGCGGTTGGGGTCGAGGTGGAATGGGACCAGGAAGGGGTCGCGGACAGATAATTTGTTACAATTGCGGAGGGCCAAGGCATTATGCCCGCGATTGTACAAACCTAACTAGGATATCATGTTGGTATTGTAATTAGTTTGCTCATGAGGTATAAGATTTCCCTTCGTTGATAGCGAAGATGCATGAAAAGGGGGTACTCTAGCCCCCTTCGACCCAGAATTTACAAATGATGAGGTCTGAACCACGCGAAGAAGACCCAAATGTAAACATGATGCTCAGGAGTGGTATGGCCATGGGAGATGATAAAGGGAAGCAGCCAGAAGACAGCGTGTGGGTTCGCAAGGCTCCTACAAAGGAACCCAATTTTGACTTAGAACGCATGAAGGAGACATTCATGGAAGCTAAGAAGAGCTTCACGGAGGCCTCCACTTTAGGTAGTAAGGATCAACTAGAACCAGGGATGGATCCTTCAATTCTCACTACCTTTCTGGAGACATGCATGAAACTGTTGCGTGACAACAAGGCAGTCAAAGGGCTACAGGAACTTATCACTAGGTGTGCGGGGTCAGGAGAACTGCACGTGGTCCGGAAACTTGGAAAGCATGCATTGCACACAGGAAGAGAAATGAGGTTGACTGCGCAAATAGGCAAGTACGAAATGGATCAGTTAATCTTGGATCTGGGTTTGGACGTGAATGTATTACCAAAGAAAACATGGGAACGCATGGGTAGACCCATGTTACAATGGTCCCCTATTCAATTACGAACGACGAACCAACATAAGATTTTTCCCATGGGAAGATTGCAAGGGGTGATAGTCGATATTGAAGGCGCGAGCATGCAAGTAGATTTTGAAGTGATAGATATTATTGATGACAATAATCCCTATCCCGCGCTACTAGGAATAGACTGGGCTACTGATATGAATGGGGTCATAAATCTGAAGAAGCACAAAATGACCTTTGAGAAAAAGTCATTACGCGTAGTAGTACCACTGGACCCAGCCGAAGGAGCGCGATATGCTGAACCGGTGCAGGATGATGATAGTGATGACGATCTCGACTGTATCTATAAGATAACTGCATAAGGCGAGGATTGGGTGAATTCGACTGTAGATGGAAGGATTTCATGGGAGTGTGAAAGCTCTTGCACGTCAGATTCAGACGAAGAGATAGAGCGATGGCAGAATTGGTTGCACGAATTAACAATGCTAAACTGCAACATGATGATCAGATCATTGCGTTGCATAACAACAGAGGCAAGGGAGCTACTGACATATGATGGATTGTCAACAGTGGATGAATTTCTGAGCAAATTTGAAAGTGCAGTACCAGAGAAGTAACGGTTCGATGCATTGAAGTGGGCACTGTGCGCAACACCCACACAATGGTGGGGTATGCATCAAGGAACTTTTGAAGACTAGCGCGAATGCAGGAGGATGATGCACCTACATTTTGGAAAACACTAGCTTCGAACGAAAGCCAATCAGTTGGGGTGGACCAACTTGCAAGCCCACCTTTCCCAATGGGTACAAACATATGTTGTACAATCCACACAAACACACACCACCACTAGCCTAGAAAATTGGAACAAACCACAGCAACAGGAAAGGCAACACACTTTACCAATTCTCCACAATGAGGCATTCTAGAGGATGCGCGAAGTACTGAACAAGGTTCACCAGGCGAGATGAACTGATTGGGACCTGCGCGTACCAGTGGTTCGATGGGCCTATAGGACAATGTGCAAGAAATTGACGGGACAGACACCATTGCTGTTGGTTTATGGTACGGAAGCAGTGATGCCAATGGAATACATTGTACCTAGTCTGTGAATAGGAGTGCTCACAGGCATGACAGACCACGAAGCTCTGGAAGAAAGGCTCGCGCAATTAGAAGAACTTGAGGAAGAATGATTTTTGGCTGGATTTCATCAATAGGTACAAAAGCAGCGTGAAAAGGCTGGCACAATCGCCATATCAAGTTGCACACCTTCAAACGACTTAGTGCTACTGTATGATAGTAAGTCTGAAAAATTTCTGGGAAAATTCAGAATGCACTGGCTGGGACCATACGTGGTGAAGGAAGTCACAGATGGAGGAGCAGTCCAACTAGTCAAACTTAATGGAGAACCCTTCCTAGAAGAAGTAAATGGCAGTCGTCTAAAGCCCTACATGGGTGGGCTGGCTATCTGACTAACCGATCGAAGCACAGTCTTCGTGACTCGAGGAGCCAGACAAGGGTGCGGGACTATAAACACACGCACTAGAAGCTGGTACCAAGGAAAGGACACGAGTCAGATAGCAGAGCCTCACAAGGAAGCAACAGAAGGGCGCATGCAGTAGATCCAGAAGACTATAGAATAGTGCCCTGCGGACCTCCACACAGCACAGGATCGGTTGGAGGGGCTCCGTGCCAAGATCGTTGCACCAGCAGAGTGACTCGGGACGAGTCACGATGATTGTGTTGGGGGCCTGTTGGGCATGGAATCCCCCCACAGTAGGTTTTGGGGCTCAAAGCCCAAGCTTTGGTCAAGGATTTTGTAAGACTTCGCGAATTGCGAGCACGTAGCCCGAAGTAGAGGTTAAGTCATCGGGTTGTCCACCCTAATGTAATCTAATGCAATGTAAAGTCAAGTCAGCCTACCCATGGTCTGCGGACCATGGGATTGTATAAATAGAGTGAGGCTCTAAGTTGTAAAGACAATAGTTGAGGATAGAGAGAGTAGGGAAGGAATGGTTCAAGCTTAGAGTAGAATTCTAAGTGTCTTGGTTTGTAGTAGTAGGGAGAGTTTCTGTAGCTGAGTGCGCAGAGGCCTAGTAGAGTCCGCAGCTGAGTGCGTGGACCCTTGTAGCTAAGTGCGTAGGGTGGTGTTGAGTTTGTAAACAAGATTGAAGATTAATAAAGAGAAGTTGATTCCTACTTCTGTGTAATTTTTGTGTATTATCTTCTTTATGTTTGTATTTGTTTATGTATTGCATGCACTGATATGATTGTTGAATATGTTGTAATAACCATAAATCTTACAGACACAAGCTAAGTAATCGGTTAATTAGCAAGGAACTTGGGTATTATACGGGTCGCGCCCCGAGTAGGGTTGTGCTGAAGCAGCACCACAGGTTGTGAAGGGATTGCAAGTACGCGTAGCGGTAGGTTAGACCGCGGACCTTCAGAAAGACATCAGACATCCCTAAGGTGTGGAAACTTGGTTCTAGCACTCTCCCATACTACTTCAGGTGAGACCTCAGTCCGCGCTCTGCGGACTATTGTCGAAAGGGCCAGTAGTACTGAGATTTGCTTGGTTAAATCACCTGAACCTGGGTCAGGCCCATACAAGCCAACACTCTATATTCTACTTATCCATCCCATTTAAATGAAAATAACCATATGCATTTAAAGAACAACCTTTTGTTTTATTAAGGATCTTTCTAAGTTTAAAGCACATGTTTTTAGACAGTTTGCTGGTCATCCAAACCATTAAAATCAACAAAACATTTTAGATGCTTTGGCATAGCCAATTGACCTTAGGTTATCTCAAAGGAAACATCATCCACCATCCATCACATCATATTTAAGAGAAAATTCTAAGTTTCAAGCAATGGAAGATCACATCGAGCATCAAAAACAAGTTCTCCAACTCTTAAAGGATAACCTCACTTTGGCGAAGAATAGAATGAAACAACAGGAAAATAAAATCGCAGCGAAAGAAGTTTTGATGTAGGTGATTAGGTATTCCTGCGGCCACAACCATATAAACAAATGTCCCTCAAGAAAGCTAAGAAGGATAATAAATTATCACCAAAGTATTATGGTCCATACAAGGTGTTGCAAAAGATTGGTACTATGGCATACAAATTGGAGCTTCCTGTAGCTTCCCGAGTGCACCCAGTTTTCCATGTTTCATGTTTAAAGAAGGTTATAGGTGACAAGCTCCCAGTTCAAACAATATTGCCAGAACTTGATGAGGAAGGAAAAATCATATTGGAACCTGAAGCAGTCATAGAGAAAGAACTTGACAGGTACGAAATCGATCAATTTCGAAGTATCTCATCAAGTGGAAGAACTTACCACTGAAGATTCCACATGGGAGGATGAAAATTTTATACAGAAGCATCCAAAACTACACAAGCATTGAGGACAACAATTTTTTGAGGGAGAGGGGCATGTTATGTCCCTATAATACAGATGATTCCCCAATTACTATTGTCATTGTAGCCCTTATTGTTATTATTGTGCCCCTATTGTCCCTATATTGTTATTAGTGTGCCCCATAGAAGGCCACTACTGTTATTGTTGTTCCCTTATATTATTATTGTTATGTCGGCTTTGATTATATTGTGACCCTTTAAACTCCTATATATAGAAAGGAGGTTTAGTCATTTGTATCATCTAAGAATTTTTTGTGTAATGTAAAGGAGGTTGCCCCCTCGAAGAGGATGATTTTGAAGTTGTTGATCTATCTTTTCTATATTTATCCCTCTTAGAAATCAAAGTGGAGCTGCTAAATAACAAGTTTTATCCATAGGAAAACTAAGAAATACATGCCTCTATAGGAAAATTTGAATTGGTACTTATACAAAGTGATGAGGAAGCATTCTCCTTGAAAGGAGGCAACTTTTCCCTCCAAAATCCCTCAAAAAGTGGATCTAGTTGCCAACACTAGGAATTTACAATAAATGATAGTGAACACATTCATATATTTCTCAATCACTGGAGCTCCAAAATTTGTGCAATAATTTCATAATGTATTGTTAATTTATTATCCAATCTTGATCCTCCTATAGCAGGGAGAAAATCCCTAGATTATCTCCTCCTATAAATATTCATAATCTTCCCAATATTCTCACAATACTCTACAAAAATAAATAATATTAGGAACACATATGCAATTATCTCTAAACCTTCCAAATGGACATATTAAAGCCAAAAATATGTCATCTAATGCAAAAAAGAGAGGGTTAATGTGTTGAAGGATGGTCATATGGGCCTTAATTTATTTCTAATTTGGAGGTCCATCATGGAGTGCGGGAAATTTTTGTACAATGAAATCTCTTTGCACAATGAAAACTCTTCACATAGTGGAAGCTTTGCTTATGGGGAATCATAACTTTTATTGTAGAAAACATGAAATATCATTGGATTAGAAGACATAAAACTTTTATATAATAGGAAAATGTGAAATATCATTTTATTATGACTTAAAGTTATAAAGTTCCTTTTACACCTTTATCTTCTCTCACATATCATGCATAGCTAAATCCGTAAAAGTTCTAAATGTAAAATAATTTAAGATTAATTTTCCCTCTACATCCTCCTTGTCCTGCACAATTCTCGTGCTCCACAAAATAAAAGCTTTACTTGATTGTTTGGTAGTTGTGGATTGAGATGAAATTAATGGCAAAGACATAGGCTTAAAATCAAGGAATGTTAGATCGATGGTATATTTAGATAGCTGGAATGATTTTTCACAACTCTGCGCACAATAAAAGCTCTCCGCACAAATCTCTTTGCATGGAGAAATCTCTTCACATAACATAGAGATAGAAAACTAAGCTAATTAATTGATTAAAAGTTGTGGGGAGGGAAAATAAATATAGGCACAATAAAATATTTTTTCAGGTGGCACCACATGATTTTCATATCGTTTGAGAATTTTCTTGGTTAGAAAAAATTTCAACAATCAATTTTGCGGAGGAAGCTTTCAAGAATTCATTGTGTGGATGTAAAGGAATGTGTGGAAGGAAATTTTTATGGTCGAACCTTCGTTCATTGTTTTTTTATACTTTTGTATACATTACTCATTCACACGTAGTAATATTCTAGACCCCAAATTACTGAATATTAAAAAGTTACACATTAAAGCATTGTGTAGAATGCTTAATCATGATATTTGCTTACTAATTGAAGCTTTCTTTTTGCGCATTTCACATAGAGCTATTTGACATCTATATCATATTATGACTTATATAAGTGTGCTTATATTAAGGTGCGCAACAAGAAACATTGATACATTGTGTGAATTGCTTAAAGATTCTATGGATTTTTAGCAAACCTAAACACAATAAAGGCTTTATTCGTCCTTTTGTATTATGCATAATGAAATTTATTCAAATCTAAAAACCTACCGTTAGTAATGGAATTCCCTAGTGATCTATGTCTTAGATGAAAAATTATTGTCAAATGTTGATTTTTATTTTGATCGATAATGCACCATTAGATATTAAACAAAGTCTCAAAGCATATATTCGAAAACATATAAAAGGATTTAGCATAAAATCGATACAGAGTGAGATAGTTTTAAATGGAAAATAGTTATTATATTTCAATATGTAAATAAAAAATATTTTAAAGCTTGTTTAGCTAATTAAATTTTATTCCCTGCTCAAATAATACAGATTCAATTTCATTGTACACAAAAAGGGTGTATGGGAAACATGATTAATTAATTAATAAGCATATGCACAATTAAACTAATCCTTCATTGTGCAAAATGTGGAAGTGTTGTTGTTACATAGCATTTTGTCACTGTCCTTGTACTCCCCGTTCCTTGATCTTGGAGGACCTCTACAGTGAACCCTACATGTTTTCCCTTCATGAAGAAACTCCCATTGTGTCCCTCTTCATGAGAAAAACAATTCCCTTTTGCACCATTTCCCCAAAATCTTCTGTTTTTCCCAGTTTACAAGACCGACGCTAATGACCCTTGTCCTCCTCGCGCTGATATGCAGGGATTAACACTATCCCTAGTGCCGAATGGAGTGACTGAGCTTTGTTCCAGTCGTGTTGATCCTCTTATGGAAAGTTTTTTAAATAAGGAGCCGAAGCTTCCAGCTCTAGAAGCTTCGTAATGGAAGTCTGGTAAATGGTTTGGCCAGATGGGGTCGAGGATGTCAGTTTGGGCTCCTTTCCCCTATAAGGATGGAACTACCTCAAGAGATAAGACCTTCTCCCATGAGAAGAGGATCCATCTCCCATCCATTCATGCTATATAAACCTCCCTTTTTCCCAAGCACGAGTTAGTGTTGAAGTTTTAATGTTTGTGTGCTAGTGCTAATCAAGTTTGGAGTAAACATCAAGCTATTCATAGTTGTAGCTCTCTAGTTGTGTGAGGGAGAGGTGTGAATTTGGTTTAGTGTGAAGTCTAAAGGGAAACGCCTTAAAACTATCATTGTTGAGGCCATCATGGAATGATAATGGAAGTGTGTGGGAACCTGGTTTTGTCAGAGGAGAATGGAAACGTTAAGACAATGGTTGTAATCTCTTCTTGATTTAATATATATGCAACTATCGATTGATTTCCTACATAATGTGTCATCTTACATGTTTATGGCTTAATGTTTCTTGAATTTTTAAGTAGTTTGAATTACAATTTGTCTATTATCACGATTGTTGTTTTCTGTTGTTTACTTGTTTCAGGTGTTTGAAGAAGGAAACGAGAGACACCTGGAGCGAGTGAGAAAGGTCATCATCAAATGGGATAAGCATAATAAGAGGTAGGCCCTCTTAATTGGTTCTAACCTAAGGAAATATTCCATAGAATGTATCGGTTATGGCTAGACCCATTATCGGGCTAGAGGAATTGTTTGTGTCCGCACTCATAATTTTACTTCACCACAGTAGTGGAACTACAATGAAAAGTTTGTCTGGATTTGTGTATTCCGTGAAATGAAATCTATACAGTTATGAAGACATGGTGATAACATTTTATTATTCAAAGATGTATGTCTAAGATCTAAAACTATTGTCAAAATTTCAATTTTATTTTAAGAAATAACACAACACTGAATATAATAGAAAAGCTCAAAGCATATGTTCAGAAATTTATAGAAAAAATTATCATAACATTGATATAGAGTCAGATTCAGTAACAATTGTATCTAGATTCAAATGTCAATGGCCATAGCCATAATTCAAATATATATGAGATCATATTCAAAACATAGTCATAAAAGACAAAGTTGTTGAACAAAGTAGTAATTGTAACGATGAGAACTGTAAAGTAAATGTGTTTGTTCTAGCAAAAACTGGCTTTGTGCTTTTGTAAATTATAACACTAAAAATGACATCTAAAACAAACAACAATAATTTTTATAGAGTAATTAGCAAAGGTCATGATAACATAATTAACAAAAGTAAATGTTCTAATATTAGCTAATAGGAAATCAAATGTTGAACAATTTGAGAAAATTTACACTACGAAAAATAATTTTCCCTTACTGTTCTTATGTTAGATGTGCTACGAGCTCATGACTTGTTCAACAAATGTATTCAATGTAGTTTTCATGTAATTCCTTTTAGGAGAAACTGTAATCTCCATTTTCATGTTTTTGTTGAATATCTCTTTTTCAATTTTCCTGACTTCTTCTTGCACCCGGGAAATCGATATAGAGTTATGTTTATTAAATTTAACAAAAGTAATTATCCATCTAATAATATGTTCTGCAATAAAAACAGTGATTCTCTCAAATTCCACTGTCAATTGACTTCTTTTTTTTGGTCCAATTCAAATTTTAATGTGTCGCTTGAAATTAATTCAAAATTGTGCATGATGCACAAACCATCTAGGTGTTGTATAATTTATGTTTCCCTGAGATAAGCATCACTTCTTCTCGTTCTTATCTTATCACAGTCATAATTGATTTCCTCAAGTGTATTGATTCTCTCCGACCATCTAGCTTCCAATTGCTTAATTCGATTAGCATTTAGAAGTGATTAGCTTTGCTTTGCGGTATCAAAGAGTAGGGAAAGCTTTTGACTAAAAGTAACTATATCATTGTTAGAAAATTCCTTGTCATCCTCAATATTATTGTTAACAAAATTCACAAATGTCTTAATTTCATGTTGCAAATGCGTTAAATAAAGAATGGTTTGCCATGCCTCATCAATAATTTCTAATCTTCAGCATATGTTATTAATGATGTGTGACTTCACTGAATTATGTAGATTGAAAACTTTTTTATATGCTTTCAATGTTGCAACAACATAACTTGACAATGAAGGTGACCATATTTCCAATGGAGTCATTAACAGAGGAACCATATATACAATGTCTTCTAGTTCTTTCAATATTTGTTTTAGTATCTTATTTTCTGCAGTCAATTTCTCAGTAGACTGAGCATCTACCTCACCGATAGATTGATGTCATACCATGAGCCTCTTCATGTCAACGTCAGACATATCAATATCCATTTGTTCTTCAATAATAATATTTTTATTTTCAACTTTTACATTTTCAATTTTCAATTTTTTGGTTGCCTTGTCATATTTTGCATTTTTCAATGTCACAAGACGCTCATAGAAAATAATGCCTCTTCTACAATTTTCTCTCTTATCTTCTAATTCTCTACTAAGAAACAACCCATTCAGGTGGTACATTTTTGTCATTTTCTATATCTATAGCTTCTTGAATTTTTTCTCTATCTATGAAACTTTTGGATTTGGCTATTTGAACCGTATGCATTTTGTTTGCAAAGTATTTGCGAAGAGACTCTTCATCATTTTGATGACTTGATAGCTCCCCATGAAATAGTTTCCCAGTAACAGGAGTTTTTCTCTTTCCTAGACTCGAGGATGGGATTGCACCGGTACTGAGTGTGGAAGTTGGAGATTGTTATGTAAGATTTAGGCCTTTTTTCTGTTGTTTTGCTTCCCTGTTAATGTTGGCCTCTTGAGAAATTTTTTTAGCATCCATTACCACTATTTGATATTTGATTATCTACAAGTATTATAAATTATTTGTTGTGTAAACATATTTTTAATTAGATAAATATTTAGACAAACTAATCTATTTCACATTACGAGATGAAAAATTTGCATTTGTTGTTTGTTCAGATGCAAGCTAGGTTATTAGGGTAATCATAAAATATAATCCATCTTCTATCACTGATAAAGAAAATGCAAATAACACAGGGAAAAGAGAAAGAAATAATAAATTGATAAAATGGAATGTGTATTGCATGTGATAGAGTTGATAAGATGGAGTGACTATTGCATCTGTTGAAACATTTTCTAGATTTCCTATGTTCATAAGGTGCAAAAAGAGCAAATAGAAATTTCTAAACAATTGTCTAACGAAACGAATACCTTGGAGAGAAATATGTGAAAGAACCTGAGAAGTTGAGAAAATGAATTGTTGAATAATGCTAACTCCGCCCAATTATGAGCCCAGGTATGTATTTTATTTGCACAATTTGAAGCACTTGTTCACTCTTGGTTGATTGTATAAGTGAAAATAACTTGTTTCATTTATCTAGTACTTATTTTTGTTCTCAATCTCTCCTATGTTTGCAAATTTCCACTCCAGTCCCAATTAGTAGTTATTTTTATTTCTCATGTGGAAACTACTACATATGACACTCTCAATAAATAGCAATTGAAAATATAAAATCCAATGTTTACGAGAAGTAATGGAAATAAATATCGATATTCCAAAACCATCTTGTCCACTTACTCCACATTTTTCTCTTGTTTTAATATCATTGAAATATGTGTCATTAGAAACAGAAATTTATGATACAAAATAAGCCCGTAGTCTACCTAATGCTATGTTTTGGAAGGTTTAATGGTACTTTTTTGTTTTGTTTTATTTACTTAAAATTCGGTAGGAATTTCTTGGAATCACAAGATTGGGTTGAAAATTCTTCACAATCTGAGTGGCCCAGGGGTTTTTGATACTATTGAATCCATATATGTAGTCAAAAGCTCATTTTAAACAACAAAAAATAAGAGTTGGCTCAAAAACAATTTGCCAAATTCTGGTCAAAAAGTCCAAAACATAGCATGTTTGGAGAATGCCCATAATAAGTATGAATTATTTATGATTATGATAATTAGCTTTGAAACTGCCAACAATAACTGTAAACAATGGAAAATAAATACTATGCGTAGATGTGCTTAGTTACTTCTACCATGAATTGATTTAGTGACTAAGTTGGCCCCTACCACTAAATTATTGTCAATTTGTTTTATTTTGATACTAGAGTACGGAAAACATTGAATGAAACTTGATTTATGAATAATATGCTACATGATTTTAAGGGTCATGGTACAAAGCTAATTGTCATAACGTGTTCCTGCTAGTTGCACACACATTTTCCCGTAATTTTTGACAAAAAATCACCTGCTAATGTTATCAATCATGACTTAATAATCTATCTAAGTAGTTCTTAGCGTCGTTTTTTCTTATCTGTTACTGGATTCAAATCTGATTGATGGATTTGCTGACATGTTTAACACTTTAAATAAATAACAATTGAAAATGCCAAAGTGAGCATTAATGGTAGGTGGTAAAATAAATTTCGAATGTCGAAAATTATTTCGTTGCTTTATTTTGCTAACTGTTATTGCTTTAATATTATCGATACACGTACTAATTAACAGGAATTTATGAAATAAAAAAATAAATTTGAATTAATTGTGATCATGTGCATTTCTATATATGCAGTCAATACAATGGTATAGAAATATTGTGTGCAGACGTGATGGCTTAGCTTTAACACAAAATGATTCCATGGTTTTGTTAACGTTTATACGTAGTGTCAGTTATCCCTTTTGCAATTTGTTTTCACAGATATTCAATGCAAGGTACACAATGGATTGATTATGCATCGATCAGCTAAAAATGTCAAAATGGGTTACATTTAATCTTGTAATAAAAGCCCTTAATTAATTGTTTTATTGGAGTTAAATTTTATTGCCAAAAATGGCATCAATTTGTGTCATCGGGAAATATGTGCATAGTTGTGAAACACATGACATAAAGGTTCTTCCCTAGAGAATGTTGTTTCACGTGCTCATTTTGTCGTACATACACCGTCCTCCGCATAATAAAATATCTGCACAAGGAAACATAATAATATTAATTGGAGATTTGTTGAGCCTTGTTTTCCCCCCTAACCACATATACCAAAATTTAAATTTGTTTAACAATTATCGATTAGCATAAATGTATTGTGCAGAAAAAAGCTTCACACTCCACACCCCCCACGTTTTCCTTCAACCTTTCTAATTTTGCCATATTTTTCTCCTCTCCTATTTCCGTATTCTGCATAATGAAAACTTGCTTCATACCTGTATAGAGGGATAATCCACAAAAATTAATTGATATATAATATTGATGAGTATTTTCTCAATATCACTTTTCCAATTCCACATAATGAAATGCTAAAACATATTAGAGATGCGTAAAACAAGTAATGATGAGTTCTGATCTCTGGAAAAGGCTTTCATAATATTAACATTGACATTTTTTGCTATTATAGATAGTGCCATTGCTTAATAAAACCTTCAACTTCATTTCGGCACTCGACACAATGAAAACAACATTACTAGGAATGATTGCCTTGTTTAAGACACTTTAGAAACTGATATGATCATAATATTTTATTAATATCCTAACACCTATTCTATTTTGATTAACTAAAGCTCTTATGCCAATACGATGTTAATATTGGAAGAACAGATATGCATAAGCTTGGAATTACACATGAGGAAAACCAAGAGAGATATTCAACAATAGTCAAATTGTATTATCATAACTGAAGCTAATTTATGGTTGGACAAGTCAAAAAGCTATGAAAGATGCACAAGTAATGTACAGAATGTTCCAATGTGCAAAATTTCCATTGTATTTTCATTATGAGTACTATGTGTGCTTCATTGCACTCTCATTTCTTACATTGTTTTATTGATTTATCGAATTTGCAAATTCTATAACTAATCACACAATATTACAACTTGGTTATACGGGATAATCGATGAATCATTTATCAATGATATTGTTTCCAATTAATGGAGTCTAAAATGATGGTTTTATTTGTCTACATTTTCAAGCAATCGAGTAATAGTACGATTCTTGTTTCTTGCATCATCAAGTAATCTTAACATTACCTTTTACTTTTTGGTTGAAGAATTTGACTCTTGTTGAATAAATATTTCAGCTTATTGAATGATTGTAATTTGGTTTAATGTTATAATTGGGAATGTGGAATGTGCAGAAGTGAAAAATAGTGATTTCTCAACATCCCCACAGAATCATATTCTTCGACAACAAAGACTCTACATTCTATTATTTCTCCTAGAACACGTGTGGAAGTGCGGATCTTTATTGGGATGCAGAGAGTGAATGCGAAGATTTCAAAGCCATATACAATACCAAATATCATTTATCGATTTTAATGTTGCATATTGTAGTGGTTTTAGCATAGCTTAATATTCATGTTTATAACATATTATATTATGTAATCATTCTAATGATAACAGACAATGTACAAACTATTGAAAGAATTAATCTAGTACGAAAATTAGAAAACTTGGAATTCACACTTAGCATCCAAGAATTAATTAATCTAAGTACTACTATTAATATATGTTTAGCAAATTGATACATAATCATGTTATCACAAAAAATGCTTAATATCATTTACTTTGATTCATCGTGTAATTATTTTTGGTTGCAAAGATGTCGATAAGATAATTTATATTGATATTATAAAATATTATTTTCAATATTTATTTGGTGAATTCAAGCATATATATTTCTTTTAAAAGACCGACATTTATCATCCGGTATGCATCTTGTATTGGAGAAAAAGGTATGAGTTTTGACTGGAGGTGTTGTTGGTGTTGGTGTCGGTGTAGTTCATGCTGCTACAGTTGGTGTTGGTGTTATTGGTGCTACTTCTATATGTGACTAGTGAAAGAATTTATTCATAGATGAAGGATATGTGGGGAAATTACAATTTACGAATTAGAGATTAGGTTGGAGACCAAATGGTTCTTATGTAAGTGGAGTTAGTTCCATTCCTTGTGTTATGGCCTAAATCTACCTCAGGCTGAGAAAGGCAGGTCTAGGGTAACATCAAACCACGCTTAACCTAGTAGCTAGCCCTACCAGGTCGGGAGAGGGCTCTCTCCTTGTCAATCTCAGGAAAATATGGCCAATAAAGCTTGAGATGACTAATATAAAGACTAATTTTAGGCTAGGTATATTTTCAGAGGAGTTTGATTGAGTTTTATGTTGGTTTGTTGGATCAAATGTGAAAGGAAGTTTTGGGTCCGGGGAATGAACTCAGTCTTGCAGAGGTTTCTGTGGGGCGAGGTAGGAAAATGCTTTAGTACTTCAGATTAGGTGTAATGGTGAGTCTTGAGACTAGTGAGGAGTTGGAGAGGGCATGAATGTGTCATGAGTCCTCTTCAAACAGTAGAAAACATGTAAAACTAATGAAACCCTAAGGTAGAGCACTGCAACATCAATGATTTCCACCTTTATACTTGATTCATTTAGTTAAGCAGAAAAGAGAGAGATAATGGCACACATAAACATATGATAACTTGAATCACAGAAGGAAAAACAATACTAAGTCACCTTGCCACAAGAATCCCACAAAATGCTGCAAACCTTGGTCTATTTCCTTGCCAAACTGCAGAGATGATGTACAATAATGCTCAAAGCATTCACAAGAGTCCAACCTTTACAAATGACTAAGAAAATACATGATATAGACCTCAAAACCACCTGTGCTATCCATCAGGGGTCGAATCCATGAGAAGAGGGGTGGTTTCAACCACATCTAAACTAGGAACACAAAAGTAGGCAATGGAACAACTTGCCTTTAAAACCTAGGAAATTGATTCATTCAACTCAAAACCACCTACAACTGATATATCTACCTCATCAAGTCAATTTTTATCATTTTTACATCATAGTACATTAATTTACATCATATTACATCATGAATTTGAATATAAGAGAGAAAAAGTCAAACTAGAAGAAAACTAGGCGAAAAATAGAGTTTTTGAGCAAAATTGGCACTTGTTCATCCTGTGCGTAACGCCATTTTTTGTGCACAATGCTTTTTCCAAGCTGCTTTTGGAGGGATTTTGGAGGTCCAAATCAGGTGCAGGATAGCTCGTTGGAAAGCCCTATGAGTCTACTTTCTAGAACAACTTGAATTTTTTGATTTAGAGTTGATTTTCCCCTCCAAAATTGCAATCTTCCAATACTACCTCCTGTGTGGCCAAAAAGTGGCAGAGAGGGCATTTTTTGGGTGTTTTTGGCCCTTTTGGATCTCCAAAACTTGTCAAAATTTCCTAGTAATTTCTAAGCATGCATAACTTTTCATAAGGAATCCAAAAATGCCAAGTTTTCTTCAAATGGAGGTCCCCATCAAAAGCGAGCGCCAGGTGGCACTATGCACCTGCCAGAAAAACCTGTTTTTTCCATGAAAAATTCAAAAATGTCAAAAAGTTTACCAAATTTCTTGAAATTTGGCATGAGTGATCTATTTCAGGTGCTATGCTGGGCCAATGAAGCTTCAACCAAGATCTTGAGTTTTTCTCGCTCTTTCTTGCTCCTCAAAACTTTTCTTAGCTTGGCCTTTAGCCTCTTTGTCCTTGCATTACAAATCTTTTTCCTTGATGATCAAATCTTTGACACTCCTTGGATTTTGAGCATCCAAGTCCATGACACTCACCTCTTGTGTCACCTCATGGTCCACAAGGACAAAATCTCCATAATCACTGTCCATTGGCTTGATTGACTATAAATGCTAGTGAGGAAAGAAAGGTAGTGTGGGTGAATGATGAGTATGAAGAGATTTTCAAAAGAAAGGGAATGAGTGGGATGAGACAGGGATATGAGAAATATTTGATGTGATGTAGGGTTTTAGGGAATAGGGTATGAAGGGGATGACTAGGGTTTTGGGAATTTAGGGAATAGGATTTTAGGGATAGTGTAAAGTTTGTGTATGTGAGGTAGCGTTTGGGAGCTTTATGTGTGGGAAGAGGGTATATGTAGGATAGGGTTTATATGGGGGTATGGTTTAGGGATAGTGTTTATGGTGTAGGGAGAGGGAATGGGATTTGTTCTAGGGATGAATGGTAAAGATGAGGTAAGTAAAATGATGGAGAGGATGATAAAAACTAGGGTTTTAATTTTATGAGTGAAAGAGTCACCAAGACTTGATGAAAAACCTTTTCAACAAGAAAGATAAATGTAATTACTTGCAAAGAGGTAACTTGAGAGTTCTGAGGCAAATTGAGTGATTTTGGAGCGTTTTGGGGCTTGGCTGCCAGGTGCGTAGTGCCAGTGCAAATTAACAAAGGAAAACCTTTCTAGGTGCGTAGCGCCTTTTTGAAGACCAGTTTTGAGGGCCTTCCCAGTGTCCAAATTGGGTGAGCGATAGCTCGTTGGAAATAGTATTGAGTCTACTTTCCAACACAACTTTAATTTTTCAATTTGGAGTTCATTTTCCCTACCAAAAGTCAAATCTCCCAAGACTGGTCAAAATTTGCAAAATGAGGTTGCCAAAAGGCAGAGTGCTATTGTAGTTAACTTTTGAAGGTCTTCCTCAACTCCAAATTGAGTTAATGATAGCTCATTGGAAATATATTTGTGTCTAGTTATCATTTGACTCATCAATAAAGTCATTTGGCTAACCAATCTACGAGAAATATTGATTTGACCAAGGTCACTCCAGAGGTGCAACAACTCTCCTGAGGCAACTTTATTTTTGACATTTCTCTACAACCATGACACCTGTGTAAAAAGTGAAGGAGGTTTTTCTTCCTTGTCCTATTGTGGACAAAATCTCAATCACTTTTTCCAAATTCATCTTTTCTTGCTCAGAAACATCATTTGAGTAAAACCTATCCCAATGTGTGGAACAGGGGATTTGTCGAAATGAAGTGAAATGAAGGGGATAAGGGGCTTCTAAATTCTTGAGAAAATTTTGGGAAGTAGGGAGGGATGTTAGGAAACAGGGGAAAGTGTAATTTAAAAGATTGAGTGAGGGGAAGGGGTCCAAAAGGGAAAAACACAGGCCTAGCCTAGAAAATTGTCAAATTGTAGCAAGAAACTAGGGTTTGTGTGAAAATGAGGAATTTGAGGGATATCAGTGATGGGAAGTGTTTAATAAGGTACATTAAGGATAGGGGAAGGTGTATGAACATCAGGATACAATTTTTTTGATGATTTGACCATCCAAGAGTAATTACCTTCAAAACCCTAGGAGAGAGAAATGAACCTTACCTAGGCACAACTGAAGCATGAACAAGGTGTAAAATGACCCATTGGAACCTGACATGATGATGAAAACCCTATAAATGATGGTACACTCAGCTGAATGGTGACATGTACCGACATTTGGACAACTTTGAAAGGAGTGAAAACAAACCCTAGACCTAATACCTAGTGACCAAATTTTACTTGAAGATTCTTTGAAATGACAAAATTTGACTGCAACATCCTAAAACCACTTTGTGAGAGCATATTTTGATCACTGGTGGAAGGCTTTCAAAGACTGACACTAACACCTTGCATTGCAGATTGAGTCGATTTCCGATGCTATTTCTCGAATAAATAATTTGAGACTCATCTTGATTACAATGTGCTTATATGAAGATGCAACAAAGATATGGATGGTCAGTTTTCTTGTGTTGTGGCTTGCAGGGTATTATTTAGTGTTATCTTTCTGATGATTTTCGGAGCAAAATGAGTTTTTGGAAATATGATGATGTTGAAAGCTCTCTAGATCTTGAAACTTTTGTTAAGATTTATCGATAATGTAATATTTCCTTATTTTTTGTGGCATATATTGGTATTTCATTTCATTTACAAATTCTTGCAACATTGCCAATTATTCGTGAAAGCAATGCTCAAATGCACAAACAAGGAAGTGCACGTCTCCCATCAGCCACATTTGCAAACTTCGATAAACTTGTGTTAGTTTTGATGTAATTATAATTGTAATGTTCAGTTTTAGGGTTTCTAATGTATAAACCATTTATAATAGTAACCTTTAACAATTTGATTTTCGAACTTATACTTTTTTATACTAGAGCTTCCTTGTGAAAATATTTCATTGTGCACAATAAGGTTATAATAGTCTTGAAATGCTAGTTTTTAGCTTAATGTAAAACAATACAAACCATACCAAAACATAAATTGTTACTTAATTGACTTAATTGAGTAAATAGAGTTCATTTAATATTGGATAATATGAGTACAATTGACGAATGTGAAATCACTAATGCAGAATTGGCCAATAGAAAAACAAGTTTACATAGTAAATGTCCTGAATATGCATTGGTTCACTGAATAAATGCCCAAAATAATTGCATATATTAGCAACAGAGCTTTAGTTAATCAAAATAGAATGTGATCTTAGATATTAATAAAATAGTATCTTGATATCAATCTCTAAAGCGTGTGAAATGTATCAATTATGAAACATAATCGTATCAAATGGACTATCTTGAATTGGAATTTAAGTTAAATGAATATGATTTAAAGTAATCGATTTCACACTAGTATTTTCTAATTAAATATCAAGAAAATCAATACTATCCAAATTGATGATGAGTACTGGTTGTAAATTCATGACTTAATCCACAATGATGACAATCCCTTTACATATGCGAGGGGTGGTTAAAAAAATCTTGAGTTAATATCATTACATTTCCTTGTAGATCTTTTACTGTGAAAACGATAGAGGATGTGTGAGAGAAAAAAGGTCCTTTGTATAGGTGATAATTCTCTAACATTGACATTGTTATGTTACCACTATGGCCAATTATGCTATAATTGACATTGTAACATGTCCTTTGCATTGGCAAGGGGGGATAAAAGTAGATATTTTACTGTGCAGAGGATGGAATGATTTTAGACCTTTGATGTCAATTCCTGTTGGCTGTGAAGGCAATTTGTTGATGTATGGAAATATTCAAACTAAAATCGCACTTTGTTATTTGTGTTTACTGAATAAAAATTGCATTAGTAATTTCACATTTGTCAATTGAACTCATATTATGCAATATCAAATAAATTGTATTTTCAATTTGTGTGAGGAAGAACTATTTTGCAGTAAATTGAATATGCATAACATACTACAAATAATTCAATTAAGTACCAATTTGTTTCATGAAAACTTTAGTGAAATTTTTTGATGTTCATCTTGTATAGCTAACAGATAAGAGAACTTTGCAATGATTGGACAAAGCTACATGGAAATATTCAAACTAAAATTGGACTTTGTTTGTTTCATTATGGTGAGTTTTTACTGTGTAGAGGACAGGGTATGTACGAGAGAACAAAGGTGAAAATTGAACTGTATTGTGCAGTGAGGAACCTATTTGCAGTTGAAAGTTTCACATATTTAGATGCACATGAGAGAAGTTGTGTAGAGATGTGATTTTATGAGTGATTTGATAATGTTTTATTTCTTTTTCGAATGATGCAAGAATTGATGCATTTATGGGTCCTTTGTAAAGGCAGGGCAGGGAGCATTGGACAACTCTACAATTAATATTATTATTTTTCTTGTATGTAGCTTTTGTTGTGTAGAGGACAGAGTATGTGCAGATGAAATATGTGCAAGAGAACGAGGGTGCAGAGGAAACTTGATTATGCATCGACGAAATTAATTTTGAACTTGTTTGAAGTTGAAACCATAATGAGTTAATTAAGTATTGATTTATATCTCGAAACCTTCATTCTATGTGTGCATTAGATACCAAATAAGTATAAATGATTAACTATATAATCCAAAGTCTATGAAAAACTAAACAATGTATACGAGTAACAACAAAGAGAATATCCTTGAAAAATTTTGCAAAAAAAAAATCATTTCAAAGAACTCCACGAAAAGTATTTAATAATAATAGAGAAAACAAAGCATATTCTCGGAAACTTTTACAAAAATACTACTTAACAACAATGTAGATAAATGGTAAATAGATTTAGGATTTGGATAGAATAATTACTATGTGTCTCTGAAATGTATTTAACAATAACAAAAAAAATTATAGTATCAAGAATTGTATCCAGATTCAACTGCTAATTACCATAGCTATGATCAAAATAAACATCACAGATAAATAAAATTATATATATATATATATATATATATATATATATATATATATATATATATATATATATATATATAGATATATATATATATATATATATATATATATATATATATATATAAAATAAATAAATAAATAAATAAATAAAAAATAAAAAATTCTAACAACCAAAAACATTTATTGAATATTCATTTTCATTATGATCAACAAAAAAAACCATCATCTCTAAATTGTTCACAAAATTGGTAAACAATCAGTTTTAAATAGTAAGGAATACAATTGGAGTAACAATAATACTACATGGTTATTCTTGATAGCTATTATATCCATATTAATACTTTTATGATATCTCAGTTCACTAACATATACAACGACCATTTCGCTTTTTTGTCTTTTTAACTTTTTGCACTTGCATTTCAAGAAAATAACAACAAATGTTCCATAATCAATTAAGTACATGTAATAAATGACGATCTACTCTGAAACAATCTATCTAAATAAAAAAAAAAAAAACCATCTACAAATGAAAATCCTTATGTAAACCACATCAAAACTTTTGGGTACTGAGAATAGCACTTGATTCCTGAAGCGCTTATCAAAATATTTATACCTAGCCAAAAAAGTAAATGTATTGGACTCCCGTGAACCGCAATATGGAAAATCCATCTGCAAAGAAAATAAAGAAATTGCATCCAGAGATTGGCTTAGTTCATGATAACATATATAAAAAACCTGAAAATTTAATGACTAGTAAACATGAAAATGAATATTCCAAGATTTAAGAAGAGTCATGATATGTAAAACCATACATCCTGATTATTTAACTGTTAACTCTTTTTCAGATTTCTGGCTTCTTGAAACGGCTTTTTAGCTTTACTTGAATGCAATTTTTCATAGGAGCAATTGTAATTTCCAGTTTAACATGTTGACTTATTGTCTCCTTCTCAATTTCCCTGGATTCTCTCTTGCAATTGCTCAACTAAAGTAGAGTTTTATTTATTAACATTAACAAAGGTAATTAATCATTCCCTAATTTCCTCTGTACTAAAATAAACTAGATTATTGAATTATGTTGCTTTTGATTGTTTTATCTTATCCAATTCAATTGTCAATGCTTCTCTTGAAATTAATCCAGAGGAAGATGTGATACATGGACCGTTGAGATTCTGTGTAATATGTACAACCTTAACATAGGAATTTTCTCCTCGATTCTCTATGTTTTCATGTTCATAAATAATATTCTCCATTCTTATGATTCTCTTAGACCATGCACTTGATTAACATGTGGCAATTATTGTCCCCTTTTTTTTGGATCAAAAATTAAATCAAGTCTCTAGCTGAAAGAAAATAAGTCATTCTTCACAAAGTACCTGTCTCCTTCGAGATCATGTTCAGAATGCATTCGAAAAATGACTTAGTTCTTTGTACTAAATGCTCCAAATCAAAAGTTGCTTGTCGTACTTCTCCAATGATTTTCAATATTTCACATATATTATTGATAATATATGTTTTCACTTCATTAAGGAGATTGATAGATTTAGCAAATCTATTTGATGTGGTGTGAGTAGAAACTGGCAACAATGTTGTCTGTATTTCCAATGGATTTATCAACAAAGGGCCCAGATTTAGAGAGACATCTAGGTCCTTTATTCTTGTTTTTAGTATCAAGTTTTATGTTTCTTGTTGACTCATAGAATGTGCAAGCATGTCACCAGTACCTTGATGCAATTTCATGATTGATGTGGTTACAACTCCAAATAGATCGACATGCATTTTTTTTGGTCTAAAATCTTTTACCACAAATCTTGACTTTATCAAACTTCATTTTTTTACTGTCATTGTCATACTTTGAATTTTGTAATGTGACAAAACCATCAAAAAAAATAATAAACTCCTCGGCAATGTGCGCCATTGTTTTCTGATTTTATGCAAAACAAGCACTAACCCAATCAGGTAACACAATGTTTTCGAATTCTACGTTTATAGCTTGTTCAACACCTCACGCTTTCATAGGAATTTTGGAAATAGTTGATTCAATAGTATACATTCCTTCTGAGGTAAATCTTCGATCAGGCTCTTTGTCCTTTCTACTAGCTGATAGCTTATCGTGAATCAATTATCATATTTGTAGTATCTTTTGTACCTTTTTCACTCGATAATGAAATTGCATTAGTATCGTGTGTGAATCGTACATATTTCTCTATATAAGTACTGATAAGGTGACTTCTTCAACATCTATGACTAACCCATGATATTTTTTATGCATTTTGACTTTCTTCACTCTACTTTGTAATTTTTGGAAACAAGTATTTGTATCCAATTATTTCCAAGTGTGCGCCAAATAGGCCCTCCTTATCAAAGGCTTTAATGGCTTCAACTTAAGTTAAAAGGATGAAAATTATATGTGAGATCTGTAAAATGAGCCACATTCAACACTATGATTTCTCCAATAGTAAACAAAAAAGAAATGAATTGTTTTATCTTTTTCTTTGAAATATAATTAAACGACCACGATATTGCCTACATACTTCAACAACAAAATACTTGTCTATAAAAAATTTCGGAAATAGCAATGACTTACCTTAAAATCCATAAATTCGAATTAGCATATTGCTTTCTCTATCTTCATGCATACCTTTACCCCATAGGAAAAATTATGCCTATGCATATATTCAATGAGGCTCTTGTCCAATTATCATGTAACTAAATTATTTTACAAATACATCTTGAATTACACAAAATTTTAAGGAAGAATTTTGATTCTATAGTATAGGATACCAGAACTGCATTGATTCTTGATTCACATTGAATTTAGGATTATATGGAAAATAAAAAAAGTCATCGCTCAAAACCAAAGCTATTACAAGATACGCCATCATGAAGAACCTATTGGTCTTAGATATATTCTCTAACTAAAAAGATAATTCATTAGAAATGATATCAACCCAGTCAAATGTACAATCCATTTTGTATGTGTGATAAATCATATAGAGAATTCATTTTGGAACATTTGTTGTAGTTTCTTGACCTATGACACGCACACAAAGCCAACAAAAGTCCCTAAACGCTTGTTTAAACAAAGTGATATCTAGCACTTTAAGATCGAAAGGAACTTTTTAACTTAGCAAAAATAAATCTCCAACAACTTTATCCTCACCTACTTCTGATGTCGAGAAACTATTTGCTTCAGACAATCTCAAACACATATTAGGTTCTACTAACTTGAATATCCATTTGAATGTATTTTCATTTAAAGGAATCCTTTACGCTAGAAGCACAATTGTTCTTATTCTTGAATCAAAATTTGTTGCGCAAAAATGAACAATTTCCCTAAAATAAAAAATTTATGGCACACATGCAACATTCACTAATCGTCTAGTCTAAATCTTGTTGTTGTTCTTTTCCTCCGTCGCATATTCACATAACGCTCATATGCAATCAACCAATGAAATTTCTCATCGATATGAGCAACTAAGTTAATTATATTAGTGTAAATAACTTCTCTACTTTCTATACTAACCATGTTCGTGTCGTAGCTGAAAGCACTTTCTCAATCAATAACGCTCTCAATACCATTGTGCTAAACAATTGTTTAGTTTTGTATATGATCACTAGCTCTTACTATTTCAAACATGAAATCGACTCTAACTATAAGTCTTAAATCCGTAAAAAATACATTTCTCAATAAATAGCAATTGAAGATACCAGAGCTAACATTTACATAAACCAGTGCAAATATACCTCGAAATTCCAAAACCATCACGTCCATTTATTATGCATATTGCTTCTGCGTTGTTATAAATTATTTGTAATAATGACAATTAGCTCATATGTTGTCAATAATAATTGTGGTTGCAAAAGACGTGCTAATTTATCCTTATTACTAAGTGATAAGGTCGTATGGTCGATGCCCACTACTCTGTCATTGTCAACTTTGATTTACAAATAACCTGAGACATGGATTTGAAAAGGCTCCAAGTCACATGCAATTTGGCCAATTATTGAAAACTACTTCCCTCTCTTATCTCTTAACATAAACAAAGTTTAGTTCAAAAATTAATCGCATTCTTAAAAATGTTTATGAACGTACGGAAAAAGTGGCACACGAGATAGAAATATATAGGGAAAATATGAAAACCTAATATGTACGGAGAAAGGAAGATGCAATAAAGACAACAACACTTTTGCACATTCACAAGGCTTTGTGTAACGCTTATGCATATTTCGTATCTTCTACAATTGTGCAATCAATAATTAGCTTAAGTTATGATAATATAATTAACAAATCTGAACTATCAAATATTGAAAAGAGTAAATGAGGAAAATAAAAACAAATAATGATTTAAGAATACTCATACCTCAAGAGTATATATGATTTCTGCAATCTATGTTTGTTATTGCTTTGCAACAACTAAATTAATTACTTATCCATTATGGACTCCACATGAGAATGAACAAACAAATGTACCATTACAACTTCTACGAAAATAGATAAAATTTACAAAAGCCTGTTGTATTGCATTTATAATTGTTTGTGAACATTATTGCTTCAAAACAAAAAAATGTATAGCTTATACAAGGTTACAATCACACAAAATATAACAAAGTTTGAACTGCATCATGATCACTCCAGTACAAATGTGAAATATGAACATGACATTGTTGAAGAAGGAAAATTCTCCAAATATGATCAATAATTGTCTTACTGCTAGAAATAAAATTCCTCGTTCCTTATTGTATTTTTTCGCACTGCATATACTCTAATAATTGTTTAGTTCATCGGCTATTTGAATTGAAGTTAATATTGAAATCTCCAATAAGTACAAAAATGTGATCACCAGGCATGAATTACGCCCTTGCTATTACTCTCTCTCTAATGATTGTTGAAACAGATATAAGTGACGCAATATATACATTTATTATGCACATTCAACATTGGAAATATAATTCCGACAAAACAAGTTTGATAATGTTATTGCAAACTTTTCGTTGATATAATTTCTACGTTTTCATGTATGCAAGTAATCCATGAAGACAATTTGATATGTTGAAATTGACTTTGTGAAATTCATTGTTTGATAGCGGAAATTTTAGATGTGTTTCCTGGAGACAAAGAATCATAGCATTCATTAGGTATTCATCACGCACAATGTCATTCACATGAGCAAGTAAACTTCACGTATTCAAACTTGCAATAGTTAAAGTATTTTCATTTGTTATCTATTATGTATAGAGCCTGATTATCTTATTAATTCAGAGGTCTTAGTTTAGCTGCATTTGGATCCCAGTCCCTGAAGGAGGGGGGGGGGGTTTGAGGGGGATTTCCCCCTACCATTGTTGTCACCCCCCCCCCCCCCCCCTAGTTGGGTTCCAAGGGAAGCACCCCCAAAGCAAAAATTAGAGTAAAAATTGCCTTGTAAAATATTGTAATTCCGTAGTAAATTTGGGTCATTCATTAGGCAGAAAATATGATAGTAGAATTTATGTTAATTCAAGGTTTCTTCCCTTGAAGGAAACCATTGGTTTTATATGAGTGAATTTTATTGTGGCTAGGTATTATTCTGTGAGAGAAAAATAGAGGAGACTATGCGAGAGAAAAGAGGAAGCTATAATGGATTTGTTGTAGGTTGTATCCCTTCGATTTGCTAGATAATATAAAGGAAGGACTTTTTGCTTCTCTGTGGACATAGCTTAAATTAGGTGAACCACGTATATCTATGTCTTTCTTGTTTTATGTGTTTCTGCATTTGTGCTTCTGCAATATTTTATGTGTTCCATTGCTCTATTATTTAATTTCTAATACTAGCGACTTCTCTATGTATCTTGATTTCCATGATGCTTTAGTTCTTAAGTGTTTCATTTCTTCTAATACTTTTTTATTCACACAAAAGTTCTTTAGTGTTAGTTTTTGAAGAAGATACAATGATTCCATGGTTCTAACATGTGACAATTTTGTGAAAACTGTTATAAAATAAAAAAGGTAGAAATATTTTCTTATGTTGATGATTACTTTTGTTATTCTTGTATTCTTATTATCTTATTTTATCTTATTTTCATTGAGCATCATCAAATCAAAAAATGAATATGAATGACACCAAATGTAGGCACTTAACTAGGGATAAAACCCCTTTCTAGGAAAAAACCCAGTAAAATTCTTCCACTAATCAAATTGATATAGACCAAGACCTTAAACCTGACCAACAGACCTTCCTCCTCCACCAAGTAAGCCTTCCAATATGATTCAAAACAATTGAGTAGTATTTTCTTGTCCAGTAGCTACAACCTAGTAACAACCCAAAATTCCAGCCCCTAGTAACTCCATAATTTTAGCCCAACTATAGTACTACAACTTCATCCCTTCCATCAATCTAGCAACTTCGCATGTGTGAGATAAAAAGAGAAAAAATTGACTTCTTATTCTTGATAAAGACCTTCTTCTTCATCAAGTTTTCTTTCCTCTTCCTTGAATTTCACACCTTTTTTGTCATCAGCAACTGTAGATCGAACATGTTGGTGATATAATTCAAATGAGGTCGATTTTTTTCCTTTATATAATAGATTTTCCCCCTCAATTAGGCCGACTTGTCTAGGTTGAGTTCGACTTGGTGGAGGACACCTAAATGGCCCAATTTAGATCAAAATAGATTTCTTCCTTAATTGACAAAACCCAAGAATGGTCTTTTACATTTTGACATGGACAAGGACACTCGACATAAACCCTAGAAGCCTATAATGGAGGCTTCATCCTAGAAACCATTGACCCAAGCATGAAACCCATGCTTTAATAGGTCAATTTTTTCATAATAAAAATTATTTTTCTTTCTTTTGACAAATACATTACATCGTGACTCAAATACAATTATGAAGGCTGACACTAGTCACATTTTTCAACACTCCCTCTTAACTAGGGAAGTATTCATAATTACATATATACAAAGTTACATGGAAGATCTCAAAGTGATATACTCTATGAATAGTTCACAACACATGCAGTACTATAGATTAGATACCTTATCAGGGTATTCTAATCAAGTGGGACTAAGGTGTACTCAAGGTTTAGCCACTTTAGTTACCATTAGGATTTTAAGATCTAACACCAACCTAGGGATTTAGGTGTGTATCCAAGGTCATATATCTATGACCAACACCACCCTCCCTACTTCGGGATCTAGACATCAAAACATAGGTTGTCCATATGTCCTCTCAAGCTTCTTATTGCCAAAATATACTTCATCTCTCCTTATCAACTAAATCAGATATATATCAACCACTCCAAGCATGCTTTAAATGTTTGATTTTTTTACATAGAGATATTGCATAATCACAACCCCAATCAGTAATAAACCGTCAAATATATATACAAATAAACAAAAACCTTCAGAGTCATTCTAATGCTACTTATATCATCATCAATTTATCCAAATATAACTTGTCAAAATCTTTCTTTCTTCTTCTTTCACTTCTTCAATAGCACCAAATACAATTGCAATATTTCTCAAGTATTTTTCATGAACATCCATATGTGGTTCTTTTATTCATTCTTTGGTTTCATTCTTTCTTCAAGGTACTCATTATGACTTGTCATAATATTCCCTCCCTCTCAACTGGGGAGATGTGCCCTTTATTCTAACCACGCTCCCTCTCAACTTAGGGAGAAAAACAACATTAGATATGCTTCATTATTTTTCATATCATCAATGTCATCTTGATCATCATAATTCTTATAGATTCCTTCATCATGCTCATCATTATTATCATCTTCAATTACGAACATCTTCAACATCTTGAAGATTATGTACCTGGAAAATTTTAATAGAGAATACAACCATATACAAATATATAGAAGCATGAAGTTAACTATATTAAAATAATATAATTGCATTGGAAGAATCAAATACCCAAACCTAGTTAGGTTCACATTCAACAAGGGTTACATTTTACATACTACACTCAATATATTGCTAGGGTTTTGTCATAAACCCTAGACTCCATCTTCGAGACACAAAGTCTTAGACTAAATAAAAATCCAATCATAGCATTAAACATCTAAGGTTTTAAAAATATGATTTTAGAATTACATATCTGACTCTACTAGGATTTTCTAACCCTATATTTTATCATTAAAGCTAAATCATGTCAATAATTGAAAAAAATATCATCATGTCCTAGAATATCATTCTCTACTAGGGTTTTGTTATAGACCCAATATTTCACAAACTAAAAACATGAGTATCAAAAACTAAGTTAGCATCCTCACATATACATATATAGGATTTCATTATCATGTACTAGCATCTCATATCGATATGTTGGAAACAATGTTAATACTTAGAGGAGGGGTTAAACTTTTATGCCAATTTATCCTTACTCATTCAAACTTGGCATCCATTATATGAGAGAAACCATTAACAAACAATAACAAAAACCATATGAATCAACACAGGAACACACATCCTGAGAATCTCAGACATGACACAAAGGTTTAACATGGAAACCCTTCCAGGAGAAAAACCACCAAAGGTTATTTTTTTATTGGTGTAGTAATAAGAGAACCTACTCTATTACATCAAATTTTGTTTGTGATCCACCACTCATAGGTAGCACCAACTCCCTTCGATTGTTTTATATCACCACTAGCAAGAAGCACCAATCCCTCCTTTCGTAGACACATCATCAGCTTACCAGAAGCACCATGTGAAGCACCAACTTCATAGATTTGTTGCAAGCACCAAATTGAAACTCCTTGGATTTATGTAAGCACCAACTTTTAGGAGGGACCGACCCCCAATATTTCTTTAGAAACCCACTAAGATGGAAGCACCAACTTCCTATATGCAGGTTCCAACCCACACTCAATAAGTAACTAATTTTCACTGTATACGGAAACCTCTCTGCCTAATATCAACTCTTTTTTCTCCTCTATAGCCTTCAAAATTCAGCCCCTTGTTCTACTCAACAACAATCAATCATACACAGAGCTTTCATCTCTTGTCCCTCTACTTCTGCACTGGCACTCTTGGCCGCCTCGTAGAAACCCAAGCACACTTGGCCCTCTCTATGCAACACACATGTAGATCTCTTCATGCATCTCTCTCACATAGAGCTCTCTGTTCTTAGCCCCTCTTTCTGCATAGGAACTATTGGCCCTCTTCTTAGCAATGCACACCCACTCAGAGCTCTCCACTTAGCTCTCTAGTAACAATGTTTCTTTCCCCCCCATTTTCACAAGTGAAATCATTTGTTTTGTTCCTCTACTGCAAAATGGTTGATGCAGTCTCTGATGTCCTCCTATTGTCTCTCCTTCAAAGTGAACATTGTTGTCTCTGTTTTCCTCTCTATTGCCTGAGTGTGTACTTCAGCATGACATTTGAGTGTTTCTCATACTGAGAATAAAATCTCAGTCACCCTGCAAACTCCAACAAGGTTCCACATGCTTATTAATTTCATCGCAGTGCTCATAATGTACTCCAACATGGCTTTAACCTTTCTATGACCAAATCTCTTGTCCCTGAGGCTTTGCTATTCATTTAATTCAATTAAGCATGCAAGTAAGATCAGAGATTCCTTGCTTATGCTCGCGATAGACTCCATTATTTACTCTTGCATGTCGTGGTCCTTGCTACCTTGACTCAGCATTTCTTTACATTCACCATTACTCTAGCGACACCGACCTCTATGTGCACAGTTACCTAGCTATCGACTCATCGATTCCTGCATAAAAACCTCATGGAAAATAGCCAAATTGGGGAATCTTCCAAATACGGAGAAATTCTCCCGCAACTATTGACTCATCCATGTCCACAAACATCTTCCATTACTCCAGCTGGAGGCTCAAATGCTCACACGCCTGTAAATTTTCATAAAATTAATTGCATTCACCTTACGGGCTTTTAGGCTTTCGTCCTGGCCCACTTGTGCCTTAGCACCTCTTCCCTGACTCCTCTACTTATTGTCCTCCTTAAGACCAGGTTTTGTGACCTTCGACTAGGCCTCTAGGCACTAGACCTCCTCGCTGCCTTGTGGAGGCTAAATTCCCTTTGTTAATATTTTGTGCCCTTGGTCACCAAAACAATGCAAAAGCATCATAGAACACGTTCACAGGGCCCCACTTCATATGCATATGCCACCTGAGTTATAGCGTGAATGGCCTGCTGCCCGTGAATTTTTCTAAAGTTAATTTCAAATGACTTACGGGCTTCCGAGTATGGCCCAGCTATGTGCACCATTGGAGACGGTTGCCTCTTAATTTGCACTATTTTATTGGAGAATCTAGTCTTGGCATACATTCCACTTGTTAACCTCTTATACCCTACATTGGCCTCTACCTATCGGTCCCATTGGAATAGTTGATTATTCATTACAAATGCTTCCAAGTTATTTTCCGTTACGGGTTCTGTTAGTTGAAGTTCCATTATTTTTTTTCCTTTGCTATCTCGACTCTTTGCCATCCTGTAACCCATTTTAAATAAACATTCAGGTTTTCTTTTCTACTATTCCCTACTCCTTGCAACCCTGATGCTCCTTTTTTAATTAACAATTAGTTACAGGGTTTCCAACCTTCGAGGTATGCTCACTCCCAGGGTGATGTCATGTTGATGTCATCCATGCCACATGTCGATCTATGAGAGGCCCATGTGTCACCCATATAAGGGCCTTTTGGGTACTTGAAAACATTGAAACTACTTGCCACGTGTCCAATAGTATGTCATGCTGACATCACATCCGACCAATAATATGCTACCATCTATCCTGTTGGAGGAGGGAGAAAGGGCCCCTCGATCCTTGGTTTTTCAAGTGATTTCCTTTGTAAATGGTTCTATTCCTAAAGTGACCTGCAACCAAACTAATTCCCAAAGCCCTTAATCTTGATGCTTTTACTAAAATCTTTTAACAAAAACTTATGAAGTTCTGACCTTCCAGGATTCTGACCCTCCAAGCTTCCAACCCTCTAGGATTTTGACCTTCCGGCATTTGTCGATTCTAACCCTCTACGATTCTAACCTTCCGAGGTTTGTCCCCATGACCTCAGATCAGGAGAATCCCGTGACATTTCTTACGGGCGTCCAGGCCTTCTAGGAATCCAACCTTCCGACCTTCCGTGGTTTCGAGGACTGCTCCTAAGGACTTCAAGTCCTAAATTTGTCTAACCATAAATTTTTATCCACAGGGCCATTTGCAGACTTCCACATCTTGTTGGAAATATCTCACCAAACACTTTTCAACTATACCATTTCCATTAGCCTTTATGTTGATTTTCGGATGCAGATATGTCTCCAAAGTTTGGAACTCTCAACCATCACAGTCATATTTTTATAGCTTATCTAATAATCCTGCTACTGTGATGATTGTCTACAAGATACTGTAGCAACTATGGGACTCCCCTTAAGCTTGACACACCATGCATATCCATGCTAGCCTAGTTTCCATCACATCTAGCCTATCAAACATCAATGCTAACACTTTTGTTGCCACCAACATTCATTCTAGTCTGATTAACATCAATGCCATCAAATCGGTTGTCATTAGCAATCAGGTAATGCAACTCTCCTAGCATGAATGTTGAAATCAATGCTAACACACTTGTTGCCACTAGCCATATAGGCAATGCCAATTTCCCAACAATCTACCCTTTTGGCATTGATGGAAACACCTCATCACTTCTCCAAGTTGATGACCAATCCTCATGTTGCTTCCATGCTTCTCCTTGCATGAGCCACCAATGTCTTTCTCTCCTCTGCAGCCATCACGACTTCTATAATGAGCTTCTCTCCACCTTTGACATCAGTGGAAAAGGGCTACAAGTTGCTTCTTATTTCCCTTTCATTCTCAGACTGGGGATTTTGTTGTTGATGTGCGTTCTTCTTCTGCAAAATTCTCTTCAAGGGTTGATATCTCCTTGATGGGGATTTATAAGTCTATCACCCAAGCTCAACTATCTTGTAGTTGATGCTACTATTATATGAACTGAACATATGTGATATGCTCCCCCTAAACATATACTGCCTCTACTTTGAATAATCCTCCAATTTTGAATGCATTAGGATGTTGGTTGTATACTCTCTCTGCCAATGCATCCTTTTACCAGTTAAAGGAAATTGATATTATTTAAAACTCCTCATGGTTTTGTTGTTGATACAAATAACATCCATTAATGATGCATTTTTTCTTACTCTTCACTATTGTTACTACTGGTAGGACTATGCTCACTTCTCCCTCAGCATCTTCATTAACCAAGTCTACTCCCCACGAGTTCATGCTACTCCAAATATGGACAGTTTCTTAAATAATACCAATTGCACCAAGAAATTGATAAAAAATGGATACTATACCAGGAAACATCTAATACCTCCTTTCAGAAATAAAGTCTCATTTGCACAAAAGGCTACTCCATACGAACCTAGACTACCATTTAACATAGTGATGCCAATTGAAATCTATGGGACATTCAAATATTGTACCCATTGTCTTCCATGAACATAAGGTTTCTAGGAAAAAAAAAATTCACAACTTAAATGAAATAAGGGTATTTCACCCAAGATGAAAATCTTTCGTTTCCTAAGAAAAATTTATTCCTGAGGCTGACAAAATTATTACCTTCTATTGCTACCAAATCAAACCCCCCTCAGCCAATGCTCTCTGATCTCCTACATTTTCTTCCTTCCATTTGTGTTGGGACAGATTCTATGGACTTGACTTGATTGTGGGATTCTTGTCATTCCACACTTTTGTTTTAGCTCATCTTCTCCCACAACATCAGTTGTTGTTGCGTACTCCCCTTGAAACCATGTTGACTACTCTATCCTTTCTCTTGCAATGTTGATACATAAAATAAATAAATTCATTATCATAATCAACATGGGGACTCAATCATACCTCTAATCATTGAGATGCACCTCTTTGTCTATCCTTCTAGCTTCCTCCATCTGAATCATTTGGCCTCACTTTGAGGTCATTCTCTTCTTTCAATGAAGAGAAACAAAGTATCGACTCCCACAAATTAGATGGTCCTCTCTCTTCTTCCATATCTTCAATAATCGAATCTTGATAGGAGAATTTCTTTCCAACCTCTCCTCCTTTACTTTAGTTTGGGGTTTTTCTTGGTTACGCATGGGTAGATGACACTCCTTTTGTTCCTCTTTCTTCACCCAAGTATTCTTTATGCCTTTTTTCCTTTGTAGTAGAGGATTGATTGGGTGATTTCTCTCATTCTTCACTTGGGGCTTGATTTCAATTGGAACTTAGAGATGATTTTACCACAAGAATCTGAGAATCATCCTTCCTATTTTTTCTCTAATTTTTCTTCAGAGAAGAGTTAGCTCCTTGATGATTTCTCCTTCCATAGTTCAACAATCCCCCTTACATGGAATGTTGAATACAAACCCATCTTCCTCTACTCTTCTATTTCAATTCATCCTTAATTCCCAACTTGCTTCATTTCGCCTTATCATTTGGAATGCATGCCTCAACTTCTCATGTCTATAACCTACTACCTTGTTCCCAAATTTGCCACAATTGTAGCATTTAATAAGGCTTAGGAATGGGGCAAAGTCATTTCCATATCTTCTAGAAATATTTTTAAGGCCTATACTACTGCCAAAATGCCTTCTCCTAGCCACCTTGTGCATTCTTTGGTTGTTTCTACTCAACACATATTGTTTCCTTGCATGCCATCTACAGCCTATAGATTTATGTCTGAAATTACTACAAAAAAAATAATAACCATGAAAAGGATTTTGATAATAGAAGATACCTTTTCTTTAAATGATTTGTCCTTGAGAAGGAATGGAATTTTTATTTTTATTCATGTACCTTCCATGGTTGTTTGAGTTTCTACCTCGAGAAATTCTATGCTGCCACTACTGCATCCTCTTCCTACTATTTTCTCTTCTTTGATGTTTTTTCTCAGTGCCCTACTGTTGCTTCTTTCTTTGTTGTTTCTACTGTCCAAAAACTTCTTTTTCTTTATTGTTGTTGGAATTTTCATCTACCTTTACATGGGTGGTTGACCTTTCAACCTTTTTATTCTTGGAGCTTTTTTCTTCTTTGAAACCCAAACCAACCTTGATGAGAGGGGATATCTTCTTGGAAATCATCTCATCCAAGGCTTTCTTTCTTTCATGTCTCAGTGAGACTACTTCAGCTTATAGTCTCTCAAAGTGAGATTCTCTTTTACTTGGATGAATGGTTAGCCTCCTATTCAATCTACTAGCCTCTTCTTGTTGAGCATTTAGATCAACGATTTTTTTGCTCAACTTTTCAATCTCAAGCTCATAAATTTTCAATTGCTCCTCTTGATTGAGATTTTCCTTTGATAGGTCCTTGATCTTTTTTAGAGTAGCGATGGACCTCTTTCCAAAGTAGATACTTTCATTTAGATCCTTATCTTCACTCTTAGAGGTGCTAGCCGAGTTACCACAGAGATCTAAATTCCTCTTTGTTTCCATGAAATCTTCCATGGGTCTAAGAAGAGTCCCATCTTCAACACTTCCAAGGATGCTCTTATTACTTTCTACATGAGAACACTCACGGGATCTATCTTATGTTTCTTCATTGAGTGTTCCTTCCTCTTGAGAGGTATTTTCTTCTATCATTTCTACTAAGGTAGGTTTATCTTCAATACTACTATTAGAGGCATGGCTACCTCTATCTTCAAGTGATTCACATGAACATCTATATAATGATTGACCTATATTCTTACATTTCTCACAAAGAAATAACATACCTTATGATATTCATGCCCTCTCATCTAGGTCTTGTTCTTCACCATCCTTGGAGTGGAGATAAAAAAATTTCTCACTTGAAGAAAGATCTTCAATCTTCTAAGCATTCTTCCTTCGAGATGCCTTCTTCCTCTTCTTACTTTTCTTCTTATCTCCCCTAGTAGCATTTGCAGGTTCTGATTCACTGCTTGAGAAACAAGATTCATCAATATCCTTTGTTGTCACATCATTCTCTCCTCCATTTAGACATTACAATATATCCAACATTTCCTTAGTTTTCTCACAATTCCCTACTCTATCAACATCTATCTTTGATAACCCTTTCAAGTGGATGTTTTTGGCTTCTTCATTCTGCTTGCTGTTTTCTCCATTCACAATGGAGCACCATACATCAACATATCAAGCCATTAAATAGGCTTCCATTTTGATCCTCCATAGTTCATATTTTGAACCATTTAAGTATGGAACTAACTTTGGTGTTATCCAAGCTTGATTAACCATTGTTTCCCTCTGATATACCTTCAAGTGGTTAAATTTTTCATGAAGGAACCAGGCTCGTATACCAATTGTTTGAAACAATGTTAATATTGAGCGGGGGTGAATCAGTATTTAGGCTAATTTAAACTTTTATGCAATTTATCCTTACTCATTCAAACTTGGCATCCATTATATGAGATAAACCATTAACAAACCAAAAAAACCAACCATATGAATCAACAGAAGCACACACACCATGAGCATCACACACATGATAAGGAATTTTAATGTGGAAATGATTCTGCGAGAAAACCCACCAGAGCTTGTTTTGTTATTGATGTAATAATAAGATAACCTACTCTATTGCTTCAATTTTTTTTTGTGAGCCACCACTCATAGGAAGCACCAAATCCGTCTTCTATCACCCACTAGCAGGAAGCACCAACTCCCTCCTTTTGTAGAAACCTAGTCATCTTACTAGAAGCACCATGTGAAGCACCAACTTCATGAATTTGTTGCAAGCACCAATTTGCAGCTCCTTGGATTTATGGAAGCACCAACTTTCAGGAGGCACCAACCCCCAAGCTTTCTTCAGACACCACTAATATGGAAGCACCAACTTCTTGTATGAAAGGTCCAACCCACACTCAATAAGGAACTAATGTTCACTGTATATGGTAGCCTCTCTGCCTGATATCAACTCTTTGTTATCCTTTGCAACCTTCAACATGTGATCCTCTGTTCTAGTCAACAATATTCACTTATACATATAGCTTTCATCTCTCGATCCTCTACTTCTACACAAACACTCTCGACCTCCTCTTAGCAGCCCAGACACACTTGACCCTCTCTCTGCAGTGCACATGCAGATCTCTTCACGCCTTTCTCTCACATAGAGCTCTCTACTCTCGACCCTCTCCTTCTGCACAGACACTCTTGAATCTCTTCTCAGCAGTGCACACCCACTCATATATCTCCACCCATCTCTCTAGAAAAAATGTTTCTTCCCCCCCCCATTTGCAAAACTGCAATCCTGGGTTTTGTTCCTCTACTGTAGAATGGTCGATGCAGTGTTTATTGTCCTCTTGTTGTCTCTGTTGCATAGTGAACAATGTTAACTCTAGTTTCCTCTCTATTTCATGAGTGTTTACTTCAACATGGAACTTGAGTGTTTCTCCTATGAAGAATTAAATCTTCGTCACCCTGTAGACTCCATGAAGACTCCCCATGCTTATTAATTTGATCACAATGCTCAGAATGTACTCCAACATGGCTATGTTATTTCTATGATCAAATATCCTATCCTTGAGGCCTTATTCTTCATTTAATTCAATGAATCTTGCAAACAAGCTTAGATATTCCTTGCTTCTACTCGAGACACGCTCCATTATTTACTCTTTCATGTCATGGTTCGTGCTACCTTGACTCAACGTTTATTTACAGTCACCATTACTCCAACGACACAATCCTCTCTATGTGCATTTACCCAGCTTCTGACTCATCCATTCCTACATAAACACCTCATGGCAAATAACCAAACTAGAAAATTTGTCGAATATGGAGAACTTCTCCCACAACTGTTGACTCAAAAAATGTCCAACAGAATGTTCCATTACTCCATCTGGAGGCCTGGATTCCCACACAATCATAACTTTTCATAAAATGAATTTCATTCACCTTACTAGCTTCCAAGCTTCCATCCCAGCCCACTTGTGCCTTATGACCTCTCCCCTTGCTCCTCTGCTTTTTCTCCTCCATAGGACTAGGTATTGTGACCTTCATCGAGGCCTCTAGGCACTAGATCTCCCTATTTCCCTACGGAGACTAAATTCCCTTTATTAATCTTTCGCGCCTTTTGTCACCAAAAAAATGCAAAATCATCCCAGAACACATTCACAGGGCCCCACTTCATATGTCTCCTGAGATGGAGCGTGGATTCCCTAGTGCCCATAACTTTCTCTAAATTGAATTTCAAATGACTTATGATCTTATGGGGTTTCGGATATGCCCCACATGTGTGCATCGTTGGAAACTGCCACCTCTTCCGTTGTACTTTTTTGTTGGACAATCTAGTCTTGGCCCACATTCCACATTCTGACCTCCTATACCCTACACTGGCCTCTGCCTATCGATCCCACTAGAATTCCTTGCTCTTCAATACAAATTATTCAAGGCTATTTTCTTTTATGGGTTCTATTATTTAACATTTCGTTAATTGTTTTCCTCTACTAGCCCAACTCCTTGCCATCATATAACCCCTTTTGAATAAACATTCAGGTTTTTTTTGCTATTCTTCCCTACTCCCTACAACCTTAGTGTTCCTTTTTGAATTAACAATTAGTTATAGGGTTTCTGACCTTTGGGGTATGCTCACTACTAGGGTGATGTCATGTTGATGTCATCCATGCCACATGTCAACCTATGAGAGGTCCATGTGTCACCCATATATGGGCCTTTTGGGTACCTGAAAACACTAAAACTTCTTGCCACATGTCCAACAATATGTCATGCTAACGTCATCTTTGACAATAATATGTTTCCACTTGTCCTGTCAGAGGAGAGAGAAAGGGTCCTTGGATCCTCAGTTTTGTAAGTGATTTCCTTGTAAATGTTTACATGCCTGAAGTGACCTGCTTCCAAAACAATGGCTGAAGCCCTCAATCCTGGTGCTTTTAAGAAATTATTTTAACAAAAAGTTACGGGGTTCTGATATTCAGGGATTCCGACCCTCCAAGCTTTTGACCCTACAGGATTTTGATCTTCCAAGATTTGTTCCCACAACTTTAGCTTAGGACTATCTTGTGACTTTTCTTTTGGGCTTTCAGGCCTTCCGGACATTCGACCTTCTGGATTTCCAGGGTTCCGGGGTTTTGGGGCTGCTCCTAAGAACTTCATGTCCTAACTTTTTCTAAACATAGCTTTCAATAACCAGAGGTCCATTTCTAGAATTCCACATACCGTTGGAAATATCTCACCAAGTAGCTTCCAACTATACTATTTCCATGAGCCTTTATGTTGATTTTTTGATGCAGATATTCCTCCAACATAATGAACTCCTAACCATCACAATCATATTTTTATGGCTTCTTTAATAAGCTTGCTACTATGATGATTCTCTACAATATATTGCAATAACCATCAGACTCCCCCTGAGATTGACACACAATGCACATCCATGCTAGCCCAACTGCCATCACAACTATCCTAGTGGACATCAATGTTAACACTTCTATTGCCACCAACATTCATGCTTGTTTGATTGACATCAATTCCATCACAATGGTTGTCACTAGCAATCAAGAAATTCCAACTCTCCTAGCATGATTTTTGGCATCAATGCTAACACACTTGCTACCACTAGCCATCTAGGCAATGCCAACTGTCTACCACAATATCCATAACTACTAGGTAAACCCAAGACACAAACATCCATACATCAAAGTTAGATATACAAAAATTTAGACTATGGTTTCAATCATGTGGAAGAATATACACCTAGGATTTCTTCCATAGGATCTTACTATAACCATTGCAAGGTTTTGTTCATAAACCCTAATTCATAAAACCCTAAAGATCTAGTGTATCATTATATAACCTACACATTAACAAAAAACCCTAAAAATTATGGTTTTACCATGACATTACCAAAACCCTAAACTTCAAAAGAATAAGATTTAATAATATGTTCTAGACTTTATTAAAAAACACTAAGAATACTAGGGTTTCTTAATCAACATTGACATACCCTTAGCATCAAGAGGCTTAGGGTTTTATAGTGAACCCTAAAAGTTAAGGTTTCATAAAAAATAAACAAATGACAAAAGACAATATTAAATGGTAATTTCAATCTAATGATTAATCACCCTAACAAGAATCTTTATGATTCAAAACCTTAAACATGAGAGAGTTAGTAATATAACAAAAATTTCAAAAGAAAAAATATCATACCTTTGTAATAAGAAAACCTTGCAACAAGTCTTGTAATATATGACATACCTTAAGTTGTTCTTTGACAAACCTTGTAGGACATCAATTCTTGAAGCTCTTCCTTTGCAACATAACTTCTTTCATGATTCAAATCTTTCCTTTGAAGTCTCCTCCACAAGCTTTGTGTATTCTTCAAGCTTTTCCTACCAAGGAAAAATATAGAGAAAATGTTATTAGTATATAATACAAAAAAATATCAATGTGAGGAAGAAACCAAACATAAAAGAGGAAACAAGGAAAATGATACTTATCTTTTGGTAAAATGGTGAAGGCTCCCTCTTAATCCAATCTTACTGAGGGATACATACAAATCATCAAAATAATTCAAAAAAAATCTAACAAGATATATTAGATCTACAAATTCTGGAAATCAAAACATAAAGGAAAATATTACAAAACTTATAATAGAAGACTAAGAGGGATATGTAAGAGAGGATTTAACAGTATAATTCTTTGACTTTTGATTCTTCATTCTTGTTATTCTTAGGTGAGGCTTCATTGATAACTTATATTTTGGTAAAATGGTGAAGGCTCCCTCTTAATCCAATATTACTGAGGGATACATACAACTCATCAAAATAATAATAATAAAAAATCTAACAATATATATTAGATCTAAAAATTCTAGAAGTCAAAACATAAAGGAAAATATTACAAATATTAGAATAGAAGACTAAGAGGGATATGAAAGAGAGGACTTAATAGTATAAATCTTTGACTTTTGATTCTTCATTCTTTTTCTTCTTAGGTGAAGCTTCATCGATAACGTTTTCTTGTTCTCTATCTCTCTTTTTGTTCCTTGGATTCTCAGGACATTGAATTTTGTAATGTCCCAGTTTGTGACAATTGTAGCACTCAATATTTGATATATCAATCTTCTTCTTTGGTCCTTTGAACTTCTTGAATGTTCCCTTCTTCTTGTGATGAGAAGAATAGGCATTAGAGGTGTTTTCTTCTTCATCCTCCTTCTTATTTCCTACTAATGATATTTTGGCTTCTTCTTGACTGCATGCATTCCACATTTGTTCAAAATTTGGATTATCCCTCCAACTACTAATTCCTAATGCAAAAGCACTCCAAGATTTCGGTAAACCTAAATGAGAATCAATCATGAGTTCTTTTTCTGGTACAACTTCATCTATTGCTTGGAGTTAAAGTCGTATTCTAGAAATTCTTACAAAATATGATGACACATTATCATCTTTTGTCATCTTTATTGTACTTAGTTCATTCTTGAGGCTAGCTATCTAACCAATGTTCTTGATGGTGAATAACTTGGAGAGAGATTCATATATTTCTTGAGCAGATTCTATGTTGGATATGTATGGGATTAGGTTTTCCTTTACTCCATCTACTATCAGATTCATGGCCAAGATTTATGTTTCTCTACACTTCTCCTTTCCTACATCATCTATAGGTGTCTTGACCTTTCCTTGATCAAGATCCAAAACTTTGTGCTTGGTGGGTATAAGATCTATTCTCGTTTTCCACGCCCTGTAGTTTGAGGCTCCTTCTAGCTTGTTTTTTTCCTTCATTGTAGTTGACATATTATTTATATATAGTAGGCCCCTCCTCTTATATAATCCTTTTCCTAAATGACCTTCCTTTGATCCCCTTTTCTTAAATAAATCTTTAAGATGCCTTTTCTTCCTTTTTCACCTTAGCTCTGATACCATGTTAGAAAATAGGAAAGACATAAATATTTTTTTATGTTGATGATTACTTGTTTTATTCTTGTATTCGTATTATCTTATTTTATCTTATTTTCATCAAGAAATCATCAAATCAAAACATGAATATTAATGACACTAGATGTAGGCACTCAGTTAGGGCTAAAACCACTTTCTAGGGGGAAACCAAGTCAAACTCTTCCACTAATTAAATTGAGATACACCAAGACCTTAAACCTAACCAAAAGACCTTCCTCCTCCACCAAGTTAGCCCTCTAATATGATTCAACAAACTTGAGTAATATTTTCTTGTCCATCAGCTATGACCCATAAACAACCTAGAATTTTGGCCCCAAGCAACTCCAAAATTTTGGCCCAACTATAGTATTGCAATTTCAGCCCTTCCAACAACCAAAAAAATTCACAAGTGAGAGATAAAGAGAGATAAAATCGACTTCTTATGCTTGATAAAGACCCTCTTATTCTTCGCTAGGGTTTATTTCCTCTTCCTTGAATTTCATGAATTTTTCTATCGTCATCAATTGCAGATCAAACTTGTTGGTGATATGCTTCAAATGAGGTCGAGTTGTTTCCTTTATATAGTAGGTTCTTCCCCTCAATTATCCCGACTTGTCCAGGTTGAGGCCGACTTGGTGGAGGAAGCCTAAATGACCTAATTTACATCAAAACACATTTCTTCCTTGATTGACAAAGCCCAAGAAGGGTCTTTTACATTATGACATGGACAAGGACACTTGACATAAACCCTAGAAGCCTACAATGGATCGTTTGACATAGAAACCATTGACCCAAGCATGAAACCCATGCTTTAATAAGTCAAATTTATTATAATAATAAAAAAAAAACTTTCTTTTGACCAATACATTACATCATGGCTCAAATACAATTATGAAGACCTACACCAGTTACATTTTTCAAAATAAACTAGTCCATGTGTTGATATGCCACTTGGATAAAATGCAAATTCATTCATCATTAAACCTTGTGATCGATGAATTGTTCTAACACAGACTAACTATATCTGAAATTGTTTCTGAATTATAATTTTAAGTCTCTTTCTATGACATGTCAATGGTTTTGAAACATGTAATATTGGAGTCCAATTAGATTAAGTGTTTTCATCATACAGTCCACGGTACTTGTTTCTTTGAAGTTTACCAATCTATGGATTTACAAAATCTATCCATAACACATCAACATTCTTGCATATTCCATCTTTGCTATTAACAAGGCCATCTTTTGTATTATAGTTCTCTGCATATAGCTAAAAGTAACATTGCATTTGATGAGGATTTTTTATGATAATATCATTGTTTTCTCATATGATACAAAGCCGATTTCCTTACTATGAGATTCATTAATCGCATCAAGAACTATTAGCTCTTCATTCACACGTGACAATTTTTTTATTTTATGCTTTTATACATCCTTGTTTATGTAAAATAGGTATGGAAACAATGGATCTAATGGAGCATGTCTATAACACTTATCATTTATATATTTTATGTCTTCATCAGATTGTTGATTCACTCACATTTTATTAAGGATTTCAACGAAATTGTTATCTTTTTTATGCATTACGGTACACAATTCATAGCATTTGACTTTTTCCTTCAAGAAATTGTATACTGGTTTTTCACCTGATAAATTTGGTTCCTTAAAAATTAGAGAATCTTTAATCGGTTGTGCTTGGAACAAGTCACTTGAAAATATTACACCAATATTTCCAAAATAAGCTAATGGTGTAAGTTTTGTTTCCTGTAAATATTTTTTAACTTGGTATAATATTGTTGAACCTATAAAATATGCTTAATCAATCAACATAACATGAAGTTGTTCTGTGTTGAGTGTACTGGACCTACCAACATTCAAGGGATCTTCCCGATATGAAGTCCCAACTAGACCTCACACTGTTTGGAGTAGGAGTCCCAACAGTGGGTGGTAATGTTATGCCTTGACCACGGAAAGGTGCATAGGGAAGTATGATAACTTTGAGTAAGAGAAAGTGTGGTACCCTGTGGAGAGTCAAGTGCGATGCATGGAGGTTCCAACACACGAAGGGGAAAAGAAGTGCACCCCTTGAAAGAATGTAATAGGACACAGCTTGAAAGGAACACACGAGTGAAATGACATCACAAGCTAAGATGTGGAATAGTACACAAGTTAAAGTGATGAGTTAATCCAACAACACAAATTCAACAGGATTTGTACAAATACAAACAAAATAGTTTATAAGCATATGCATAAGTTAAATAACATATATTTCCAATACAATGAGAATAGTCCTATTATATTAACAACATATGCATGGAAGTGTGTTGGCTCTGATTTTATTATTATAAGTGAAAGTTCCATCCATACATACATCGTTGACGACCACTAGCCACAATAGTTGAACATTACATTCAATGACACCTGCTCCTCCAAAGAAGCATACTCAATCTAGGCTATGGAGAATCCAAGGATCTTCACAATACTTCCAAGCTCTTTCTAAGCTTAAACCTAGCCAAACTCTTGGCTTCCAAAAGCTTGTTCTATGAGTTATGAGGTTTTATTTATAACAAGAGAGGGTGACTCTTCAACTCCCCTTCATGACCTTTGGACTACCCTAATGACTCTTCAACTTCTTTACAAAATGACACATTACATTACATGGTGAAGTTTCATATTCCAATATTGACACTTGGAATTTCACTTTAACAAAACTACAAATTATATTACATTTTCCACTCATGCCCATATAAGAAAAAATAGGGTAGAGACAACCTAACAAGCCACAACACTATGATGCTAGAGTTTGGGAGAACTTGCTACTTCTCAGTCATGTATTGGTGTCAATCTTGGTATTGTGCAATGGTGTCCTCAAACTACTTCGCAGTGTCTTGTTGGAAGAAGACTCTAGCCTCCATGGCATTGGGGTACACTGTCTTAGAACCTGTGTCTTACTCATTCTAAAGCATGAGCAACATTGTCTTGACTTTGACGGGACCATTGATGAAATTTGCATGGCGTGTGCATTCAGCTCCAAGTTTTCCCTAGTGGCTTCCTGTCTTAGTTTCTCCAAGTACTCTTCGAACCCTTGCCATACTTGGTTCTTTGGTTTAGATTTGGTGAGGAAACTAATTGATGGGATATAGTGTGTTCTTACCAAGACATCCAAACTATTGTACAACTACACATGTGAGGCTTGTATGCTACCAATGAATGAGGCGAGTTTTTTGTTATTCTGAATCAACATTTGAACCTTTTATTTCTCCAACTCTACCTGTGGCTTCATTTTCTTCACTAAGTCAAGTAGGGCCCCTTTGAACCACATTGTCCACTCCTGTACATAGGTGATGGTAGCATGTATGTTTTTTAGAGTTTTAACAAACTCTTTGATCTATTGTTGTAGTCCATGCAAACGGAAAACTTCTTTATGCACGGTGAAAAACCTGTCATAGATCTTCCGCATGGTTTCTCCAAGTGTTGATACTTCAGTAAGTATCATTGCTCTCATCTCCCCTAATGTGGAAATTGAATTCCATGTTGCTGCTCAAAGTTGTTTTGCCTCTTTCCTAGTAGCCTGCAATTTATTTGCAGTTACTCATTCTTGGTAGCAAATACCAAAAATTTGATCTTGTTTACCCCACATATGCCAAGTTGGCTTCCACAATAGCAGTTGGATGCTTCCTGATGTCCGACAATATCATCATTTCTTTAATGAATGTAATTGAAGTGTGATAATTCAGAAAGTGCTTCCTTTGTGCTTTTACAATTCCCTTTTGGAACTCTTCGAATGATAGATTATACACATCCATGACCAGATCATCATCAAGGAGAGAAGCATCTCCTTGCTCACTCGGGGCTGGCTCTACTACTCAAGGTGGTGGAGATTGAGGAGTGACCTTTGGTTCTCTCAACATTAGATCAACATCTTCTTGTTGCGTCTCCTATTCCAACTCCATGCATGTCACTTCAATCAATTGCTCAATCTGTTGAGAAAGATCCTAATCTTACGTCTGTTCACCTTCCTCCTCGGCTGCTGGTTGTTGCGGCTCTTCAAACTATATCGATGTTGTTTCCTAGGTCATCATTTCTTGCCTTTATTCTTCTTTCGGCTTTTGCTTCTCTTCATATTCTTTCCTCCTCATCTCCAGTTCTTCCTTCGGTTCTTGTTCTTCTTACTTCAATCTTAGTTTTGCTACCTTTAAGCTCTATTTTTCTCTCTTCCTCCGCTCTGCTCTTTATATCCTCTACTTTATTTTGCTTCTATTGTCAAATTTTCCTGTATGAATATTGAATCCACTTTCACTCTGTAACTTTATTCTCCCTCTATTATGTCAGCAACTTTCTCTTTCCCTGATCTTGTACTAGATTTATGCCTTCTGCTACTACTTCTAGACTTGTTGCCATGTTAGTGTTGACGCCTTTTCTATGAAGAGTTGAGCATCAGCATATATTGGCAAGTTAATTGGTGCTTGCTCAACTGCTTCCTCAGTATTGATTTAGTGGTCTCTCATGAAGCAAATCTCTTTAGTGCCATGGTAACAATGATTGAGTAAGAGAAGTACTTCATGAGTGTGGTACTTGTGGGATAGAAAGGACACTCATGTCAAGAAAACATTAGCTCGTGCAAATCTAACTTCACAACATGATCAAGTAGCAATATGGACATCTGATGAGAGGGATTGCACAACTTTCACCTACAAGAGGGACTAATAGGATATGGGAACTGATCATTGCTTAGTTCTAGTAGCCATAGGTGCAGCCTAAGGCCTAAGACTACGCAATGTGTAGTTCAGTCTGGGCAGAGCCTGAGAGGGACTGTGCATTTCCAAGTCTCAATGGCCAAGGTTGACAGGTTGAGCCCTGTAACTATGTAATGTGCAATTGGGGCCAGCCTGTACTGTGCACTGCGTAGTTCCAGAGGCCAAGCTTGGAGCTTGAGCCTTCGGATTCCGTAGTGCTCAGCTGGGCAAGGCAAAATCTGGCCAAGGGAAGTGTAGGTCTATCCAATGGAGGCATGAAAAATGAGTAGAACTTAGTGATAATGTGAGCTTGAGTGCATATCTGACTAAGTGAGGATAAATCAATGAAAACAAGTGTAGAAACTCAACAAACAAAAAGAAACTTAACTATGTGAGGAGAGTCACTGAGACGTCAACCATTGGTACAAAAGGGAAAATAAATGTGGCACTTATGAAAGGTAAACAACATACTGAAACAACACTTCTACAAGTGAAAGCAAGTTAAAAATCTAGTAACCAAGAAGAGAAACAAATGAAACAACACTCACACAAACCAAAAAACAAAAAGCAATAAAAAAGTGGCAAAAGAGAAAAGAAAAACTCACCTGGAAAAGTAACAATAATGCTCTAAAGGTTCATTTATCTCCTCTGGAATGCTAGATCTTTATGATCAAATGTACAAATGAGCTCTAAAGGTGTCCATTACATAGAATTGAGCAAATTAAAATTTATGACGCGCATGCCTAAATTCAAGGACAAGGCGACACTTCGCAGAAGTTTCTAAAAATAGTGAAAGTACCTCCTTCGGGATACTAAAAATACATCCCTATTTCCTAGGGATGATTTTTTCCACACATACCCATATAAGACAAAATAGGGTAGAGACAATCTAACAAGACACAACACTATGATGCTAGAGTTTGGGAGAAGTCCAACTCAGCAACCTCCACTTGCTACTTCTCGGTCATGTATTAGTGCTAAGCTTGGTACTGTGTGATGGTGTCCTCAAACTGCTTCACGGTGTCTTGCTAGAAGCAGACTCTAGCCTCCATGGCATCCAAGTACACTATCCTAGAACCGTGTCCAATGCATTTTGAAGTATGAGAAACACTGTCTTGAATTTGACGGGACCATCGATGAACTTTTGCATGTTGTGTGTGTCCAGCTCTAAGTCTTCCCTAGTGACTTCCTGTGATAGCTTCTCCAAGTACTCTTCGACCTCCTGCCAAACTTGGTTCTTGGTTTTAGCTTTGGTGAGGGAAACGATTGATGGGATCTGGTGTGTTCTTACCAAGACATCCAAACTATTGTACAACCGCACATATGAGGCTTGTATGTTACCACTGAATGAGGCGAGTTGTTTGTTATTGTGAATCAACATTCGAAACTTTTCTTTCTCCAACTTTCCCTATGGCTTTATTTTCTTCACTAAGTCAAGCAGGGCCCCTTTGAACCAAATTGTCCACTCCTGTACATAGGTGATGGTAGCATGTATTTTTTTTAGAGTTTAAAAAAAAATCTTTTCTCTACTGTTGACTTCCATGCAAACGAAAAAGTTCTTTACACACGGTGACAAACCTGTCATAAAGCTTCCACATGGTTTCTCCAAGTGTTGATACTTCAAGAAGTATCACTACTCTCAACTCCCCTAATGTGGAAACTGCATTTTGCATTGCTACTCAAAGTTGTTTTTCCTCTTCCTAGCAGCCTGCAATTTATTTTCTAGTTGCTCATTCTCAATCGTCAAATACTAAACATTTGATCATGTTTCCCCCCCATATGCCAAGATGGCTTCGACAATGACAGTTGGATGCTTCCTAATGGCCGACAATATCACCATTTCTTTAATGAATGCAGGTGAAGCATTATCTTTCATAAAGTGCTTCCTTCTTGCTTGTACAATCCTCTTTTGGAACTCTTCAAATGATAGATTATACACATCCATAACCAAATCATTATCAAGGAGAGAAACATATCCTTGCTCGCTCGAGGTGGTGGAGACTAAGGAATGACCTGTGTCACTCTTGGCATCAGATCAACATATTCATGTTGTGGCTCATGTTCCAACTCTAGGTCTGACACTTCAATCAATTTCTCACTATGTTGAGCAAGCTCCCGATCCTACATTTGTTCACCTTCCTCCTCAGTCATTGGTTGTTTTGTCTCTTCAAATTGTATCGGTGTTATTTCCTCCAGCATCACGCTTTGCCTTTTTTCTTCTTCCTTCTTCTGATTCTCTTCATGTTCTTTCCTCCTTTGTTCCCATTCTTCCTTCGGTTCTTGTTTTTCTTACTTCAATCTTAATTTTTCTACCTTTAAGCTCTATTTTTCTCTCTTCCTCTGCTCTGCTCTTTATATCCTCTACTTGCTTTTGCTTTTGCTTCCAAAGCTTCTTGTATGAAGATTGAATCCACTTTCACTCTAGAGCTCTTTTCTCCCTCTATTTTGTCAACAACTTTCTCTTTCCCTGATCTTGTACTGGATTGATGCCTTCTGCTACTACTGCTAGACTTGTTGCCATGTTAGTGTTGACACCTTTTCTATGAACAGTTGTGTGTCCACATATATTGGCAAGTTAATTGGTGCCTGCTTAACTGCTTCCCTAGTACTGCTTTTAGTGGTCCCTCTTGAAGCAACTATCTTTGGTGCCATGGTAACAATGAATGATGGAGATAAGTGCTTCATGAGTGTGGTACCTATAGGATAGAAAGACCACTCATGGCAAGCAAAGATTAGATCTTGCAAATCTAACTTCACAGCATGATCAAGTAGCAATCTGGGCATCTAATGAGAGGGATTGTGCAATTTTCACCTTAAAGAGGGACTGAAAGGATATGGGAATTGCGCATTGCATAGTCCTAATAACCACGGGTGCAACCTAAGGCTTGAGACTATGCAATGCATAGTTCAGTCTGGGCAAAGCTTGGGAGAGACTGTGCATTGCGTAGTCTCAGTGACCAAGGTTGACAGGCTGAGTCCTAGAACTATGCAATGTGTAGTTTGGGGCCAGCTTGTCTTGTGCATTGCGTAGGTCCATAGGCCAAGCTTGAAGCTTGAGCCTCAAGATTTCGCAATGCCCAGCTGGGCAAGGCAAAATCCGGCCAAGGGAAGTGCAGATCTGACTAAGTGAGGATAAATCAATGAAAGCAAGTGCAAAAACTCAACAAATAGAAAGAAACTCAAGTATGCGAGGAGAGTCGATGAGACGTTAACCATTGGTGCAAAAACAAGAAAATAAATGTCACATTTGTGAAAGGAAAATGACAAACTGAAACAACACTTCTACAAGTGCAAGCAAGTTAAAACTCTAGTAAATAAGAAGAGAAACAAGTGAAACAAAACTCACACAAGCCAAACAACAAAAAGTGACAGAAAAGTGGCAAAAGTGATAAAATAAAAACTCACCCGGAAAAGCGATGAAAATTCTCTGAAGGTTCCTTGATCTCCTTGGGAATGCTAGAGCTTGAGGATTGAATGTATAAATGAGCTCTAAAGGCATCCATTACATAGAATAGAGCAAATTGACATTTATGACATGCATGCCTAAATTCAAGGAAAAGGAGACACTTGGTGGAAGTTTCTAAAAATAGGGAAAGTGCCTCCTTTGGGATACTTAAAATAGATCCCTATTTCATAGGGATGCTTTTTTCCCTTTAGTTTTCTTTCTTTTACAGTGGGGAAAATTTCAATGCACACTGCCGAGAAAGACTACGTGGTTCTGGGAAACTGGGCAAATTTTCGACTCAGTGTACACTGCGTAGTTTCTGAGATTAGTGAGGGTTGCATAGTTTTTGGGCTCAGTGTTGGGTTGTCTTCCATGACTGTCCAGTTTTTGAGCTCAAGGCTAACTTCCAGTCTAATCCACGCAATTCCAATCATCAAGGTTGACTACCATCCATGACTACGTTGTTTCTAAGCTCAAGGAGGACTACCAGTCTGAACTACACAATTCTAATCATCAAGGTTGACTACCTTCAAGGATTGCATAGTTTCTGGAGGCAAGCCTAGAACTGTTGTGTGACCAAGTTAAGAGATCATATTGTGACTTAGAATAATAGGCTAAGTTAGAAAACACAAGCGAAAATGAAAATATAAGTCTTAGTGGAAGCATGAATACCTAGATCGGTGCAAGATGAGCTCCTATAAATAAAAGGAAGGCTCCAAAATCAAAGCATAATAAAAGTTTTGGAGGGTGGTTGTAATCACTACAACATTGGTGACACACTAGTAGAACTCTAGATCTCTGTATGGACCTTGTCTCATGTAAAATGAGTCTAACTCTTCTGGAAGTATTGTTCAATTCTTTGATTATCATAGCTTCTTCACTTATCTCGAGTTAAAGATATAGTCACTACCAATTTCTTCAACGAAAGCCCACATACCAAGCCAAGTCAAACTGAGTTGTTTCAATTGGGGATGAAGGATATATAGATGCACAACTAAAAGAGGATGTTATAGTTTTAGTTTCATCTCTAGTGTGGCTCCGCTACCAGCAAGCCTGGACAATACCCCAAAGGAGTCACTTCAGGAACACAAGCATTTTTGTGCTACCAATGAGACTGGAAAGGACCATGGCAGAGTTACTTGCTTCACCTCTCTGCACAAGAAGCCTTTCTCTTCTTTTGCCTTTTATTTCATTTTTCATTTTTTTTTCATTTTCATTTGTTCAAAGAACTGTGCATAGGCACTTATTTATTTCATGAGGGCGGAAAAGGGATCCCGACTTATTGAGAGTAGAAGAGGTTGTTCCTTTAGAGAAGGATATTTATATATACCTTCAATGCACTTGTTAAGGTTTTCCCCCTCTCCTTACTCTACTCGACTTGGTTGAAAAGGGTTAACTGAAAATAGAAGTTCTGTTAGAGTAGGCGGTACTAGTTAAAAATGCAAGCACCATGATTTCACCATGACAAGAAATGAAATATTCTCATAAAGAGAGGGAATAGGCATATAACCAAGTGTTGATAGCAGTACAAGCTCCTCTTTAACTTCACCCTACTTGTATAAGAATCCAAACACGATTTCATGTAAAAACTAACCTACAGCTGCAAAAGAAAACAAATAAAGGACAGAAGTGGGATAAAGCTAGATAAAGTAAAGAAAATCAAGGAAACAACTACTCCTACCCCTAACTTAACCATAACATAGGCCAACTTATGTAAAGTGATACTTCCAATGTAGCCATTGGCGCATTGGCTGAACCATGTAGGCGAGAGCATGAATGTCAAGAAAGATATACAAGAATATCAACAAGCAAGAAATATTAGCCAATACAAACCAAAATGTTCAAAGTTTGAATGCACTCGTAGAAAAGTAAAAACAGAAAGCACATGAAAATCACTCTAAAAATGTACCATGGTGTCCAAACACCTTGTGAGCTGAAGACAAGCAGGCACACATTTTCAAACTACGAATGTGAGTGAACTTGAAGAAATAAGAAAACCTTCGTTTTGCAATAGTGCTTGCCAAGTACGACTCCTCCAATGACTGAGAGATATGATCGTGTAATACATGTGGAGGGTCCAACAATTGTAAGACATGTTGATTTTCAATATGTGTGATATAGTGATGAGGAGCCTCAAAATATTCAACACTATTATGAACAGAAGCGGAACTGACCTCAAGACTACGAGAACCTGACATAACCATCAGTTCGGACTGAGTTGCCTTGACAACTTGGGTAAGTTCCAACTCATTAATAGGTATATCGTCATAGATCGGTGGATGGGAAATATTAGCAATGGGAAAATTAGAATCATGACCGAATGAATCAATGAAGAGGTCGCAACAGCCACGATTAGAAAGATCAAGATCATAAATGGAGGCATCCTCATGATCTGATGAATCGCAAAGAGGGGAAGATGAAAAATGAAAAATTTCACCCTCTAAGTTTTCAGAAAGATGAGATGAGGGATTAGGAAGATCAAGAGTAGAAGATTCATCCTCTCCACATCTTGATGAAGAACTAACATCCCATGTGTTCTGTGAATGATCAAAAGTAGTAAAACCATCAGGAACAAATTTTTCACAAGATTCAACAAAAATGATAGAATCGTGGGAAATGTCAAAATAACGAAGGAGAGGTGCAAAAGGAAGAGAATCATTCTTCATCTCATATTCTTGTTCATCTATGGGCTCCCCCACATAATCATCGTGAATGATATTGCAAGTTGGCTTCTCAAAACCAACTCCATCCAACACTTTATCCTCGTGAACATCACAAGAGAGATTTGAAACAGGTGAACACAACACACCACAATCCAGAGGATCAGAAGGACCACAGGATGAAGTATGAGGAGATAACACTTCATCACAATCATTAGATTGAAAGTCCAAACCTACACTAAAATTCTGAGTATGAGAGGTGGGAAAAGATGGTGGTAGATCAACAAACGAATCTTCAACTTCACCTACCTTAGCTTGTGAAACTAGAGTTCTTTGATGAGAGGAGGATGAAGGGTTACTTGGAACAAAACCTTGTCTATCATACATTTAGAAGATCTAACACCGAGGTATATTGGGAGAGGCTCAAAATATTCTAACTCGTGTTGATTTGCATAAATGTGAACAAGATATTGAAATCTTCTAGCCAAAAACTCCCAATCAACTTAATCTTCCAGATATTACAAACACAAATGCATAAAACAAATGTGAAAATGATGCAATGATTCATTAGGTCATTTTCACAATTCTAAAATTTTCTTTCCTAGATTTTTACGATCAAACATGTCAAAATTGTGAGACACTTATGTGACAAGATGCTTGAAAGAGTGTATGGAGGCATCGATCAATGTGTTACACCATTGCCTTACATGACCTTCGAACGTGAGAATAAACAACTAAGATCCAACATCCTCAAGGGGGATGTTGTGCTCTATGAAAAATTGAAGAAAATGATCAGTATGCTCAAGCAGGATTGTTCCACCCTCACCATCAAATTTAAGATGTGACAAGTCATCAATGATATTCATCAACACTTGTAACTTTGTGTCTCTGGAAAAACATGTCGCGAGTATGATTCAGGAATAAGTCATAAATGACTGTAGAAATTCAAAACAAATTTCAAGGGCTCATCTTGTCATCTAGACCTCCTTCTAGTGCCTGAAATGTTGATGGTGTTGGACCCACCAATATTTAGGGGATCTCCATGATATGAAGTCCCAACTAGTCCTCACATCGTTTGGAGTAGGAATCCCAGTAGTGGGTGGTAATGTTATGCCTTGACCACGGAAACATGCAGAGGTAAGTATGATAACTTTGAGTAAGAGCAAGTGTGTGACATTGCGGAGAGTCAAGTACGGTCCATGGAGGTTCCAACACATGAATGGGAAAGGAAGTGTGCCCCTTAGAATCCTATAATAGTACATAGATTGAAAGGAACACATGAGCGAAATGACATCACAAGCTAAGATGCATAATAGTCCAAAAGTTAAAGTGATGAGTTAATCCAACAACACGCATTCAACAAGATTTGTAAAAATGCAAACAAAATATCTCATAAGCATATGCGTAATTTAAATAACATATATTTCCAATACAACAAGAATAGTCCTACTATATTAACAACGTATGCATAAAAGCATGCTAGCTCTAATTTTATTATTATAAGTGAAAGTTCCATCCATACATACACCATTGGCGACCACTAGCCCCAATAGTGGAACAATACAGTCAAGAATACCTGCTCCTCCAAAGAAGTATACTCGCTCTACACTATGTAGAAGCCAAGACTCCTCACAATACTCCCAAGCTCTTTCTGAGCCTAAGCCTAGCCAAAAGCTTGGCTCCAAAAGCATGTTCTATGAGTTATGAGGTTCTATTTATAACAAGAGGGGGTGACACCTCAACTACCCTTAGTGACCTTTGGACTACCCTCATGACTATTCAACTTCTTTACAAAATGACACATTACATTACATGATGGCTTTTCATATTCCAATATTGACACTTGGAATTTCACTTACAACATAATTACAAATAATATTAAATTTTCCACTTGTACCCATATAATACAAAATAGGGTAGAGATAACCTAACAAGACACAACACTATGATGCTGGAGTTTGGGAGAAGTCTAGCTCAACAACCTCCACTTGTTTATTCTCGGTCATCTATTGGTGCCAATATTGGTACTGTGTGATGGTGTCCTCAAACTGCTTCACGGTGTCTTGCTAGAAGCAGACTCTAGCCTCCATGGCATCAGGGTACATTATCTTGGAACCTGTGTCCAACTCGTTCTGAAGCATGAGAAGAATCGTCTTGACTTTGACGAGACTACCAATGAACTTCTATGTGTTGTGTGTGTTCAACTCCAAGTCTTCCCTCGTGGCTTCTTGTCTTAACTGCTCCAAGTACTCATCGACCTGCTACCAGACTTGGTTCTTGGGTTTATCTTTGGTGAGGGAACCAATTGATGGGATTTGGTGTGTTCTTGCCAAGGCATCCAAACTATTGTACAATCACACATATGAGGCCTGTATGTTTCCAATGAATGAGGCAAGTTTTTTGTTGTTCTAAATCAATGTTAGAACCTTTGATTTCTCCAGCTCTACATGTGGCTTCATTTTCTTCACTATGTCAATCGGGGCCCCTTTGAACCGTATTGTCCACTCCTATACATAGGCAATGGCAGCATGTATTTTTTTATAGTTTTAACAAACTCTTTTCTCTATTGTTGTAGGTCATGCAAATGAGCAACTTCTTTATGCACGGTGACAAATCCATCATAGAGCTTTCACATGGTTTCTCCAAGTGTTGATACTTCAATACATATCACTACTCTCATCTCCCCAATATAGAAACTGCATTCTACGTTATTGCTAGGAGTTGTTCTGCCTCTTCCCTGGAAGCCTGCAAGTGATTTGCAAGTTGCTCATTCTCGGTCATGAAATACTGAACATTTGATCTTGTTTCCCTTGCATAGGCCAAGCTGGCTTTGGCAATGGGAGTTGGATACTTCCTAGTGTCCGATACTATCACCCTTTCTTTAATTAATGCAAGTGAAGCTTGGTCATCCAGAAAGTGCTTATGTTGTGTTTGTACAATCCTCTTCTTTAACTCATCGAATGATAGATTTTACACATCCATGGCCAGATCATCATCAAGGATAAAAACATCTCATTGCTCGCTCAGGGCTGGCTCTGCTACTACAGGTGGTAGAGACTGAGGAATGACCTAAGGTGCTCTTGGCATCAGATCAACATTTTCATGCTTTGGTTCCTGTTCCAACTCCATGTATGTCACTTCAATTAATTTCTCAATCTATTGAGCAATCTCCCAATCTTTCATCTATTCACCTTCCTCCTTCAACCTATATTGACATTGTTTCCTTCGTCATCGCGCCTTGCCTTTTTTATTCTTCTTGCTTTTGCTTCTCTTCTTGTTCTTTCCTCCTCATATCCCATTCTTCCTTCGGTTCTTGTTTTTCTTACTTCGATGTCAGTTATACTACCTGCAAGCTCTTCTTTTCTCTATTCCTCCACTCTGCTCTTTGTATCCTCTGCTTCCTTTTGCTTTTGCTGATAAAGCTAAATGTATGAAGATTGAATCCACTTTCACTATGCAGTTTTGTTCTCCTTTATTATGTCAGCAACTTTCTCTTTCCCTAATCTTGTACTGGATTGTTGCCTTCTACTACTGCTGCTAGACTTGCTACCATGTTACTGTTGACACCTTTTCTATGAATAATTGAGTGTCTGCATATATTGGCAAGTTAACTAGCGCTTTATCAACCACTTCCCCAGTACTTCTTTTAGTGGTATCTCTTGAAGCAACTCTCTTTGGTGCCATGGTAACAATGACTGCTGAAGAGAAGTGCTTCACGAGTGTGGTACGTGTGAGACAAAAAGGACACTCATGGAAAGAAAACATTAGCTCTTGCAAATCTAACTTCACAGCATGATCAAGCAGCAATCTATACATCTAATGAGAGGTATTTGCGATTTTAACCTACAAGAGGGACTGACAGGTTGTGGGAACTATGCATTGTGTAGTACGAGCAGCCATGCGTCCAGCCTAAGGCTTGAGACTACGTAATGCGCAGTTCAACCTGGGTAGAGCCTAAGAGAGACTGCACATTGAGTAGTCTTAGCGGCCAAGGTTGACAGGCTAAGCCCTGAAACTGCGCAATGCATAGTTGGGGCCAATATGTACTATGCATTGTGTAGTTCTAGAGGCCAATATTGGAGCTTGAGCCTTAGGATTGCGTAGTACCCAACTGGGCAAGTCAAAAGCCGGCCATGGGAAGTGAAAAACTGTCCGATGGAGGCATGAAAAATGAGCATAACTTAGTGATAATGTGAGCTTGAGTGCAGATCTTACTAAGTGAGGATAAATCAATGAAAGCAAGTGCAAAAACTCAACAAACATAAAGAAACTCAAGTATGCGAGGAGAGTCATCGAGACGATGATTGTTGGTGCAAAAACAAGAAAATCAATGTGACACTTATGAAAGGAAAACAACAGAATAAAACAACACTTCTACAAATGAAAGCAAGTTAAAATGCCAGTAACCAAGAAGAGAAACAAGTGAAACAACACTTACACAAGCCAAACGACAAAAAGCGACAGAAAAGTGATAAAAGCAAAACTCACCCAAAAAAGTGACGACAATGCTCCGAAGGTTCCTTGATCTCCTCGGGAATGCTAGAGCTTGATGATCAAATGTACAAATGAGCTCTAGAGGCGTCCATTACATAGAATTGAGAAAATTGGAATTTATGATGTGCATGCCTAAAGTCAAGGAAAAGGCAACACTTGGCGGAAGTATCTAATTTTTCACCTTTAAGGAAAAGATATTCTAATTTTTTAAATGGTAAATGGAATACATAACGCAACATTATACCACTTACATTGAATGATTCCTTTCCTGTATATGTTGTTATGGTTCCTTTTAATTGAGTTGGGTCATATGCGAACATGTTGTTATACAAGTGAATTAGAGATTGGAGTATTGCTATAACAGTAAATTCTTTTCTAATGCCCGCACTACCTGTTACAAGTACATAAAATGGCTCATTTGAGTTTTTTTTTCTCATTGGCTATTTCTTTCACCATTTTTGCTTGTTTTGGGTTGAGAATTCTCATGATTTCATAACATTTTGTTTCTTCTAGTAGTTGTAGTTGTTTTACAAGTTGATAAGGTCTATCAACAATTGATTTTGCATTTCTATCCTTTTGTAAATACTGAAAATATGATTCGATGTCATATTCTTGATAATGTTTTTCATTGTCTATTTCTTCATATGTAGGTTCATCTATTTGAAACAATTCGCTCTCTTTGTTTTCAAGCTCAGTTGCAATGCCATCAATATTAGTCCACGTCATCATTGTTTTGTTCCTGAATTTTCGTTCATTGCATTATATGATTTTTTCAAATAATGAATATGCATTCTCCCAAATTGACTATTGTTCCTTAAAAAAAAATTATGAATACGATATGGGACATACAGCATTAATCATTCTCTATAATAGTTATTAGGATCAATATGTTATGGTACTTTACATATCTTATAACGTATGGTCTCTCGGCACCTCCTATTTTTTGTCCTTGTAGTGTATAGAGCGATGCAAATTTTTCTAAGCATACATGTTCGATGTTTTCTGGTCATTGGACATAGCGTTCGATAACTGATAAACATGCTATGTTTTCTTAATCATCTAGTTCACGCTCAAGGTCTTTTGGTTTCTTTAGTAAAAGTGTTTGATAATCTATTGTTGAACTATTAATAAATATATATTTTTGAACTAATATTCATTCACATTGACAAATATATATACAACTTGTTGTGCACACATTTGTTGTAAGTTCAATAAATCTTTTCCAAGTCTTGTAATTGTTTCTATTATATCACCATCATTTTTTTGACATTCACTTTGCACACATTTAAACATCGATGTCATTGTTTTATCTAGCTTTGTCACATATAAAATACAATAATATTTATAGAATATGAGTCAAGTACAAATTAGGTATTAGTATTTACACCCGAGATTAATAGAATATACCGAACAAATCTATTAGTCATATTTCTACTAGTTCTCTTTTCAACATAATTGTTCTTCGTTTCAAAGTACATTGAATTACATGGATATAATCAGATTCTCTTATACCTATTTTTTTCAGAAAAAATATCAAATTTATATGTCTCATCATGTTCCATATTCTCTAGTGCATCAAATATTGTTCTTGCATTCGCTTTTGTTTTTGCATTGTTGAATTCCATAGGCTCAAGTATTTGCATCCTTAGCATTGGTGGAATTGGAAAATTGAACCTGCAATGCATCTTTTTTCCTTTCCTACAAGTGCTTGTATGACGATGACATTGAATAGTTTTCATATTTTTAGGTAGTTTAGTTGAATCACAACACAAGTACTTGTCAACGAAACTTTCAATTTCAATATTCATGCTTGTTCCATAGATGGGAACATTTTTATCCATAGCAATCCATGTTCATATTGGTTTCCTCTATTTTGGAATTACGTTACAAAGAAATAGTCAACAAATTCACCATTAAAGTACTTGGACTCATGCAAAATTAATTGTCGTTGAGCATTCATTCTAATTTTGTATTATTGTACAGAGGTAATAGGGTCATTTCTTATCAAGGTATCAATATCATCTTCGTCTACTTCGTTTTCAGTTGATTCCTTTTTCTTTCGATGTATTTGTTGCAAATACTTTACTAAATGCTCCCAGATATGTTTAGCATTTCTAAACAAAACAAAGAAAGTTGATGAACCCAATAGTTGGATCATTGCATATAATTTTTTGTGCAAATATGAAAAATAGTCCAACGATGTCATATTAATCTATGATCCATATACATAATCTTCAATGCAAGAATGTGTTTCAAATTTGCCTTTGTTTTAATGTCTCTAGATATTAGTTTTTTTTCCTTTTAGCTGCCATTTTCTTATACAAATCCAAATATAATTGAATACTTGGCTAAGGATAATTCACATTGTTTTGTAAAACCAATTTGTTATATGATACGTAAAATCATGATCTTGATGTAAAACTTCCCACCAAGCAATATCATGATATGTAAAATTTATCATAACATTGTATGACCATTTTTCCCATAAAACAGTGTGGGAAGGCTCATCTCTTCCGAATACCTATCTTTGAATATGCCTAAAGGCCTATAGCCTTCACTTGGAGCAATGTTTATTTGATTATTATGAAGATCATAAATACTATACGAATCGCTAAATCCATGTAATAATGTTTTTGTAAACGGATTTTGATCATAGTAATCATTATCATCATTGCTCTATGTATCTATGTTTGTCTCACATGGATATGCATCCTCGTTTTGATAAAATACTTGTTTCTAGTTTTCGTTTATTCAAACATTCTATAATCTATAAAGTGGAGTTTTACACAATCGTCTCAATGCCTTCATGACTTTATGAACACATATTCGCCCAACAACAAATATGCTTTTAAAAACTAAACATCTTTTAATTTCAACAATCATTTTACTAGATTCATTTCTGTCACAAAGAAGTTCAATTTGAATTCGAGATGTGTCACCGAGTACATTGAATAGTCCACCAGACAATTCCAATTGTGGTTTTCTAAAATGCTATCCAAGTTCCTGTGTGTGCAAAAATTATAATCTCAATGATATTAGTTTTCCTCCAATTCATAAAGTTCTTTCACTGTGGAAATTTGTCTATTACACCTAATTCCCTCTAGAACTGCAAATTTTATAACTTTGTCATTGTCTAATGCTTTTCTGCATTTTTTGCATATGCACTTAACTTTGGACACATTGTTGATTTGTTTTTCTATGAATCCCTTATAAACCAAGTTTTATTTCATATTGAACAATCATAAACATAAACATCTTGTAATTTCTTAAAAGATGGTTGTTCTACTATTGTTTCAAATGTATAATCGAACATTTATAACAATTATGTATGTTTATTAGAAAATATGGTATTCTATATTGATTTTTGTCGCTTCGATCATCTTGTAATTTGACTTGTTTCGATAAAATTGTTGTTTCTTATGTATTTTTTGAGTTCATGCAATTGACAATGTGGTATTTTTCTTACATTGACAGGTTGTGTATCATGTTCCATAGCATCTTCATTAATATTGATGTTCTTAGAGCTAGAATTTAATGGCTTACAATTTTTTCCAAGAACACTTGTTTTGAAAACGTCCTTGCTTCTTATATGTTTTATGAGTTGATGCAATGACAGTCGCGTTCTCTTATTTGCATTGATCAGATCAATTTTTGTTCCATTTTCATTTATGTTCATGTTTTCAAAGTCATTCGTATTAACCTCGCTATGTTTTGTATTGCATTCTTCTATATATTTCTCTTCGTTAACTGCTTCAATAGGACGTGAAATGTTTTTCTTTTGAACTATCTCTTTCAAAGGTTTATAATGAAAAAGACCTACACTCGTTCCAAATTGCATAACATGGAATATCATTGCATCATTCTTGAACCCACAAAATTCGTCTACAACAACTAGAGTCTCAGTGGACCATATGCATATAGTTATATTAAATATATACCATATCCAATCATAAACAAAAATCCCACTGTCTATGTTCCCTTTTTCATATGGCATTGCTAATTCTATAATGTATCCCTACTAATCTACTATTCCAAGAAATTGCATAATTACATGTTTGTTCATGTATTTTTCTATGCATTTTAATGCAAACAAATCATTTTGCGTGATTGCGTTGCAAAAATCTTGTGCAATTATGCGTCATAAATAGGGAAAATCATATTCATTCTCCATCACTTGGTATATTGTTTCAAAACAACTTTCACCATAAATACTCTTGAGCTCGGAAAATATCTTAAACATATATCTACTCAATGTTTTCTTCTGTTTGCATCAATCTATGTTATATTTGTTCATACGTTGTTATATTTATTATATGTTCATGATCATTTCTTATTGAACATTTTTCTTTCACATAAGTGGTTCGAAATTTCCAACAATAGGATTTTCATCATGGAACAATATGTCATAGCTTTCTTTGCACAAATTTGAATCAAAATGAAAATAGTTTTTCATTGTTGTCTTTGACCAAAGTCTTATGGGAATTTTTAGCAAATTCAATAACTAATTCATACAAAATATGTCCCCCCAAAGTCCTCATTCTTCCCTAGCGATAGAATTTGAAATTGATTTTGTCATCGTTTCCAATTAAACAGCAAGGCTCTTTAAACCATGGATTTATATCAATGCATCTGTATTCAATTCAAGTTCATAAGATAATATGGCTTCAACGTTCCGTTCATGTAAACAATTCCTGAAATATTTTATCATTCCTTCATGCAACTCTCTTGATTTGTATCTAAAATGCAATATAGTTTACACACTATCGAACAGGCAATCTCCTACAGTATATGCAAAATTGTTTAAACAAAATAGATTATGTTGCCTTAGTATTGCATCTATACAATTTATTTTTATAGTAGAAAAATACTTCTCCATTGAAGCTTTAGAGATCACACTTCAAACACACCTATTCATTAATAATTTAGAAATCACGCTTAAAAAAAATTCTAAATTCACTATGAGCTAGTGCTCGATGATAAGCACAACAAAAACAATGTACTGGAAAATGAACATAATGTTATCGATACAAACAATAAAGCCATAAGATAACATAAAATACACACAATAATAGCATATGCATAACCACATTGATTCGCACAAAACTTTTTTCTACGAATGAGACATAGAATCCCAAAACAAATGAACTACGACGTACCTGATACAGATATCGTAAAATTTGTACTTATTTTCGAAAACAACTTATGTGCATTATTGTTACACTAATGAGAAAAATTCGTAGTTGTCTTAATAGACTATTGATTCTGAGGACTATTGGAAAGACCATTTGTAACGAGCCTTCCCTCTAAAAGAACTAGTCTAATGTGTGTTGGTAACATGCATGCTAAAAAATAATGTGTGATGAACACCTAGCCAAAGAAACTACAAACACGTTACTTGTTAAAATTGTGTTACAAAAGCTTCATAAAAATTATACCTTATGGTTTTGATTAAAATTTCATGAGAAATTTCAAATATACACCATAGTTTCTACATGGTATCAGAGTAGGATTCATATTAGAATAGGAATTTCAAAGTCATTTCTCAAGAAGTTCGAATTTGCAGTTGAGTGTAGCAAGATCTCTTTAGAGTTGGGAAGATGACCTTCAATGGGCTGAGACTAGAGTATGCCTTGGAAGGCAACTCTAATTTCATTGCATGGATGGATCACATGGAAGCGGTATTGGATGAAAATGGATTGTTAAAATATGTCAAGATAGATATTTCAAAACCACGGCATATGATGCACATAACCTAGCCCAATGGAAGAAATATGTAGCCACGGCGAGGAGAATAATATTGGAGGGAGTGTGATACCACATTGTCTCAAATCTCCATGGGAAAGAAACCCATTTCACAATGTGGAAAGCACTAACATAATTTTTTGAGAATAGTAGTGACCACAAGAGACTGGCACTCAAGGAGAGATTTCGAAATATCAAGATGCAGAAGAATGAAACTATCCCGTAATATCTGAGCATATTTACACAAGTTCATGATGAAATTGGTCGGGTTGGTGTTAATGTTGTAGAAGATGAATTTGTAAGCCTATCCCTTCTAGGCCTTCCCAAGGGTTGGCATAGCTACCAAGATTTGGTGAACACGAGGGAGGAACTATCAAATTGGAAACTCTTATGGTCTAATTTGGTACAAGAGGAAATAAGGTGAAATACCGGAGATGGGACTTAAATCAAGGGCAAGGATGAAGAAAATTTTTCTATGGTTGGAAAGGGAAAGAAGGGAAAAGGGAAGAAATATCAAACCAAACCAGAATCTAGCCAAGGGGTCAAGAATAAATATTTTTCCAAAATTAAATGGTTCAATTGTTTTGAATTTGGGCATTATGCCACGAAGTATCCACACAAAAATTCAAGCAAAAATAACTCAAGAGGATCAAAAGGTGAAGCCTTGACTTCACAATTCAAGCTTGACTTCACCCTTATTGCATGCATGACCAGTGGAGTGATGGGGAGCGTGTGGTACTTGGACTCTGGTGCCTCATTCCATATGATAGGGTGTAAAGAGTTTTTCAGTGACCTAGAGGAGAAGGATATCCATATGCATATTGAGATGGGGGGTGATAGAAGGTACAACACAACCGATATTGGTACAGTCACCTTTCAGAGGGAGTCTAGATCCCCTCTGAGACTCAAGGATGTCATGTTCGTTCTAGGCCTAAAAAGAATATCATCTCTATTGCATTTATGGAAGACTGTGGTTATGATGTGATCTTCAGCAAAGGGAAAGAATTCCTTAGACACATAGCCACAGGATAGGTGAAGTAGATTGGGGTTCATGTGAAGAACATGTATAAGCTAGATGTGGAAAATTATGTTGCATTAAGCAGTAAGGGGTAGAAAGTGCAGAGTCGCGATGCCAGTGAAATTTGGCATAGAAGACTTGGCCATTTTCATCATGGTACCTTAAATATTATGTAGCAAATAACCACTAGCCTCCCCAAAGGAGCACTTGAGCAGCAGGATGTATGCAAAGGATGTACCTTGGGGAAGTATGCAAAATCCACATTCCATGATCAGGACAAAAAAGCACATGCAGTGTTGGAAAGGATCCACTCTGATGTTTGTGGACCTTTCTTGATAGCCTTCACTACCATACACATATTTTTTCATTTTTATTTATGAGTTCTCAAGGAATTGTTGTTTCTTATTCATGCAGAAGAAAGATGAGACATTCTCCAAGTTTGTAAAATTTAAGGCACTAGTTGAGAAAGAAATTGGCAAGAATATGAAGGCTCTCGTGAGCGATAATGGAGGTGAGTATGTTTCAAATTATTTCAAAAATTTATGTGTGAAAGAAGGAATTTGAAGAGATATGACAACACCCAACAACTGATAGCAAAATGGGGCGGTTGAGAGAAAGAATTGTAGCATTGTGGTAGTTGTGAGGGCTATGTTACATGACCAAGGCCTACCATTGCATTTGTGGGCAGAGGCATGCAAGACATCATTCTACTTGTAGAACTGGAGTCCTCATCGAATTCTTGGTATGATTACACTGGAAGAGGTTTTCGTAAGGAGAAAGTCAAATGTGTCTCACTTCAGTATTTTTGGAGCCTTTGTTTACTGCCATGTCTCCAAATATTCTAGGAAGAATATTGAGTCAACAATAGAGTTGGGAGTATTTGTGGGTTACTCATAAACTCCTCACAACTACTGTGTGTACTTTCCATCCATCAGAGTGACATTTGTTTGAAGGGATGTAAAGTTTGATGAGGAGAAAATGATGTGGTTCTCTATTGAGAGGGATCTTTAGATCCCACAAGAAGAGGAGATTTTAGCTCCAAATGAGGAGCCTCAGGAAGTTTTGGAGCAACCACAAATTGAGTAGAGAGTGGAGACATCCACTCAAGAAGAACCATCCAAAGAAGGCAAAAAAAGGATCAAGGAAGCTAATAGACTTGTGCAGGATGTGAGGGAGAATGTGGGAGCTCCTTCAAATTTGTGCAGCATAGAAGGTCACCTGAGAGGTACATTGGCTACATGGTTATAATGATTGAGATTGTATAGACTAAGACATCCTCTTTCAAGGAAGCAGTAGAGAAACCTATATGGTTTGATGCATTGGTAGAAGAGTATGAATCCATTGTAAAGAGAATTATTTGGGAAGTGGTCCCAAGACAAGCAGATAAATCAGTTGTGGGTTCGAGATGGATCTTCAAGGTTAAGCATGTAGTATATGGAAGAATAGAGAAGTATAAGGCCAAATTTTTGGCCAAAGGATTCTCTCAATTTGAGTGAATTGACTATGACTAAACCTTTGCTCCTGTAGCAAGGTATTCATACATTAGATCATTTTATCATTGGTTGCATAGATAGGGTGGAATTTCCACCATAGGGATGTAAAAAATACATTTCTCAATTGGGTTATTGAGGAGGAGGTGTACATCAAGCAACCAAAAGGTTTTGAGACATTTGAACGGGAGTCTCATGTGTGAAGACTCACGTGAGCATTGTACAATCTCAAACAAGCACCCCATTCTTGGTACACCAAGATAGAAAACTATCTCACCTGTATGGGCTTCACCAAAATTGAAGTGGATGAAAACCTCTATCATATCTTGGTAGAAGGTAAATTGATTATTATTGTCTTATATGTTAATGATTTTATTTTAACTGGTGATGAGCATCTGATCAGATCTTGCAAGGAGGACCTTGCAAGGGAATTTGAAATGAAGGATATGGGTTTCATGCACTACTTCCTTGGGTTAGAAATATGGTAAGGCAATGATGAACTATTTGTGTCTCAAGGAAAGTATGCAAATGAGATACTATATAGATTCCACATGGAGAGTTGTAAACCAATGGAGACACCTCTAGAGACCAACTACAGGAAGGAGGATGTCACTTCAGGTGAAGAAGTGGATGCTACCATTTATCAGCAGTTAGTGGGTTCATTGATGTATCTTGTGAACACACAACTAGATATTTGCTATGCAGTCAACCAGTTGAGCCAAGCTATGGTTATTCCAACCAAACTATATTGGAAGGAAGCTAAGCATGTTTTATAGTACCTCAAAGGCACTACCCAGTTTGGACTATGGTACAGACGGACAGAGGGAGTGACGTTGTGCGGATTCACATATGCAAATTGGGTAGGGAGTCCATCTGACCAAAAGAGTACATCGGCTGGAATTTTATGTGTTGGTTTTGCAATTGTTTTCTGGTACAATAATAAGCAAAGATCTGTGGCACTCAGCTAACCAGAAAAAAAAATACATGGCTACAAGTCAAGAAACATGTGAGGTGATCTGGATGAGAAAGATACTTGTCAGACTATTTGGTTAGATGATAGATCCAACTATAATCTATTGTGATAACCAGAGTTGCATCAAGCACTATGAGAATTTGGTATTTCACGATCGATTTGTTAGGTTCCTATACCAATAGGTGTCATATTTCATGATTGACTATGGAAATGCCAAATATGATCATCCTTTCTACGCTGCAAAGGTTCCATATTTTCACAAAATCAAAAATTTAAAAAATGTAAAGAGGGTATGCCCTAAAAGAAAAATCAAAGGGCAAGAAAAATGAATTGGTCAAGAAAGAAAGAAAATGAACCCCAAAGAAAAGACCAGGAAAGTGGCTAGTCAAAATGCCACTACTGCACTACTTTTTGCAAAGAAGTTCTGAATGTGCAATCACTAACTTCTGTCACACTTGATGGATGGCCCAACAGCTCAATCTTGGCCAGTCCATGTTTAAATTTCTTGTTTTAGCATTAGAGAATAAGGTCTGTTCAAACAGTTCAAGCTTGGCAGACAAACAGCTAGGTAGAGAAGCAAAGGGTCTCAACAGCTAAATCTGAGCCCTTGGAAGAAATAAGGGCAGACTTAGATAGGACGACAGTTAAAAGAAAAGAAGAGAATCAGGGTTTGCTAGTTCAAATGCACCCAAACAAGATGAAGAAAAAATGTTAGGTGTAGCAGAATGGGTAGGTAATTCTGGTGTTGCAGAAGCAGGTGGGTGATCAATTTTGTCCTGATTAAATATAATCTATCTCATGAGTATCACAAACATCCTCGAAAAGTGGCTACAGTTTAATGGAGCATGACTCATTTCCCCTCTCATTTCCCCAAGAACACTTACTAACATCCCCTCAAGGACATTGGGATTTGCTCAATTGTCCTAGTTCATCTCATTTTATAGGAAGTACTAAGTGAAACTTTGTGTTTACTTAGCCAAAAAAAGCCACATTTCTTGTGTAAAATAATCACTCCATTTCCCTTTCATTTCCCTAAAAACCTAAGTTATTACTTTATAAACTTAGCGTTCTCTATGTGCAAACCATACTAACACTCTAACTCTATTATATAGCTCCTATCTAAAGTTTTCCTCTCCCATACTATGTAAAAATACATACAAAACCCCAAAATTCTATAATACCACGACCCCTAGCAAGTATAGCCATATATCAAAGTTTTCGGGAATTAAAAGGTTTGGCAGAATCTTATAATAGCCCTCTGCATTCAAAACTATCAGAGTTTATTTAACACTCGGTTAAATAAACAACCGCGCCCATAAACCCCTTTTAAAAAAGGTTTATACCCCGCAAACATAAAAAAACATTAAAATAATGCGCGGGTCCTATGTTGGACCCCACCGTCAACTGTCAGATCCAGTCCCGCAGATCGGACGGCTCTCATCAATATCGGAGGCGCCCCGATGACCGAACGATAGCACGAGATAAAAAGAGGTTTTCCCGCCGTACTGTGGGACGCGTGTCGCTCCCATAGTTTATCGCGTCAATTTGGTCCAAAACCGTCGCCATACATAAAGCAGTGCGATGATACCATAAACCGCTCCCGCTTACCGCTGCTGACGTCAGCACTCATGTCAGCTGCCACCTTGTCACCATTCCATCCGCCGTGTCCGCCACATCAGCGCCAAGTCACCTTCCGTACCCCCTGCTACCCGACGAAGATGATGTCATGCTGATGTCACCCGACCAAAGTGCACCAATAACCCGCCAAAATCAAAAATTTTGTTAAAACTCGTTTTAATGACGTTTTTGTCCATTTCTCTTTGTTTTTCTTGCGCGAGCTTTGCATGGTCTACGACGTCCAAAACGACATTTTCTCTGCACAGTCCGCCACCCAGAGGAATTCACTCCGTAGCTCAGACCCTCAACTTAGTCTTCAACCTGCATTTCGTACCAAGCACCTGTAAAACAGGTATTTACTCGATATTCGCTCGTAAACCTTGTTTTTCTGAGTTTCTTTGTTAAAATCACCCGAAGAACTAAAATTCGAGTTAAAATGTGCTTCTGCCTACAAATCTCTGCATTTTAAGTCACTGTTTGACCCATTTTTCCAAAGAAAACCTGCGAATTCTTTCTCCTCTGCAAATTTCCCATTAAACTAAAATTCAAGTCCGTTTCCACCGGTAAAATCTCCAAAAATGCCCAAATATTGAGTTAAATTTGTCAAAATCACTTGCAAAAAGAGCACTTTTTCCATTGTTTTATCCAGCTTCCCAATTAAACTTTGCAGACTTTGTCTTTTCTATGAATTTTACCTAGTGAGGCTATTTCTATATAAAACTTAGTTTGCAAATTTCCTGAGAAAAACCCTAGTGCCAGTACTTTGTTTTCTGTTGTTACACAGATCCAAATTCCAATTATAAACACAGACAGTGAAGCATGGAAGCTCCAGTGGCCTTGAATGTTGCCCCCTTGAATGCCCCACATAAGGAATTGGAATGGATTCCCCTTGCTAACAGGGACTTCCAAATTAAGGATATGATGGGTTACAAACCTCACCTGCAAGCCTTTTGTGAAATTAGAAATAGCTACAGAAGAAACACTGATATCTTTGGAATTTGGGAGTCCAACATGCCTATCTATTACCTCCCTTCAGTGAATGTGCTCCATGATTTTAGCCATTTATGCTGTGAAACTTATGAACCCACACAAAGAGAAGTTATGGCTCCATCTGGGACTGTACTCTTCTATATTACTCCTCAATCCATAAACGAGATGTTGAACTTCAAGCCAACTCAGCCTCTGGCTCTTCTCACCATGAAATTCTTGCTTGACCAAGGTGTCAAACTGCCCAGTTCAGAGATAACTAGAATTGCTCAGTTGTTTATGAAACCAAATTGCCAGCCGCAGCAGCCTCCTCCTTATCTCCAAGTCTGGTTCAATGAGGCAGGGAGACTCATTGTAGACATGATATCCTACATTTTAGGATTCAAAACAAGTGAGTATGTTGATGAAACTTTTTTAGTATTGATGTCCATATTCACTCCAGGACAGCCCCCTGCTATCAAGTATGATTATGCCACCTTCATAGCAAATAAAATCCATGAGCAATTCATGAACTTGGAGAGAGAAAGAGTGTTCAAATACACATCCTACATATATCATTTGTTGTTATACTATCAACTTGATAGTTTCCAAATTACTCTTAAAAGATTGGACCTCAAAGGTGAAAGGAGGTCTGTAATTTTCGGGACCTCAGTGTTCCATGAGGTCCACAACTCCCCTTATACATATTGTGAGTTCATTGACCTGTTCATATATCCAGCCACTTCTTTGTTGATAACAACTCCTCCTGCCAGGCTCTCTGCTGAAATGCAAAAAAATTTACATCTCTCAAAGGAATACAGTATTGGTGACTGGTATTTTTAACATAACCACACAGTGATAAGGATTTATGGTTGTGAATTAACTCCCTACAACCTGCCAAAGTATGTCCCTATGAGACTCTTTGCCCTGGAATACTACCGGCAATTTAGTAGTTCAGATTTGACTCATTTCTATGGTGCTAGGAAAAAGGCACAGCTCAAGATAAGACATCAATTAGGCCCTTTTATCTTCAATAAAAGGGAAGAAGCCTGGGAGGAAGCACATAAGATATTAAGAGATCAACTTATGTTGAAACAAAGTTTTCATTGGTCACCATATGACCCTGAACATTTCATAAGTTTTAGAAGAGTCAAAAACAAGCTTATAGGATAGTGCACCACAAAATTCCTGAAATTGAACAATATGCTAATCAACAGGAATGCGTAGAAGGCACACTAGTTGAAGAGCTTACTGAAGAAGAGAAATTAGAAAAAGCAATGAAAGAGCTTGAAAAAACACTTGACCTGGACTCTTTTGGACAGGTCCCTTTCACATTGCCTCAACACATTGGAGCGGGCACATCATCTGCCACAACTTCACAACAACCTGCCCAAGAGAGTACTCCACCTGCAGGGACATCCAAAGGCAAGGAAGTACAGCATTCAGAACAGCAAGATATAATGGCAGACCGGCCAGATACAGCAAAGGAGCAAAGTCAAGGGCAAGGTCCTTCAACACAAACAAAGGTACCTGAAATCCCTGTGTTACAAACTCCTCTCAATGAGGAAAGAGCCAAGAAAAGAGACAGACAAGAAGACACACCTCTAGGTGGATCAGCAGAACAACAAGGGGAAAAGAGGCAAAGGTTGAATCCTTACTCTGAAGAGGAACTGGCGGAATAGGCAGCAGGCAACCTAAGGGGTGAAGAAACAACTGAACAGCAGATTCCTCCAATTCTGGAAACATCAACTAGCTCCTATCAACAAGAGCAAGAGAGTGTGGAGGTTACATCCACCAGGCAACAAAGCAAGCAAGGCTCAGATATCAAGAAAGCCTTTACTGAAATAAAGGCTAGAAATGACCAAATAAGGATCCAACTTTATAACCAATTGCTAAGAACGGCTCCTACAAATCAACAAAGGCTAATGGCAGCCTATGATATTCAAGAAGGGAAGATGACCCTCAATCTCTTCAGGCCCACAATGCAGCAGCCACAGTCGGCTATTGATTATATCAGGACCAATCTGGAAGTCCTCTCTAAATACATCCATCCAATGGACTATATTGAATTACATAAACAAACCAGCGAAATGGTGTACTCCACCTTGGCAGACAAGGCATTATTAGCTCACAAACTAGAGCTGAAAGAAGGACTACTTTCAAAGAAGAGCCTTCAGCATTTGAACAAAAACTAGATGCAATCATCAAAGGCATGGATAGACTGGGTGATAGAGTGGAAACCATTGAAAGAAAATGCTCTTGGGAAGGGCAGCCAAGTAATACCACTAGAAATCCAAACTTTAGAAAAAATCAAAATCCTAACACTGGCAAGGCTGGCCCTGATCAGAACATTAGACCTCCATTTCAAGAGAACTATGCTGAGGCTTCAACCTCTAATGAGCCAACAGAGGATACTCAAATCAACCTAATGGGTTTGAATAGTGAACAACAAATCTTTTTAACACAAGATGACCAAGAAGCTCATAATTTCAACCAATTTCAAACCAAGTCCGAAGAATCATTTGATTTTAGATAAGGGTATGACGCAGCTGTCTATGAGGTCCATCAACAATAAAAATTGAGAAGTAGAACGGTAGATGTGCTTGAACGTGGAGAGCTGAAAGATAACAAGTAGCCTAAGAGAGCTAAGGATAAAGCTGCCCTGACAGAACTCCCTGTTAAAACAGACCTCAACCCAAAAGAACCCACGGTTGAGGATATATCAGACTTACAACCATCAGGTAACCAACCATCCACATCCTTTCCTCCAAAAGAAAATGTAAACAGCTCTCCTGAAAACAATTTTAGAGCAGATTTAGTTCATAACAACACTCATAATGAAGAAAAAACCACTGAAAACACAGCAAAAAAGGAAAACCTTGCTGCCTGGAATACAAGAATTCAAGTGGAAAAACCCTTCAACCTAGAAACAGAAATAGGAAAACTGAAAATAGCCATTCCACTGTCCGAATTGGCTAAACATGAAGTTTACAGAGAGCAAATCAGTAGGTCACTTCAAATATCAGAGAATAGAGATGCAGTCAATGTTTTAGATGACCAACCAGAACTAATTTTTGGTCCGGAAGCAAATGGTAAAACAGTAGATGGAGGAGTCCCTCCATTCTATGTAAGCTTAAACATTCATGACAAAGTGCTACATAATGTAATGTTTGATTCGGGAGCTTCCCATAATCTGATGCCTAAATCTGTGATGGAAAGACTGGACCTAGACATCACAAGGCCATACAAGGACTTGTTCTCATTTGATTCTAGCCAGGTCAGGTGTCTAGGCCTTATCAAAAATTTGTGCGTATCTCTAGTGCAATACCCTGCTAAGACAATTTTGATGGATGTGGTGGTAGCTGATATCCCACCGAAATATGGAATGCTTTTATCCAGATCTTGGGGTGCAAAACTCCAAGGATCTTTGCAGCTAGACATGTCCTATGCCACCATTTCAGTCTTTGGCCAGCCAAAGAGATTATATCGGGAAACATTGATGAAATATGTGGTCAACAGTCAAGAGAAACCCCAAAACTTCCCCATTTATTCCATGCATTTAGATATGGATTCATTCATCTTATACAATGCTGAAAGGTGTCCCAAAACTGATGTCAAACTCCTAGAATCAGCACAAGCAAAGAACATAAATGAACAATCTAGTGCTCAAGATCAAAAAATTGTTGAAGTGATTGATGCAACAAATGAACAAGACATACCATATCAATTACAAAATCCAAATCTGCCCATTAAAACAGGTTCCAAAACTCCTCATCCTAGTGGTAATCAAGAAATCTTATGGTACTTAGAGTTTGATGGGTCAGTGAATAAGTTAGGGGCAGGGGCAGGGGTTTGGATACACAACATGCAAAATGACCATGCTCAAGGACATGCATATAGGCTAAATTTTAGATGTACAAACAATATGGCCGAATATGAGGCCCTTTTGCTGGGACTTAAACTGATTAGAAGCCTAGGGGCAACTAAGATTTCAATACTAGGGGACTCTTATTTGATTATCCAACAGATGAAGGGAAACTTTGTTACTAATGATCTTAGGCTGAGAGCTTACAGAGGAGCAGCAATTGAAATACTCAACACCTTCTTAGAATCACAGCTCACTAAAATTCCAAGAAACCACAATTTACATGCGCATAGTTTGGCAACTTTTGCCAGCACTTGCAAGCTGCCATTTGAGCCTAATCACCACTTCACTGCTGAAATCAAACACAGACCTGTTGTTCCGGATAATGTAAAAAATTGGCAAGTATTTGAAAATGACACCCAAATCAATAATTTCTTGACTTTGAAAGAGGAATTCTCAAGGACAAACATAGACACAAGCACCATTTGTGATCAACAACAGATAGACAAAATTGAGAAAAATATATCAGCTGAAACAGCAAATCAAATTTTGCATCCAACAACTTTTTCCAGCAAAAATTTACAAGAGTTGAAGCAAATGGAACTTGCTGAAATTGCTGAGGGAGAATCTGAAGTAATTGAGTTGAAAGATAATTTTCTACCCACAGGCTTGACCCCTTTGGAAGATATATTTGATTCAAACGATATACCAAGAAAGCCAAAGATCCAACCTTTAAATGCATAAATTGAGGACTGTAATATAGGAACTGCAGAAGATCCTAAGATGGTAAAATTATCTAAAGCCCTGCCTCCCAACCAAAAACTGAAGTACATTGAATTGTTTAAAGAGTTTCAAGATGTCTTTGCATGGAGCTATGAGGACCTCAAGTCCTATGATACTTCGGTCATCCAACACACAATACCTTTAAAAGAAAATCAAAAGCCTTTTAAACAAAAACTTAGAAGGGTTAATCCAGTCCTCCTTCCTCTCATTGAGAAAGAGGTCAAAAGAATGTATCAAGCTGGAATAATTGCACCCATCAGATTCTCAGAATGGATTTCGAATCTAGTGCCTACTAGGAAGAAGACCGGAGAGATAAGACTGTGTGTTGACTTAAGAAATCTGAATAAAGTCTCTCTCAAAGACCACTACCCCTTACCAAAAATGGATCACATCCTACAAAGGGTAGTGGGAGTTTCTAGGATCTCACTGTTAGATAGATTCTCAGGATTTAATCAGATCTTGGTTCACTGGAATGATCAAGACAAAACTACCTTTACAACCCCTTGGGGAACTTTCAAATATGTCAAAATGCCTTTTGGACTTAAAAATGCAGGGGCCACATTTCAACGAGCAATGGACATAGCCTTTGCAAAAGAGATTCATGAGTTTTTAGTCATATATCTTGATGACCTCATTGCTTTTTCCAAATCAGATGAAGAACATTTAGAACATTTAAGACAAGCGTTCCTAATTTGCAGAAAATATGGCATATCTTTGAACCCAAAGAAATCATTGTTTGGCCTAAAAGAAGGCAAACTCCTAGGTCACATAATTTCAAAAGATGGCATCAGAATTGACCCGGACAGAATACAAGCTATCCTCCAAGTGCCTCACCCAAGGAACATCAAAGAATTGCAAGCTTTCCTAGGAAAGATCAATTTCCTAAGAAGATTCATTCCCAACTTGGCCGAACTAATAATACTGTTGAATAACATGCTGAAGAAAGATTCTAAAGTCAAGTAGATAATAGAAGCTAAATAAGCCTTTGAGGATATGAAAATAGCTTTAACTAAAACACCGGTCCTCACAAACCCAAAGTTTGATAGAGACTTCATAATCTTTTCCTTTGCATCTGAGCATACTATTGCTGTTGTCCTATTACAAAAAGATGACCAAGGATGTGAGAAGCCCATTGCTTTCTTCAGCAAAACACTTAGAGATGCTCCTTTAAAATATCAAATCATGGAAAAACAAGCTTATGCCCTTGTAAAATCCATCAAGGATTTCAGAGTTTATATCCTGTACTCTCATGTGATAGCCTATGTCCCAAATGCTGTGGTCAAAGACATTCTGACTCAAGAAGGAATTGAAGGAAAAAGAGGCAAATGGATAGCTAACATTTTGGAATATGACATTGAAATCAAACCAACAAAACTGATAAAAGGACAAGGATTAGCTAAGTTAATGACTGAAACCAATTTTCAAGCCCTTGAAATCAATGAACTGGATAACGAATGGGAGATGGTGACTCCACAGATCAATCAAGCCTTCTTACAATCACCTTGGTATGTTGATATAATTTTTTATGTATTGTTAAACCTACAAGCTCCTCCAGGGTTATCCAGAACTAAAAAGATGTTCTTGAAAATGAAAGCTTCAAAGTTTTGTATTCTAGATAATGTTTTATTTTGGAAAAATCATGAAGGTATTCTGCTGAATTGCCTAACACAGGATGAAACTGATAAAGTACTCAAGGAATTTCATGCAGGGGACTGTGGTGGACATTTGTATTGGAAGTCAACAGCTGATAAAATTCTAAGAGCTGGTTTTTATTGGCCCTCCCTGTTTGCTGATGTGAAAAAATTTGTAGTTTCTTGTCATAAATGCCAAATCTTTGAAGGCAAGAGAAAACTGTTACCTTTACCCCTAAAACCCATTTCCACTGAAAGACCATTTCAACAATGGGGTTTAGATTTCATTGGAGAAATTCACCCTTCCTCCTCTGGCCAACACAAGTGGATTTTAACTGCCACAGACTACTTCACCAAGTGGATAGAGGCCATCCCTTGTAGGCAAGCCAATGACTCAATCATCATGCAATTCTTAGAAACCAATATCCTATCTAGATTTGGCTGTCCGGAAAAGATCATAACAGACAATGTTGCTGCCTTTAAATCCAAAAGAATGATCAATTTTTGTCACAAATACCATATTACCTTGGGCCACTCCACAGCCTATTACCCTCAAGGTAATGGTCTAGCTGAATCATCCAATAAAAGCTTGATCAACATCATAAAGAAAGTATTGGAGGAAAATAAGAAGAATTGGCATAGAAAGCTTATTAATGCACTGTGGGCAGACAGGTTAACTACAAAAAGATCTATTGGAACAAGTCCATATGAGTTGGTTTATGGCATGGAGGCTGTGTTCCCTTCATCCTTGGGAATCCCTGTGATAAAATTGCTGCAAGAAATACAAGCAGAACCCAATGATATTCAAAGAAGAATCAATCAAACTATTCACTTACAGCAGACTAGAGAAGAAGTGTATCAGAGAACTCAGATTCTACAAGAGAAATTGAAGAAGATTTTTGACAAAAGGACAAAGGTAGAGGATTTTTCCATAGGAGACAAAGTGCTGAAGTGGGATTCTAGGAGGGAAGACAAAGGAAAACATGGCAAATTTGATTTCCTATGGAAATGACCTTTTGTCATTCAGGCTGTACAAGGAAATAACACCTATTTTTTGAGAAGTTTGGATGGTACAGAAGCTGAGGAAGGGCCAGTAAATGGGAGAATGCTCAAGCATTATTTTGATCCTCTTTGTTAACATAATAGGACTGTATTTTGTACATAAATAGTGTCTATTTTAGCAGTTTATTACAGCAATAAGATAAGGAATAAGATGCAGCAGATTTTGAGGAAAAAAGCAAACAATTGTGCCACCTTTTTGTGTATATTTTGAGTTTATCAGAAGAAATCAAGAAGAAAACTTGGGAGCTATAAAGATGATGACTAAACACTCAGAAAAACTGTCAAAGACAGAGCTGTAACTCTGTTCAAATCAGATCATAGGAAAAAACATATATGTTACAGAGATACAGTTTTGTTTGTTTACAGCAAAAGGAAATTTCAGATCGCAGCAAGAGTTGAAAATAAGGCCATCCAACCTACTGTTCTTGGCTTTTCACTTGGAAAAGCCATCTCCAAGTGGAGCCACTGTTAGGTTCCTATACCAATAGGTGTCATATTTCATGATTGACTATGGAAATGCTAAATATGATCATCCTTTCTATGCTGCAAAGGTTCCATATTTTCACAAAATCAAAAATTTAAAAAATGTAAAGAGGGTATGCCCTAAAGAAAAATCAAAGGGCAAGAAAAATGAATTGGTCAAGAAAGAAAGAAAATGAACCCCAAAGAAAAGACCAAGAAAGTGGCTAGTCAAAATGCCACTACTGCACTACTTTTTGCAAAGAAGTTCTGAATGTGCAATCACTAACTTCTGTCACACTTGATGGATGGCCCAACAGCTCAATCTTGGCCAGTCCATGTTTAAATTTCTTGTTTTAGCATTAGAGAATAAGGTCTGTTCAAACAGTTCAAGCTTGGCAGACAAACAGCTAGGTAGAGAAGCAAAGGGTCTCAACAGCTAAATTTGAGCCCTTGGAAGAAATAAGGGGACACTTAGATAGGACGGCAGTTAAAAGAAAAGAAGAGAATCAGGGTTTGCTAGTTCAAATGCACCCAAACAAGATGAAGAAAGAATGTTAGGTGTAGCAGAATGGGTAGGTAATTCTGGTGTTGCAGAAGCAGGTGGGTGATCAGTTTTGTCCTGATTAAATATAATCTATCTCATGAGTATCACAAACATCCTGGCAACGAGAAAAAAAAAATCACAAACATCCTGGCAAAGTGGCTACAGGTCAATGGAGCATGACACATTTCCCCTCTCATTTCCCCAAGAACACTTACTAACATCCCCTCAAGGACATTGGGATCTGCTCAATTGCCCTAGTTCATCTCATTTTATAGGAAGTACTAAGTGAAACTTTGTGTTTACTTAGCCAAAACAAGCCACATTTCTTGTGTAAAATAATCACTCCATTTCCCTTTCATTTCCCTAAAAACCTAAGTTATTACTTTATAAACTTAGCGTTTTTTATCTACAAAACCATACTAACACTCTAACTCTATTATATAGCTCCTATATAAAGTTTTCCCCTCCCATACTATGTAAAAATACATACAAAACCCCAAAATTCTACAATACCCCGACCCCTGGCAAGTATAGCCATATATCAAAGTTTTCGGGAATTAAAAAGTTTGGCAGAAACCTTATAATAGCCCTCCGCGTTCAAAACTATCGGAGTTTATTTAACACTCGGTTAAATAAACAACCGCGCCCATAAACCCCTGTTAACCAAGGTTTATACCCCGCAAACATAAAAAAACATTAAAATAATGCGCAGGTCCTGTGTTGTACCCCTCCGCCAACTTACCCCTCCGTCAACCGTCGGATCCGATCCCGCAGATCGGACGGCTCTCATCAATATCGGAGGCGCCCCGATGACCGGACGATAGCACGCGATAAAAAGTGGTTTTCCCGCTGTACTATGGGACGCGTGTCGCTCCCACAGTTTATCGCGTCCGTTTGGTCCAAAACCGCGGCCATACATAAAGCGGTGCGATGAAACCATAAACCGCTCCTGCTTACTGATGTTGACGTCAGCACCCACGCCAACTGCCACCTCGTCACCATTCCATCCGCCGTGTCCACCACGTAAGTGCCAAGTCACCTTCCGTACCCCCCGCTGCCCAACAAAGATGACATCATGCTGATGTCACCCGACCAAAGTGCGGCAATAACCCACCAAAATCAAAATTTTTGTTAAAAAGTCATTTTAACGACGTTTTTGTCCATTTCTCTTTGTTTTTCTTGCGCGCACTTTGCATGGTTTACGACGTCCAAAACGAAATTTTCTCTGCACAATCCGCCACCCAGAGGAATTCACTCCGCAGCTCGGACCCTCAGCTCAGTCTTCAACCTGCATTTCACACCAGGCGCCTGTAAAATAGGTATTTACCCGATATTCGCTCGTAAACCCTGTTTTTCCGAGTTTCTCTGTTAAAATCACCCGAAGAACTAAAATTCGAGTTAAAATGCGCTCCTGCCTACAAATCTCTGCATTTTAAGTCACTGTTTGACCCATTTTTCCAAAGAAAACCTGCGAATTCTGTTCTCCTCTGCAAATTTCCCATTAAACTAAAATTCAAGTCCATTTTCGCCGGCAAAATCTCCAAAAATGCCCAAATATTGAGTTAAATTTGTCAAAATCACTTGCAAAAAGAGCACCATTTCCACTGTTTTATCCAGCTTCCCAATTAAACTCTGCAGACTTTGTCTTTTCTATGAATTTTACCTAGTGAGGCCATTTCTATATAAAACTCAGTTTGCAAATTTCCTGAGAAAAACCCCAGTGCCAGTACTCTGTTTTCTGTTGTTACACAGACCCAAATTCCAATTATAAACATAGACAGTGAAGCATGGAAGCTCCAGTGGCCTTGAATGTTGCCCCCTTGAATGCCCCACATAAGGAATTAGAATGGATTCCCCTTGCTGACAGGGACTTCCAAATTAAGGATATGATGGGTTACAAACCTCATCTGCAAGCCCTTTGTAAAATTAGAAATAGCTACAGAAGCAGCACTGATATCTTGGGAATTTGGGAGTCCAACGTGCCTATCTATTACCTCCCTTCAGTGAATGTGCTCCCTGATTTCATCCATTTATGCTGTGCAAATTATGAACCCACACAAAGAGCAGTTATGGCTCCATCTAGGACTGTACTCTTCTATATTACTCCTCAATCCATAAATGAGATGTTGAACTTCAAGCCAACTCAGCCTCTGGCTCTTCTCACCATGAAATTCTTGCTTGACCAAGGTGCCAAACTGCCCAGTTCAGAGATAACCAGAATTGCTCAGTTGTTTATGAAACCAAATTGCCAGCCCCAGCAGCCTCCTCCTTATCTCCAAGTCTGGTTCAATGAGGCAGGGAGACTCATTGTAGACATGATATCCTACATTTTAGGATTCAAAACCAGTGAGTATGTTGATGAAACTGTTTTAGTATTGATGTCCATATTCACTCCAGGACAGCCCCCTGCTGTCAAGTATGATTATGCCACCTTCATAGCAAATAAAATCCATGAGCAATTCATGAACTTGGAGAGAGAAAGAGTGTTCAAATACACATCCTACATATATCATTTGCTGCTATACTATCAACCTGATAGTTTCCAAATTCCTCTTAAAAGATTGGACCTCAAAGGTGAAAGGAGGTTTGTAATTTTCTGGACCTCAGTGTTCCATGAGGTCCACAACTCCCCTTATACATATTGTGAGTTCATTGACCTGTTCATATATCCAGCCACTTCTTTGTTGATAACAACTCCTCCTGCCAGGCTCTCTGCTGAAATGCAGAAAATTTTACATCTCTCAAAGGAATACAGTATTGGTGACTGGTATTTTTACCAAAACCACACAGTGATCAGGATTTATGGCTGTGAATTAACTCCCTACAAGCTGCCAAAGTATGTCCCTATGAGACTCTTTGCCCTGGAATACTACCGACAATTTAGTAGTTCAGATTTGACTCATTTCTATGGTGCTAGGAAAAAGGCACAACTCAAGATAAGACATCAATTGGACCCTTTTATCTTCAATAAAAGGGAAGAAGCCTGGGAGGAAGCAGATAAGATATTAAGAGATCAACTTATGCTGAAACAAAGTTTTCATTGGTCACCATATGACCCTGAACATTTCATAAGTTTTAGAAGAGTCAAAAACAAGCTTACAGGATATGTGCACCACAAAATCCCTGAAATTGAACAATATGCTAATCAACAGGAATGGGTAGAAGGCACACTAGTTGAAGAGCTTACTGAAGAAGAGAAATTAGAAAAAGCAATGAAAGAGCTTGAAAAAACACTTGCCCTGGACTCTTTTGTACAAGTCCCTTTCACATTGCCTCAACAAATTGGAGCGGGCACATCATCTGCCACAACTTCACAACAACCTGCCCAAGAGAGTACTCCACCTGCAGGGACATCCAAAGGCAAGGAAGTACAGCATTCAGAATAGCAAGATATAATGGCAGACCGGCTAGATACAGCAAAGGAGCAAAGTCAAGGGCAAGGTCCTTCAACACAAACAAAGGTACCTGAAATCCCTGTGTTACAAACTCCTCTCAATGAGGAAAGAGCCAAGAAAAGAGACAGACAAGAAGACACACCTCTAGGTGGATCAGCAGAACAGCAAGGGGAAAAGAGGCAAAGGTTGAATCCTTACTCTTAAGAGGAACTAGTGGAAGAGACAGCAGGCAACCTAAGGGGTGAAGGAACAACTGAACAGCAGATTCCTCCAATTCTGGAAACATCAACTAGCTCCTATCAACAAGAGCAAGAGAGGCAGCATGGTGTGGAGGTTACATCCACCAGGCAACAAAGCAAGCAAGGCTCGGATATCAAGAAAGCCTTTACTGAAATAAAGGCTAGAAATGACCCAATAAGGATCCAACTTTATAACCAATTGCTGAGAACGGCTCCTACAAATCAACAAAGGCTAATGGCAGCCTATGATATTCAAGAAGGGAAGATGACCCTTAGTCACTTCAGGCCCACAATGCAGCAGCCACAGTCAGCTGCTGATTATATCAGGACCAATCTGGAAGTCCTCTCTAAAGACATCCATCCAATGGACCAGATTGAATTACATAAACAAACCAGCGAAATGGTGTACTCCACCTTGGCAGACAAGGCATTATTAGCTCACAAACTGCAGAATTCATTGCACAATACCTCTGCCCAATTAGAGTTGGAGAAGGCCTCCTCATTAGCCAAGGATAACAGAATCAAATCCTTGGAGGAAATTATCATTGAGCTGGGGCATGATCCCAAGGATCCCAAGGGCATACAGGCCTTAATAAAAAAGAAAGAAGAAGATATTGCAACCCTCAGGAAGCAGCTCAAGCTGCCAATTACCATGCACCCTCAAACCACAGAAGTTGCATAGCAGAAAGAAGAGGAGGACGTGGTGAGTTTGCTGATGAGGATGAATGAAAGACTGGCAGAAACAGAGAAGGCATTGGAGGAAGCACTACAAGGAAAACAGGGAGAGTTGGCCTCTCAACCATCTCAAACGGCTCCAATTGTCACAACAGCTCCTCCAACAGCTACAGCAGCAGTCCCTTCCGCTGTCCCAGAATCAACAACAGGTACCTCAGCAGCAACAACAACAGTAGTACCAGATGCCAGCCTGAGCATGGAAGAGATGATGAAGGAAATAAAGGCTTTAGAACTCCAAATGGCAGAGCTAAAGGAAGCCAAAGAAAAACTGGCCAAGATAGAGGTGAATTATGATAAATCAAAAATAACTGTGGCTGAGAAAACAAGAGAAGTAAAGGCCTTGGAAAATAAGGTAAAATCCTTGGAGAAGGACCTTACTCTTCACAAAACTCTGGCAGAAATCAAAACAATTTTGTGGACTAAAATTGGCCAGTCCATCACTGATCAATGGACATCAATACAGACTATCCATGACCAGATTGAATTGATAGAGATAGCTCAAGTTGAGACTCAAAAATCCAGAGCATTATTAGCAAACAAGCCCGAACAGGCCAATAAACTAATTCATTTTTTGAATACTCATACCAGAGAGCAGCTAGCAGCTCTAGATATTCAGGACAGAACAGGTACAATTTTGACAGTGAAAAAGGTGCTGACCATGAGGAATTTTGTACAAAATCTGGAAAGAAAGTGCCAAGAAATGCAGATAGAGATAAATGCCTTTACAGAAAAGTTTGCAGTCTTGCAGAGCAAAGGGTTACCCAGCTTATTGACCAGCAATCGGAGACTATTGACACATGAACAGTATGCTCACAGGGTAAATACCTATGTTACCAATCAAATTACAGCATCATCAAGCATTTCAGAAGACACAGTACCTCCCTCTGGACAGAGCTTATATGACAAATTGGAAAATCTATTCTTTATCGAGCATGAGATAACACATCTTTTTGAAGTCTAGCCCAATTACTACAGGTATACTAAAGCTGATGAAACATTAATAAAACTACAAAGACACCAGTTGCCAATAGATCAATGGTGGCAGGGCATGTTTGATGTTTTACCACCAAGGTAGTGTTGGCGCTAATTCTTTTTTCTCTGCATCTAATCAAATTTAATGTGCATGCCACATATCATAAATATGACAACAACAAGGAAGGAGCTAACGCCAAAACGCATTAAAGGGGAATCGAGCATAGATGATAGGGCCGGGACAGCAATGCAAGAATGCGGGATAAAGAAACAGCTGCCAGTCGACTTATTAAGTCCAAAAGTCAAATATATCAGACCACCTAAGGCAGCCAGCACAACGCAAGTTACTTCTGCATTGATTACGCTCTCTTTTCAATATCATTTATTGCCTTTGAAGAAGTAGATGGATAAATTTATTGCTGGATATTCTCCCTATGAGATATTTTGTAACTATTCTTTTATAAATACCTCCTCAAGATATGTATTATTGTTGGTTGGTGAATATCATTCTGGACCTGCGCCGTAAATTTTGAGAACTCTTCTGAAATAAAGATTGTTGGAATGCTTTGCTGGTGAACTTGCTGGTTGTGGGATTAATGGCAAAGGAATATGTTACAGAATTCTCGTGTTACCTCATGGACCAATAATTTTTCTAACCTATGTCTTGTTGTTTCTATGTTTTATATATCATCTAAGTATCATGCTTTAAATTACAGGAAAAAAGAATAGCCCAGAATTTACTTTGTTGTACTTTGTGTTCAATTCCTGTCATTTTTTATGTTTTCTACAGGACTAGCATAGGTAGGAATTCTTAACTACTCCTGTCTCCCTGGTTCTTTCACTCTAAATATAATTAAGGAATTATTAATTGCTCCTTGGTAATATTTACTCATTTCCCTCTATTAGCATAATGAAAGATTCTTGATTGCCTTTCATTCCCTGACTTCATTTCATCTTATTCCAACTTGAAAATTGTTCTATGTTTAATTATCTTGCTCTGTAGTCCTCCTTTTGCCAAAGAAACCATACCCAAAGGTTCATTTTCAACTGACTCCATTAACCCAATGGTCTGAACTTCTCTTATCTTGCAGCCCTGTTTTACTGAATGTCACCTTCCAAACACCAAACAAACACTTATGCCTCATAACTAGCCTAACACATAGAAAAACAAAGCTAAATCATAAAGAGAGAGCCCTCTCTGGTTGCAGATTGGCTAGAATCTGTAGCTAAAAGACTGGTTAGTGGTAACCTCGGCCGTATTCCCTTTTCTCAGATCTTTTGGGGAACAACCTGAGTGATAACACGATCCAAGCATATATTTATCTGGTATCACCATTTTGACACTGTTTGCAGAGGTGGATAATATTGCTACAATACAATCCAACAGAGGAACAAGATGTTGACATTTTGACAAAGTATTTTTCAAGAGGGAATTTTGTGTTCCACGGGTGTAGAATAGGGGTGGTTCATAATCCCTTTCTTGTTGAGAGGGAGTGTTGAAAAATTCATCAATAAATTCTCAATTTGATTTTTCCTTTGTCAAATTGAGAAAATTTGAATTTCCACATTAGTAGAAAACTTTGATGTACTTAATTTGTGTGACAAGTCTCTTTTCACTTAGTTATCTCAGGAAATTTGAGTTAGAGCATTTGGAGTTCGGTTAAGAATGTGTGATTTCTAATTTGTAGTAATCAAGGTAATTTATTTCAAGTTGTTTCCAGTTAAACTAATTCTAACTATTGGAGGAACTAGTGGAAGGTCAGTTGTGCAATGAGACTTCAATATAACTTAGTAATCATACAGTGAAATGATCAATTGGCCCAAAATAGATATTGCATACAATGAATTCAAGCTCCCAAGCTGTGGTGGAGATTCCAAGGCAGTATAACATCAGCTTTAGACTAGTCTTTAGTATACAGGTGTTGCATGCATTCAGATGATCAACCTTGGGAATTGTGCAATCATTTTGGAGGAAATTCCTAAATAATAGGGGCCTAATTTCCTCAAGAATTGTGCAAGGAAATAGGGGCTCAAGCTGAGGCAGAAATTGACTAGCTCTGGGCTAGAGCTTCCTAGTGAGAAGAGAGATAGGTTAATCACTTGTAGGCTGTGCTCAGTTGAGCTAGAAATTGTAATACATCTCTATTAAGTAGATTAATGCAAGTGGGCATAGGTATTTTTAGTATATTGCCTTCCCCTAGAAAAATACTATGTGTGTGTGTGTTATTTCTCATTGCATGTTTGTGATTGATGTTCTAAATTTTGAATTGAATTCCATAGGTAGTAGTGTAGGTTTGTGTCTTGTGATTTTGATTAAAATTTCATGAGAAGTTGCAAATATACACCATAATTTATACATAATGGAGGTGAAGAAGGGACACATATTGCCAATGCATTTATTTTTCATCATTTCATGTTAATCTCTTTTCCATTTAGAACTTTTACAGATTTAGTTGTGCGGAATAGTAATTGCATAGAGTTGTGAATCTGTGCAAAATGAAGCATGTATGATGATGTGGTATGTGCAGAAGAATGGGTGGGGGCGGGTCGGGGTGGGCACAATGTAGCACAAGCATAAACTTTAACCGAAGTATCGAGAGTCTAAAGTGAGGATATGATACATTAATAGGAAAAACAACACAATGTTGGATTTACGACACATCCTTAGATACATCGTTATCTAGATAGACTGTTATCTAGATTCTTAATTGTCCCAATGCCTTGGATGAAATATTAACAATGTACAACAATTTGCTTTAGCTAAAATCTTAGTAAATAGCCAGGATGACAGCAAGAAATGTAATGGAAACTGTGTCTGAACACAAATGAATTACCATAATTGCTATGGTAATGAAAAGTGAATTGAAAAAAAATAGTTGATATTATCCCCAAATCACATGTTGATAGCAAAAAATAGAATGTGGACAACCATTCCTAGATAGATCATTATCTAGATAGACTACTATCTAGATTCTTAATCATCCCAATGCCCTGGATGCAATAATGATGGGGTACAACAATCTGCATCAGGTAAAGTATTAGCCAACGACCAGGGTGACAATAAGCAATGTAATGAAAATTGTGTTTGAACATGAAGGAATTACCATAACTGCTATGGTGATGAAAATTGAATTGAAATAAAGTAGTCAATATTATCCCCGAGTCACATGCTGACAACAAAAACCAGTACGCGAACAATCATTTCGACTAATTGGGTATTGGGATGACATGATCAAAAAATCATTATGCTACCACGAATTTGTATCAATTGCATAAGTGGCATGTGTATTCCATCGTTTTCAAACTGAATTGAAAAAAAAAAAAAAAGCATGCATGTGTTTTGATCTACAAGTACTAGTGATGAAGCCAGCTGATAAAGGAAACTTCAGTCTATGATGATTCAACAGGGTAGAACAACCTGCAATTGTGACAAGAAAAGTAGTGCAATAATCGCACAAGGAATAGATAAATCCATGCTATTAATACAAAGAAAAGTTAAAGGAATGGCAAAAACAAAGTTACCGCTCTAGAATGATCGAATTGCACCAGGTGTCCCGGAAGAGAAAGGGATCCTTGCGCTTAGGAGGACAATTCACACCACTGTTCACAACTGCAGAAGTTAAGTTAAATCGACAACAGTTATGCGAAAGCCCCACCATTATTGGAAGGTCATGTTTGATTATAATGTTATGTGCCAAGAATATAGGTAAATGATCCACTACGAACACATTATAAATCTTGATATTAATGATGATACCATATGCCCATATTCTCAACACATAACATTATAATCGAGAAAATGAACAATTTGGTCAATGATCCATCGTGTTGATTCAATGAATGTAAGTTTTATGAAATTGAAACTTTATTAATGATTAATAGTTTCTAGTAAACTCGTTGCTATAAATTAATGTTTCTTATTTAAAAGAAAATAATAATATTTCTTATTTAATGTTTATTAGAGTTTTTGTTCCTAGTTAAATTAATTTTGTTTTTGCATAATAAAGTTTTCTTTGTATCGCCATTCTCATGCACATACGTCATCCTCTGCACATTCAAATCTTGTCTCGTGCGATTAAATCTATAAACATTATTAATGTAAAAGAGATTACAATGAAACAATATAAGATAACTGCACTAGCAACTCTTGTCTTGCTCTCATTATGAGCACACTAACCAAAGATATGCCTTGTAAAATTCATACGTTTGTTCTATTTCTATTAAATTTTGAAAATATCAACATGCTAATGGTTACTATAAAAGAGAAAAGTGATAATACAGGGAAAAAATAAGAACAAATCCGTTGGCTGGAAATCTATTCAAAAAACCACAACATTGCAGATGAAACTTTTTGTTGCACTCATAAATTACAAATTCAATGCACTTTGGTGCCAATGCACTTTGATGCCCATGAGAATGCTATAGTGACAAGCACAAACATACAAACCCCAGTTCTCTCGCAAAAACCTTTTCCTCTACACATCTTTCATTACACAAAAAAAATCATTAATTCAAGAAACAAAACCAAGACATTATAGACATGGTTAAAATAGTTTAAAATTAATTTCGTTTGTGTGAACTAAAGTTCCATCTGCACCCCTATTCTCCCACACATTCCCCTTTATCTGCATAGTAAAATATCCACACAAGGAAATCTTCATGCAAGAAAGCTATGCGCAATGAAACATAATAATAACAAATTAACATTAATATTTTAATATTATTTTCGTCCTTGTCGAATAAAGTTCCCTATGCACCCTCATTCTCCTGCACATACCCCATCCTCTCCACAATAAAATCTACGCACAAGGAAAGCTTTGCACAAGAAATCTCTACACAATAAAACATAATCATCCTTCATTCTACATAGTTTAACATTAACATTTTAACATCAATTTCCTATTTTCCAGAAAAGCTTTCCTATGCACCCTCGTTCTCTCTCACATACCCCATCCTCCACATAGTAAAAGTTTTGCACAATGGAATCTAATAATATTAATTCAAAATTTGTTCATAGTTAAATTAATTAAAGTTCCCTTTGCATCATCATTCTCTCGCACATACCATATCCTTCGCACATCCTTCATTCCATAAAGATTCATAGCTCTATGCAACTCATCTTAGGCAAAGCTAAATCTATATAAGAAAAAATTGAAATTAATTTCATCACTGCGAAATAAAGTTACATCTACACCTCCTTCTCCCGCACATACTTCGTCCTCCACACAGTAAAAACTTCACACAAGCAAAAATAATTAATAATATTAATTGCATATTTGTTTAGTGCCTCCCCCCCTCTCCCATGTTAATTCTAGCATCATTGGAAAAAGCAATAACACACTGTTAGAGCACTCACAAAATCACAACCCTACGCAACTACTCTCTTGCAAAACTAAATATGTGAAAGTTTCAATTGCAAACTAGTTTAAAATTAATTTTGTTTTTGCATAATATAATTATCTTTGCACCTTCGTTCTCCCGCAGATACTTTGTCTTCTGCACAATAAAAGCCTCACATAAGAAAAAATAATAATAATAATAATTGTTGATTTGTTCAACACCCGCCACCACCCCCGGCCCCATCTTGCCTTTGCAAAGGACCTGCAAACGCATAAATTTTGGCATCATTCGATAGAACAATAACACATTGTCATAGCACAAACAAAATCACAACTCTACGCAACTACTCTCCCACATAGCTAAATTTGTGAAATTTTCAATTGCAAAGAAGTTCCTTATTGCGCAATACAGTTGTGTTTGCACATCGATTCTCCCACACATACTCCGTCTTCTCCATTGTAAAAACTCCACAGAACAAAACATAATAATATTAATTGCACATTTGTTCACCCCCCCAACCCACCCCCCGCTTATGCAAATAGCCTGAAACCGCGTCAATTTTGGCATCATTGTGAGTGGCAGTGTCATAGCACTAACCAACGCAATGGCCACTCACAATAATTCGAGATTTGTTTAGCACCCTCCGCCCCCCCCTCCCCGGCATCCTGTGACTTACGCAAAGGGCTTGTAACTGCATCAATTCTGACATCATTGGGTACAACAGTAACATAACAGTGTCACTATCAAAGCACTAACCAGTGGAATGGTCACTCACAAAAAATAGTTTTTTTTTTAATTATTTTAAAATGAATTGGTATGCACTGGCAAATGTCGAAAATAATATGCCTTCCATCAAGGGAATTGTGTCCCATCATATCTCCCTTAGCCAATTGAAAATTAGAAATAAGACTTTTTGAAAACTAGAAAATGATTTTTTAATTTATAAAAAAATAGAAACATAAAACATTTTCCCGAAACTTTGGTTAAAATGGAAAAAACACAGCCACAAAATGCAGAGTCAACAGACTTTAACCGCAAGGAAAATGCTATAGTCCCTAGTGAGGCAAAGACTAATAATACAGAGGAAAAAATTTTAAAATACTTTTAAACAAGTAAAAACATAATAATATAAACATATCATAAGTTGTAAATAAAATTAGTAAAAAATAAAATTGAATCAAAGTTCTACCATATGACAAGTGTTGGAATTTCAAAAAAATCTTAAATGTTATTTTAACGCTTATAGTATATAGTCATTTACTTTCTTTTTGTTTGCTAAAGCAAGAGACGGGCCTTCTATTTCATTGAAGCAGCCAAATTACATTATATACAAATGTCCACCACACTCTGTGGACTTAGGAAAAACAGAAAGTGGCCCTACTAGAAAGAGACACACCCACCCAAACTCAATAAGTTACATACAAAAACTAAGCAACGGGAAAAGTTGGACACGTGAGCTTTCCCCACAAATTCCCACGAAAACAATCCTATAACCTACCTCTTTGATCGCCGCCGTCCAAATTCCTTTCTTAATCTGACGACGAATATGCATATTGCTCCTGGAAGAAACATGATGTTAAACCTCCCGACCCAACAAAACCACACGATAAATCCTTATCGTTGATCAGCGTTGCGAAAATGGACGGCTAAGCTGAATATCATACAGTCAGATGCTGCCGACCTTTAAGGCGTGATGAGGGTGGTTTTCAGTCCCCACCCTCCTCCACGTGTCAGGCTTTGTGTGGAATCGGAGCTCATTCTCCAAAACCACTTTTTGATTGAAAGCGGTGCGATCGCCTAAAAACCACTCGGCCGGATGTTTTATCACTCGACTATGGTAATTTGGATGATGTTGCCTCCTTCTCCGTTGCCGGCTATTATTCCCCCAAGCTTTTCGCTGGACTGAGAAAACTTTCACCAAACCCTGGGGATATTTGAAGAAGAGATTATCCTATCTGCCACAACCAGGGCTAGTCTTCTATCTGTTTGACCCAAATGAGATAAACTAGCCGAGAAATGATCATCGAGACCTATCCTTTTCAGGTTTGTTCCAAAACACTTCTTTGTCCTTTTCCACTAGGTTATGACTATGATTTTTTAAACTGCTTTGTGGTATTGCTTGCCACCCCATCGGAGCTCTGCTTTCCTTGCAGCTAACACCTTGGTTGGCTAAGAAATCCGCCAGTTTTTTAGCCTCTCTGTGCACATGATTGAACCTGACTGAGTTAAGCCCCTGAAGGTGACCCTGAAGTCTCTGGAAAACCCAGATTAATTTCTAGTGCTGGGAGACTTTCTTCGACTCTGATCCGCAATAAATTCTTTTTATCGAGTTAATGACTAACTCTGAGTCGGCTTCAATGATCACATTGTGCAGTTCCCATGTTTCAAGAACTCTATGCCTTGCTCCATCGCCATTAATTCTGCCATGTTATTGGTGGCTCTTCCTAAATGACAGTGGAATAGGGAGAGGATGTTACCTGCTTCATCCCTCAGAACCCCCCCATAGCCTGCTATACCAGGGTTACCTTTTGAGGCCCCATCGACATTGAATTTCAAAAAGCCTCTTGGAGGAGGTTGCCAATACTCCTTTTCAGAAACCTTTTTGTTTACTGTTCTGTTCTAGTCTGGTAGGAAGATCCCCTGCATGCCTAACATTCTGAGAGTTCGTAGGTCAGCTCCTGAGGGAGGAATTTTGGGAAGATTTCTGATTAATGAGCTGACTGTTTCCTTGATCTGTTTTAAGATCTGATCAAATAGGCTGAGAGCGTGAATCTTTTCATTTTTGAAGATTCTCTTGTTCCTTTCTTTCCATATATTCCAAATAATAAAACTGGGCATGAGAGCCCAAGCGAGGTTGAGAGCTTCATTATCCAAAAAGTGTCTCCTCCATCTATTTAGGGTGTTTGTAATACTCTCTTTGTCCCTGTCAGATTGTTGAAAAATGTTGGCAAAAGCATCCCAAAGCCTGGAAGTGTAATTATAGTTGTTGAGAAGATGTTCCATAGTTTCCTCTTGGGCTGCACAGAGCTGGTAGATGGAAGATCCTAACATGCCTCTCTTTCTAATTTTGTCCCATGTCAAGATTTTTTTTGCTGAACCAACCACATGAATAGTTTGATCTTCATCCATCCTTGATGTTTCCAAAGGTTCAGCCAAGTTTGGTTTGGAGCCTGGGAAACTAGCTCAAGGAGAATACTTTTTGCTTCCTTGATATTGAAGATGCCTTTGTTGTTGTTTCCCCATCTGAGTTGGTCCTGCCCTTCAAAAACCAAGATCATCCTTTGATCCAACATTTTTCCAAGAGCCTCTGCCTTAGAGTCCAATGTTCTGTCATTCCTGCAATCTATCTTCTTCCATATCCTCCATTTTCCATTATTTTGGGTATTATCCCAAAAATCTTTCACTTTTTTTAAACCTTGGGTATCATTTTCATGCTTCAAGTTCCTAAAATCCTCTTCTAGCAATCGTGATTCTTGTTGCCATTTGTCCTCCCAGAAAAGAGCCAGGTCTCCTTCTCTGATTTCCCAAAAGCTATTTCTTTGAACTAAACCTTTGTTCTCCCAGGCTTTGTTCTAGATAGCAGAGCCCTTTATGTTTCTAGACATTCTTATGAGGTCAGTGTGATGCCAGGAGCTGGCATATTTTTCTTTCCATATGCTAGCCCATTGCGCCTTGGGATTTTTAACCCAACGCCACCAAAGTTTGGCCCCTAGAACCTTACTTAGGATCTCCTGGTCATCTAAGCCTAGGCCCCCATGATTCTTGGGTTTACAAATCTTTTTGAATGAGACCAAGGCCCATTTTTTCCTAGTATCCTCCCTACCCCAGGGAAAATCTCTTTGGATGCTTCTGAATTGTTGCAAGACTCCTATGGGGGCAGGTAGTGCAGAAAGCATGAAAATTGGAATTGATTGGAGCACAGCCTTTGTCAGCACCAGTCTGCCAGCCAGATTTAAAGATCTGCTCGTCCATTTTCTGACTTTGTCCTGCATTTTGCTAATCAAGGGTTCCCAAATGCTCTTATGCAAGGCTTTCGCAGTCAGAGGAACTCCTAAGTACTTTGACGGGAGAGAATCCCTCTGAAAGCCTAAAATTCTGGAGATATTTCTCTGAATAGAAATATTAGTGTTAAAGAAAAATATTTTGGATTTGGAGAGGTTGACTTCCATACCTGAGGCCTTGGCAAAGTCATTCAGAATTTGCCAAGGCGGCCGAGCCTCTTTGACAGCGGGGATACCTTGTAACATGGTTTCATCTACAAATTGTTGATGTGTCAAAGCCTGACCATTCTCCTTTAGAGTGAGACCTTGAATTTTTCCCATAAATCTAGCATGCTTGATAGCCCGGCCAAGACCTTCCGTCATGAGAATGAAGAGAAAGGGAGAAAGAACATCCCCCTGCCTCAGCCCTCTAGAAGGAATAAAAATCTCAGATGGAGAGCCATTAACCAAAATTGAAAAGCTAGAAAAGGTGACAAAGGCCATGACCCATCCTACCCAGATGTGATCAAAACCAAAATCCTTTAGCATATTCCTGATATAGCTCCAGTTCACTTTGTCATAAGCTTTTTCTATGTCCAGTTGCAAGATCATACCAGTTTTCCTTGTGCTGTTTAATGAGTGAACCACTTCATGCGCTTGAATAATGTTATCCAGAATTTGTCTACCTTCAACATAACTTGATTGCTCCCCCGAAATCAGAGAAGGAAGCAGAGGTTTGAGTCTGTTGGCCACTACCTTGGATATAATTTTGTAGACCACATTGCAAAGTGCTATGGGTCTATACCTATCCGGTGTCTGTGCATTTTCCTGTTTAGGGATCAGGGAGATGAAGGAGGTGTTGAGCGCTCGCAAGATGGTTTTGTTCTTCCTGGAGTCTTCCACAACATTCAAAATATCCTCTTTGACAATATTCCAGCGAGATTTAAAGAAATCTACATCGAAGCCATCTGGGCCTAGTGCTATGCCATTCTGCATGTCTTTGAGAACCTCACTGACCTCTTCTTCTGTCACTGGTCTGTTGAGATTGAAGTTGTCCTCTCTAGTCACCAGCTTAGGTATGTGCTTAATTACATCCCTGATGTAATGTTCTCTTTCTGGGTTATTTTCCTAGGCTATTGCACGGAAGTGTTGAACCAACACTGCCTCTATCTCTTCATGGGATTGAAGAAGTTTTCCATCCTCCTTTTTTATTGATGATATCCTGTTGTGTGTTGTATTCGCCATGGTGGATCTTTGAAAAAATCTGGTGTTACGCTCCCCTTCTTTTAGCCATTGGACTTTAGATTTTTGTCTCCAAAAAATTTCCTCTCGTTTACACCAGTTATCCCAATCTTGATGATATTTCTCCACTAGATCCTTTTTGTCTTTATTAAAACCTTCCGAGATCATAGCTTGGTTGAGTGCTTGCATTTTAATTTCCACCAATTTCTTTTCTGCAAAAATATTGCCAAAATTCTTCTTATTCCAATCTTTGAGCCTTAATTTTATGTGCTTTAATATTTTATGAAGCATGAACATTCTAGTTCCCTGAATCTGTAGATCTTCTGCCCACCATTTCTCAATATTACTAATGAAATCTCGGTGTGAAAGCCAAATATTCTCAAATTTGAAAGGTCCATTCCGGGGGAGCCTCCCACTGGAAGAACACTAGCTATTATTTCCTTATCTAAAAGCATAAGATACTCCGAGATGATGAATCTATCCAATTTGGATGCTACCTGAGACTCTCCTCCTCTTTTGTTATTCCAGGTGAAGAGGCCATTACTTATTTCAACATCCACTAGTTTCATGTTATCTGAAAAGACCTGAAAAGCTAAGGAGTCTTTATTAAGTGCTCTAGTTCCACCTTTGTTTTCAGAAAGTGATTTTATCATATTAAAATCCCCTCCAATGATCCAGGGTATCCCAACATGCCTTTCCTTGAGATACACTAAGGATTCTGTGAACTTGAGTTTGTCTTCTAGTCTTTGAGGGCCATACACATTCATGACTAGATAGGTATTCCTATCCCCAACAGGCTGAATCACTACTGATAAATAATTTCTTGCTGCTTCAGCATCAATTACATCAATTCTTTGGGGGTTCCAGAGCATGAGAATACCTCCTGCAGTATTCTCTACTTTAACTTCTAGATATTCATATTTATTGAGCCACTTACTATGAAGTTGTCTTAACTTTTGAATGGAACATTTCGTTTCCTGGATAAAAATTATATCCGGAGCAGCCTGTTTCATTCTATTGTTTAGCAGTCTCTGCTTTCTTTTACTTCCTAGACCTCTAATATTCCAAGATATGAACTTCATCATTAAATATTTGTGAAGGAGTAGCTGGTAAGATCTTTCATCTTACCTGAATCTATCATGAGCTTTCCACATTCCATTAATAGCTCATTCTGCCTTTTTCTGCCTCTCTTTTTTCCTGGGTTTTTGGGTGCTAATCCCAGAGTAGATTTTATTGTCTTCACTCCTTCGCTACTCAGCCTGTTCCTATTTTTTTCCTTCTCCGGACCCTTTTCCTGAGTTTTCCATAAATACAATTGTTGTATTCTATTGAGCTCTTCCTGGGGTAACGATTCAACCCCAACAGATGTTCCTTGAATTAAGAACCCTTCCAGATCTAGGTTTTCTCTTTCTAGAATCTCCTGCAGTTCAGTCTCTTCCAGATCCATTTCACTCTGGGTCATTTCTTGGTCCATCTCTGGTTCTGTATCACTCATCATTATTCCTTTCTGTTTATCATTTTCCTGTGTTTGTTCACGGTTTCCTTCCTTCTCCTTCTCCCCCGTACTCCCTTCATTTGCTCAATTTTCTGTTGTTTCTTCTTCGTCCTCTACCAAAACTTGGAACTGGTTCTGCCTACCTTGATGTCCGTCCTTTTGTTGCAGCTTTTGCCCTCTTTTTCCGCCTTTTCCTTTATGGACCACCTTGTGAAAGCTATTCGGGTCTATCATTGTATTAGTTTTTCTATTATTCTATGTTTTGCTAAGAGGGCAGTCTCTGAGAAGATGCCCATGTTCATGACATCTATGACATCTGAACAGAATATGCTCATAGTCCACCGATTGAATCCATTCTTCATCAAAAACTTCCAGTATCACCTCATCCGGAAGAGCTCTTGATAGATCCATCTCCACACATATCTTAGCAAAGGAGGTATATTTTCCTCTTCTAGTAGCTTCTAAAGCTTTGATAAATCTACCTTACTTATTACCTATGGCAGCGAACGATTCAGGTTGCCAATAATCAGGAGGTAGGGAATAGAGTCTTACCCAGACCGAGACCGATGTGAAAGTTTCACGTTCCGGGACAAAGTTCAACTTCCATGGCCTCATATAGAGACCTGCTGCTACGTAGAAGTAGGGCCCTCCTTCAAACACTCTGTCTTTATCCTCGATATTTGTGAACACCACTATAAAGAAACCCTTTGATCCAAGGTGTAGATCAATGCTTCCTTTGGGTTTCCAGTGGTACTTGATCCATGTTTGTAAAGCTTTTTATGTGGGCCAGAGTTCCATGAATTTGCAAATGATTACGTAGGTTTTCATGTGCTCCCTGTGTGCTTGTAGCGCAGGATCATTTAAAACCACTTTGGGTGTTATTTCAACTTTGGGTTTACAAGGCCCCTTTTGTTTTTTCTCTTTTGTTTCCTGTTTTTTGTCCTCTTCCTCCTTGTCTTTAGTGTTGTTTTTCTCCCTTATGTTGCCCTCCTCCTCTTCCTTTTCCATGTTATTCCTTTCATCTTCCATCATTTTCTTACTTTTCTGGGGCTTTCTTGCCCTTGTTGGCCACAGCCTCCTTGCAGGAGGTAGAAGAGCTCCCTCCTCTGCCTCCATCCATGAATGAAGAACCCCGCAGCCTGCTGAAACCCTGATAGCTCATTTTTCTCCTGCGCCTGTTGAGTGACACCCATATAGTCATTTACTTTCATTTGATAACAATTAATCATATTTTGTTGTTATACTTATCAAATTCTGACTCCTGGAAAAATAAAAATAAATAGATATTAAATATAATATAAGCATATAAATAAAATTCTTACTTCTTTCTATTAAAAAAATTTATTATTTTTAATTTATATTTTAAAAATTAAAATTAAATTTTTTATAAACCAATAAAATTCAAAAAAACTTATAAAGTTGTGAACCTGCAAAGGACATTCTCATAATTAATTTTTTAACATATTGTTTCCCAAAAAGCAGTGTTTGACTCATATGAGCATAAGAAAATGATCTAGGAGTCATGATGGTGAGTGTTTGACTCGTACGAGAATAAGCGAATGATCTGGGAGTCGTGATGGTATCAGAGCCTGGTTCAATTGGCATAGATGTTATTTTAATGAAATCCTATAAGCATCTATTCTAATTCCAAGCTATATGCATTTTCATTTCATCAAAGAATTATGTTGTATGATGATGTTCTCATAATTTTAGTTGGAATGTGAGGTAGTAAAGACCTGGAATTAAATATTTGAGTTAGAAATTGTGTCAGGTAGTTGTTTCCTAAGAGTTCAATCCTAGTTCTCTCTAGAGTTTACTCTGTCATCTATATATAATGGATCCTTTGATGGAAGAAGTAAATTTAGTAGAATATCCACTAATAATGCTTCAAGCAAAACTACTATGGTTAAAGATTGCAGATCTTGTTCTCTATGTGAGTCTACTACGTCTAGAGTACTTATTTCTATTTCAGAACCCCATTCGTCCACCGACTAGAAACTTCCACCTATATATCCCAAAGATGTTTATAAGCTCCATGGATGGGAATATTTTTCACACTCTTTTATCAAGGTTCATTATGTAAATCAGCCTTTCACTTCTAATTATCAACCACTACATATAAATTTTCTAGATGGAGATATGATGGATTGAGGAAAGAAACACAAATACAAGTAGTGTCATCTTGGGGAGATAAAGTTTGGATTGCAACCTCTAGTCAGGCCTTTTTTAAATGGCCATTCTCTCTGTTGCATAGTTGATACAAGACATAATCAGTTTGTAGATGCAATGATTGGAGGATTTTCTACCCCATTGCATGATGGACCATCTTTCTGTATTTTTTACCCAAAGTATGCATTTTCCCTAGATGAACCCTATATCTATGATCTGCTCAAAGCCTACATTCTTCCCTGAGGATTCGATATGTTCGTTTCATCCCTCATTTTTTAAAAAACTTCCCACACTAAGGCTCTCTATAAAAAAAACTTCCCACTTGCATAGTATATTAGAAACAGATTATTCTTCCAATACTCAACCTATCACATTCAACTAGACAGGCATGAACTATCCATCTTATTAGGAAAATAAATACCATACTTATAAACAAGCTCTATTGGAAACTGAAAGAATAAATTATTTCAGAAATCCAGTACCTCTCCAAATCACCAAGGACCAACTCTCCTTTGGTCATCTTCCTTCTACCCCAAGCCACTCTTCCTTACAAACTACAAAGCCTCGACATACTTGCAAATCCAGCAAAAATAACCAGATTTTCCATTCTGGAAAATATACATATTTCCCAACATGCATTGATAAAATAAAAGTTGTATATAGAGCCCCTAAGTCTGCAGGTCTATGTATGGTTTTTGTTACACTTCCAAGAGAAAATACAGAAATGACAGTCAAAATACCAACAGGAGAAATTTCATTTGTTCCCGGAAGAAATCTTCCAACCACTCCTTTTCGTCAGTACCAGTCTGATGGAAAAATTAAACAATAATATATGCCAGTCAAATCACCCACAGTTGACACAAGTGTTTCTGATGAATGCAAGTTGTTGAACTATTCAAATATTCAAGCAAGTTTAATAGCCAAGAATGTATATGATGTTCATAAGGATCTTTTAAGAATAATTTCTTCTAATAAGTATGATAGAGAAGAGCTACAAAAAAATTCATACAAATTGGACATAGTATCCCATGTCCTGAGTGATGCTGAAGAAATAAAAAAAGGCCATATAAAAGCTTAGTATTAGGCTTTTAGTTCTTGAAAAAATATATTTTTGAGTTATAAAAATCTCTAATTCATTTCAAAATCCAACTAGAAATCTTGTTGCTTTTTATCCATTCCGACAAGATATCTCTAAAGATGATACTAAGCTTGGTAACAGAAGCCAAAAATCACTTGATCTCTTTGCTTTTGAATTAGAACCAAAACTACAACCTAAATGGGATTTCGGGATATAAGACAATTTATTTTTTATTGTTTTGAAAGACATGAATATAGTCAATCATTGGGATCCTTTGTTTCCAAATAAGAAAAAATATCTAGAAATTTTGGCTTTAGGGATTGAAGGCCATGAAGGATTTAATGAAACTATGGGGGAAGACTCATAGCCACAATGCTAGCGCATCCTATACTTAATATAGGATGTCAAAGTAGAGAAGAAATTAAAGAAGCATTACAACTTCTAGGAAATTGGAGTATTGCTAAAAAATCTGAGGATAGTACAATTACTCCAATGCATAATCTCCTTATTGCAAGGTTTACTAGTCTTGCATGGGAATGGTGGCATTAGTTGCCTCATGGTGGCATTAGTTGCCTCAAACAACAAAAGATGAACTCTTAACTCCCTCACTTCTGACAATGATTTACTTGAATAATTAGGATTGCGATTCTATGGTGCTAAGAAAGTTGGATCAGATTCAGAGCATCTTCAATCTCTCTTCATGTCTCATAGATTATGAGATGTATCTCTTAAGCATAAATATTTTTGCTACATGAAAAAATTACATATAGGAGTAGGTAAAGCCACTGATCCTACTTATATCAAATATTATATTCACAATTTCCCAAGTGCCCTTCCAAATGCAATAGATAAATACTTTAAGGATAAAGATATATGGTTGCAAGGCATGACCCTTGCCATGGCAGATTATCATATAGATGTAGTGATTCAAGAACATTTCCTTGAGAAAAGAGTATCAAAATATTTCAAAAGGTTTAATAATATGCTTACTCCTTCTTTTTTCAAAAATGTGGGGAAAATGCCAGAATGGGGATATGGTTCTTTCAATAGAGGACATTAGTGCATAAATTTTGCATCTTGCTACTGCAAATGATGCAAACATAAGAAGAAAAAATATAAGAAATACTCCTTTAAGTCTCGTTGGGCTCCTGATCTTCCTGCTAAGTACTATAAGAGCTCTAAATCCCACTACCATAGAGACTCTTTTCCAAAGAAACCTTATCTCAAAAGACAATATGCCCCAAGAAAATATTCTCTATGCTATAATTTCCATAAGCCAGGACATGAGGCAAATAATTGTCCCAAGAAAACTATAAAACCTCAACTTTCTTCTCTTTTCACTGAAGACCTCAATCCATAATGGTGGGATCTATATTTTTTTGATTCTACTACTCCAACTCCACAATCAGATGATATAATCCTTCTTCCCATTGATGAGGATAGTGATTCTTCTTCCACTACTTTTGATTCATATATTGAACACCTTTCTGATCAATTTTGTATTTTAGATCCACAAAATTGGGAGGAAGATAAGACCCAGACAATTCCTTCTAAAAATTCACAATATCCAAGCTTTGAAGAATACTACCAAAATATACAAACTCCAAGGCCACAGTATGATATATTCATGTTTACTACTACCAAACAGAAAAGTCCTCAAGAAATATTAGAATAAATTCGTAAAAATCTAGGCATTCTTCCTGTTTTGCAAGTACAAGAAAGGATTGCATTAAGAGCTGAGAAATATTTGATCTTAAAGCAAGTGGCTAGGCCTGCCTCTCAACATCTTGAAAGTTTTAGTTATCTCCCTACAAGGAAAATACATTTATTTACAGTCTTGTTGATCTCTATTATGCCCCTACAAACATTATGATAGGAAATAGTTTAGAAGAGATAAAGAAGATCTTTTACTATTCGAGATTGAAGAACAAAAAAAAAATAGCTAAAGAGACTATCGAAAATGTCAAAGAGCTTAAAAGCCTATGTCAGGCCAGGAGGTAACTCCTCAAAATGAGATTGTATTATTCATTTAGGTTGTTCATTATTATATACAAGAGGGAGTGACTGTTCAATTTCATCTCCCGATGAATCTCCATTTCCTCTATTATTTATTTATATTATTTAAAGTTGTTCACCCAATACCTATGATTAGGTGTCAACATTCCCCCCCTTAATCTGAAGGGATGTTGGTGAGTCCAAGCATTGTTCTGAATCTTTCAAGCTTTTCTCTTCCAAGCACTTTGGTGAAGATGTTTGCAATCTACTCATTAGTGGAACAATGGCGAAGATGGATTGTTTTTGCCTCAACATGATGTAAAATTAGATGATATTTTGTATTGATGTGCTTCATTCGATCATGGAAATTTGGGTTCTTGGCCAACTTTATTTCCGAGGTATTGTCAATCATGAGTGGAGCCCATTGTATTTTTTTTACCTACAAATCTTCCAAAATTTTCCTGAGCCACACAATTTCTTTTTTTGCCTCAGCTACTGCCACATATTCTGCCTCTGTTGTGGAATCTGCTGGAACTGATTGTTTGTGTGATCTCCAGGAGACAGCTCCTGATCCAAGACTCATAGCATAACCCGAAGTAGATACCCCAGTTTCTTTGTCTCCATTGAAGTCTGAATTAGAGTATCCAATCAAGCTGAAAGTCGCCCACCTGTGTATACTTAAGTCCAAAGTCTTGAGTTCCCTTCAAGTACTTTAGAACTCTTTTTTCAGCAAACCAATGTCCCTCACAAGGCTTTTGCATAAACTTGGAGAGGATTCCAACAGCAAACGAAATGTCTGGTCTGGTAGTAGTCAGGTAGTTGAGACTTCCTACAAGTTGTCTATACTTTGTTGCATCCTCAAATTCTTTTCCTTCAATGGATGTGAGCTTTAAGTTTTGTTCCATTGGAGTAGTCAGAGGATTTCATTTAGTCATGCCAAACCTGTTCAACAGATCTCCAATGTACTTCTTTTGAGAAAGGAATATGGACTTCGGATGTTGAGTTACTTCAATACCAAGATAGTAATGAACATAGCCCAAATTAGTCATTTCAAAACCTTTCCTCAATTCCTTCTTTATGGATGCAATGTAGCTCTCATTGTTCCCTATCATCAAAAGATCATCTACATATACCACAAGATATACAACTATTTTTCCAACCTTCTTGACAAACAAAGTTGCATCATCAAGATCATAATGTTTGAAATTGAGTTTCAGAAGATGCTCAGTTAGTTTTTCATACCAGGCTCGCGGTGCTTGTTTGAGGCCATACAAGGATTTCACAAGTTTGCATACTTTATGTTCATGTCCTTTCACAGCAAATCCTTCAGGCTGGGACATAAAAACATTCTCTTTTAGATCTCCATTCAAGAAAGCAGTTTTTACATCCATTTGATGGACTTTCCAACCATTCTGAGCTGCTAGGGCAAAGAGTGTCTAGATGGTATCCCATTTTGCTGTGGGGGCAAAAGTATCCACATAATCGACCCCTTCCTTCTGTGAAAAACCTTTTGCCACAAGGCTGGCTTTGTGCTTGTCAAGTGATCCATCATCTTTATACTTGTTCTTGTAGACCCACTTGCATCCAATTGGTTTGGTTCCCAATGGAGGATCAACTAGCTTCGAGGTGCCATTCTTTATCAAGGCATCATACTCCTTTTGCATTGCTTCTTTCCATTCATCATGAGAAGCAGCTTCTTTGAAGAAATTTGATTCAAAATCTGTAGACAAATTCAATTCACAATCATAAGAAACATCCATATCACAAGTGAATCAGATTCATCTACATCACTTCCATTTTGTCGGGTTGAATTTCTAGTTCCCGTCTTTCCAACCTCATTAGGGTGAACACTTTCAAGTGTCTTTGTCAGCCACTTTGGGAGACCTTTCTGAGATGGTCCAGGCTACTCTGTTGATTGAGTTGGGATTGAATCAAGATTGAGTCTCCTAATTCTATCAATCACATCACTCAAAGTATCATCTGCTGTTGGAGTTTCATGCAGGGGAGAGAGTGCTTCAGAAGAATATTCCATAGGTTGATCTAGTATAGGAATCCCCCCTTCAAGATGTGGAATCTAATTATCAAATTCTTGAAATGATTTTGCATTTGCGAATATATCCAAGCGATCAAGTTTCCGCTCAAAAACACTGTCAATTTTGGATGATTCAAGAAAGATTACATCTCTAGATATAACAAACTTTTTATTGACTTCATCATAGAGACAGTATGCTTTGGAGGTGTTTGAATACCCCGAGAAGATACACTTATGAATTCTTGCACCAAGTTTGTTTCTATGTACCTTTGGTATCAAGGCATAACATGTGGAACCAAAGACCTTGAGATGCTTTACCGAAGGAATGTTCCCATACCACATTTCATAAGGAGTCTTGTTTATAATAGCATTAGATGGAAATCTATTCTTTACATATACAACACATAGAACTGCATCATCCCAAAACATCAATTTTACATTCTTGAAAAACATCATGGAGTGCACCATATTTAAGATTTTCCTATTCATTCTTTCAGATACTTCGTTCTGTTGGGGATTATAAGGCACAGTTGTTTCATGTTTGATCCCATGTTGGTGAAGATAGTTTTCAAATTCATTTGAAGTTTATTCTTTTCCATTATCAGTGCGAATAGAGCCAATATGAGATTGTGCATCATTTTCAATCCATGTGTGAAAGTTCTTGAATGTTTGAAAAGCATCAGATTTGTTCTTCAATAAATAAACCCAACACATTTTGGTGTAGTCATCAATAAATGTCATCATATATTATTTCCATTTGCAGAAGGAACAGGCATTGGACCACATAAATATGAATGAATGAGTTCAAGTTTTCTATGTGCTCTGGAATGTGAATCATGAAAAGACTGTTTGTCATGCTTTCCTAGAATGCAAGCATCACATTGCTTAAGTTTCCTAGGAATTGTAGGCAAACCAGTAACACCATTTTTCTTCAAAAAGTGGAGGTTGTCATAGTTTAAGTGTCCAAATCTAGCATACCATAATAAACTTGATGGAAATGTACCTTCTTCATAATGAGAATTGTATGAGAAATTTTGTGCCCAAGCAGAGGTACCCTGCAGCTTGAGAAGCCTTTCTTCTTCTATCCTCGTCATGACAAGTGAGTGGTTTGATGCTTTTCTCACCTCAATCTTTCCATCAAACCTATGAATGGAGTGCTCTTGCTAGTGGATGTGGACCAAGGATAGAAAATTTCTCCTCAGCTGTGGTAGATATAAAACATGATGCAGAAGAAAGTCTGGAAGACCAGGTAATTTAAGCTTGATCGTGCCAAGCCTTGATGGCTTGAGTTTTGATTTGTCTGCAAAGTATACTGCTCCATCAACATTGTCAATAAATTCTTCAAAAAAATCTCTCCTAAAAGTCATGTTGCAAGTTGCTCCTGAATCAAGCAACCAATCATTTTTCCAAGAAGCAAGTGAAGCATTAAATAAGTCTTCATTTACTCCAATATTACAGTGTGCCACAACATAGTGAGAAGATTCAGGTGCTTTACCTTTCTCTTTGTCATTAGTTTTACCTTTGGGTTGGTTTCTTTCCTGCTCAATTTTGTCCCAAGGCAACTTGCATGTGGATGCATCATGTGATCCATCTCTTTTGCAGCGTATGCAATGAAAATCTGACTTTTCTCCTTGAGAGTGTCTGCCCCCCTGCCTCTAAAATTTCTTCCTCTTCCTCTTCGACCACCTCTTCCTCTGGAAGAATCTTGAGAAAGATTCTTCTCTCTATGTGCAAGACACATAGCCTCTTCAGAAGACTGAGGAGTTGTCTTCTTCCCAAAAGCTTTCTCTCTTTCAGCAAATTTTTTCACAAGGGAGTCAAAGGTAATATCTTTGAGGTTTCCATTTGCTTGCAAATGACTCAAGATAATTTGAGTAAGTGGGATAAAGTGACTTGAGAAAAGATATCATAGGAATTTCCAATTCAACATTAGTGACTTTGATATCATGCATAATGGATTTTACTTCTGATGCAAGAGCAAGAGGATCATCATTTTGTAATTCAAGGGTGAACAATTTAATCATAAGTTGAACAACTTCAAGTGCAGAGTGTGAGTCATAGAGTTGCTTCAGTTTTTGTAAGGCTTTGAAAGCATTTGAAAATGGCGAAATATGACGACTCACCTCTTCATTTACTGATGCTGCAATCAATGGATAAGCCTTGCTGTTCTTATTTTCCCAAATGGCGAATTCCTTGTCTGAGGTAGGTTGTTCTGGCTCTTTGTCTCCATCTCCAACACACACTCCTTTCCACAGCTCATTAAAAATGAGAGTGTGTTTGATTTTCTGAGACCACTCAACATAATTTTCCTTCCCATTGAGGACCACTCCCACAATAGATATTAATGAGTGCATTTTAAAAAATTGTGAACTGTAAAAAAATATATACTTCTACTGCCAATGTATAAAATTGTACTTCTGGTGGAGAAAAAATACAATTCTGGTGCAAAAATTTAAAAAAAATTGCACTCTGATATATAGGACAGAGGGGAAAACACAGTGGTGTAAAAATTTTAAAAACAATTGCACTCTGATATATAGGACAGAGCTTCAGAGAACCACGGAACCTTGAGCTAGAAAACTCCTGCAACGTACCAAATCAACAAAAAGAAACCAATCTGAATGCAAAGAGAGGAGTATTACCATAGGCGTATGAGAGCAGATATGGAGGAAAATAGTGCGTAGGAGAATTGTTGCACTGTGTGAATGTTGTTGGGGAAGGGAGTTGTATTACCATGGGAGGAGGAGTATTACCATAGAGGGGATATGGAGGGCAACAATGCATAGGAGAACTGCCCCACTGTGTGAACGTTGCTGGGGAAGGGAGTTGTGTTACCACAGGAGGAGGAGTATTACCATAGTGTAATCCCGCAGGTAAGACTACGTATGGGAACAGCGTATCGAAGAGCGAGAAGTGCCTGGAGCATTTCAAGAACCGGAACTTAATCAAGGTAACCACTACCGACGATCCTGTTATCAGGTGACTCGCAAGTGAGGATAAGGCCACTGTATTTGCTACAGATGAAATCCTTGCTACATTGATGTGTGCTCTACAGTCTGTCTATTCATGGGACATTGTAGTTCAGAAGGTCGGCAGCAAGTTGTTTTTTGATAAGAGAGATGGGTATCAGCTGGAGCAACGTATCGGTCAAAAATAATAATGCGGGGGTGTGAACTGAGTTGTATGGAGGGGGTGTGAACTAAACAACGTAGTGATACCAATCATTTGCAACTGCCAAAATACGTTGGAGTATCCTAGGTATGGAGGTATAGACCAACTTTCGAGCTAGCATTTAGGTAACGTTCAGACAGCGTTCAGGAATAAAAAACTCATATGATAGTGTATGAAAGGTGGGTTCAGGCCTCATGAGCATGGCAAAGGTGTCAGTTCTACAAAATAGGAAAAACATAGGTAGGAGGGAGTTACAAGGGAAAACTAGAATGCCAAAAATGGAGTTGGCTCCTATACCATGTCAGGTAAGGAGGTAACTCCTCAAAGTGAGATTGTATTATTCATTTAGGTTGCTAATTATTATATACAAGAGAGAGTGACTGTTCAGTTTCATCTCCCGATGACTCTCCATTTCCTCTATTATTTATTTACACTATTTATAGTTGTTCACCCAATCCCTATGATTAGGTGTCAACAGCCTATTACAAGCCATCAGGCTAGAAGAAACTATATCCTTAGATGAAGAAATGTCTATGGCCTATCATGAAATTGAGACAAATCCAACCTATAAAGTAGGATACAGGTGAAAGAACAAAGGGATTGGACTAAAAGAAGAAGGACCTAAAACTTATGAAGGTAGCATAATAGGCCTAGAATAAGCACATCCTACATTATTTTTGTAGGAGTTAAGTTCTTCATAAAATTTTGGATTTATCCAGACCACAGAAAGCCACAGAAGATAGATTGTCAAGTAGACATCGGGGCACAATTAAATCTAATGCAGAAATAGGCCATCCCTGCATATTTGTGAGAGAAATGAGATTCAGAGGAACTGTTATAAATAAAACTGAAGTAATTTTTTTTGCGAAATTGATCAATTGTCAATAGAAATTGAAGGGAAAAAGTTAGAAGCTGTATTTTATGGTATACAAGAAATTGCACATGATTGTATATTAGGATCTGATTTTATTAATATGGTTAGCCCAATTAGTTTTGATGTAAAAAGCCATGAGTTGATATTCCATATAGATAATCAGCAAGTCCAGACACCAATGTATAGAGATGGTGTCTGTAAGAGCAAAATTGCTGAAGAAAAGGAAAAACAAAACAAGTTTTTGTACTCTCTAACACCTATGGTAGAACAAGATAAAATGGAACACAACATCTACTATGCAGAACTACACTCAGAAAATTTTCTTAAAGATATCTCGAGAAAAATAAGAGAAGATTGCACTTCTGAATCCCCTAATGCTTTCTAGCATAGGGAGAAATATTTTGTAAATCTTCCATATGATCCTTTGGAAAAAATTATTCCCCATAAGGCTTCTATAGCCTTAATGAGTCCTTCATAAATTAAAATATGCCAAGAGGAAATAAAATATCTTCTAACAAAAGGTCTTATTGAGCCATCCAAGAGTGCTTGGGCTTGCAGAGGATTTTATGTTAATAAGCACTCAGAACAAAAGAGAGGAAAGCCAAGATTAGTGTTGAATTATAAGCCACTAAATAAAATTATCCAGCCAATTAGGTATCCACTACCTAATAAGGCTTCCTTGCTGCAAAAAATCAAAGGGAAGGTAATATTCAGTAAATTTGATTTAAAGTTTGGATTTTATCAAATTGGCATTACACCAGAAGATCGACATAAAAGATCTTTTGTTATACCCCGTGGACAATATAAATGGACAGTAATGCCATTTGGATTGAAGAATGCCCCAAGGGAATTCCAAAAAAGAATGGAAGATATTTTTAGAGATTGTCCTTGGATATTAGTTTATATTGATGAAATTCTAATTTGTTCCAAAAATCTCCAAGACCATCTCAAACATTTGCAAAAATTTTTATGATCTTGTATATCAGCATGGCTTGGTACTTTCTACAACTAAAATAGAGATAGGAAAAAAAAAGATTGAATTTCTGAAATATAGAATAGTTAAAGGGCGGATTATTCTTCAAGAACATGTCCTAAAAATCTTCAAGAACTATCCAGACAAGATCTTAGATAAAACACAATTACAGAGGTTTTTAGGAAGCCTGAATTATATCAGACCATTTTATAAAGGGCAGGCCTCTGACATACATATTTTGCAGCAAATACTTAAGAAAATCCTCCAGCATGGTCAGAATAAATGACAACGATAGTAAAAAATATTAAGCAAAAAGTCCAATCCTTACCCCCTCTTTCTCTACCAACTGAAAAGGGTAAATATATAATAGAGACTGATGCATCACAAGAAGCATGGGGAGGAGTATTACTAGAAGAGCTTGAGGGAAAAGAAGAAATTTGTGGATATGCCTCTAGAACTTTCAAAGGAGTAGAATTAAATTATCCTTCTAGCCACAAAGAATTGCTAGTTGTTAAGAAGACCATTTTACATTTCAAATTGTATCTGAAGCCTATTAAATTCACAATCAGAATAAATGTAAAGATTTTTTTAGAGATAAAAAAGGTAAAATAATAATATTTAAACACAAGAAACAATTTGATTTCTTTGTTCTTGAATCTGCAGCAAAATAATACAAGGACTATAAACTTGTCCAAAAAATTATTTCCATTCCCTTAAAGATAAATATCTTAGAAAAATGGGAAAGAAAGGCATTTTGGAAAATCAACAATGCTTATAGTCGACTGGTCAGAGAAAAACATGGAGTTTGGATTGATGAAGAAGATAACCAGTGTTATTGTGATCTAGGTTTTGGCACAATGAATTGGACCACTTATTCTCTAATCCTTCAAATGGTCAGGGAGAAATAAAAGGTCATAATTTTTGTCAGCCCTGATAATATGGTAAGGCATCCATGGACTAGTTGGACTGAAATTTTTCTTGATAAATTATGTCCGAGAAAATATTGGGTATAGAGACGCATCAATTTCATCCTACACTTGCAGGAAAATATGAAGGCATCTACCCAAAAAGAATTATGGTTTAAATTCAAACTCAAGCATCTTGGCGGGAAAATCACACCACTAGAGCCTTTAAAATATATCCAATATAAAAATCATGTCATAAATCCTAAAGGAAAAGTGGTCGGGATTGTAACAAAAGTAGAAGAGCTAAACCTCCAAGTGGAATCCCTCTTCCAAGGGGAATTTGTTTGTGACCCTTGTCCCCTCATGAAAGGATCTGATGTTGAACAATGTTTTTCAGAGAATCTTTACCCAATTCGAGACAATAACACAGAACCAGCAAGTGTAGATCCTCTAGGACCAAGTACTCAGGCTAATCTTGCAGAAGATTATTCTTATGATTCTGATAGACCAATAGGATGCTCCTATGGAGAACCCATGTGTGTTTGTTTCACTGATGACTAGTAAAATTGTACTTGGTCATATTGGTCGACTCATGTGGAGCCAATTTGTTCCCGTGGGATTTCAGCAAAAGCATCCAATGTGTCTTATTTAAAGGTTTTGTGGGATTCCTAAAATCTCCACTGTGTACGATTTTATTTGTCAGTTCTGTCTTATTTAAAGGTTTTGTGGGATTCCTAAAATATCCATTGTGTAAGATTTTCTTTGTCAGTTGTGTCCTAATTAAAGGTTCTGTGGGATTCCTAAAAAATCCCCATTGTGTAAGATCTTACTAGACGAATCTCTGAGACTTAGAGGACTTCTTCGAATTTTGGTGTAGATTGACTAGCATCTCAGAAAATATACGAAAAATCATGGCCTATAATATCTACTTTTAGGATGGTTCTCATGTACTTTGGCAAACTGTCAAAGCCCGAGGAGATGCCTTATGCTCCCTCAAGGAATTATAAATAAGGGGGAGAATCCTCTTCTCATCATTCAAAGTGAGAGTCAGTCTTGGGTTTACTCTTGCCTTGCAACTATGCTAAGTGTGATCATGTATACACATTGAGTAAATTCAAAGACAATTCTTAGTTCAGAGTTCAACAAGCTCGTGCATATGCATGAGAGTGCATGTGTGAACCTAAAGTGGCAGGGCTCTTGGGATATTGAGTTGTGTATCAGTATCTTATTGAGTATGTAATGTGTGTCTTCAGCTGTGATGGTTTCATAGTTTCCAAGACAATTGAGTGTTTGAATAATATGAGCATAAGAGAACAATCTAGGAGTCGTGATGTTGAGTGTTTGACTCATACGAGAATAAGCGAATGATCTGGGATTTGTGTACCATCATGACTCCTAGATCGTTCGCTTATGCTCATATGAGTCAAACACTCAATTGTCTTATAGAATCTACAACCATCACAAATGAAGACAAAAATTATAGACTCGTCAAGATACTAATACATGACTCAATATCCTAAGATCCCCATTGCTTTAGGTTCACACATGCACTCTCATGCATATGTGCAGGCTTGTTGAACTCTGAACTAAGAATTGTCTCTGAATTTACTCAAGATGCATACATGATCACACTGAGCGCAATTACAAGGCAAGAGTAAACCCAAGACTGACTCTCACTCTGAATGAGGAGAAAAGGCTTCTCCCCCTTAGTTATAATTCCTCGATGGAGCATAAGGCATCTCCTCAGGCTTTGACAATCTGACAAAGTACATGAGAATCATATTGAAAGTAGATATTGAAGGCCATATTTTTCTGTAGATTCTCTGAGATGTGGGTCAATCCGCACCAAAATTTGGAGAAGTCCTCCAAGTCTCAGAGATTCATCTCATAAGATATTACACAATAGATATTTTTAGGAATCTCATAGAAACTTTAAATAGGACACAACTAACAAAGAAAATCTTATACAGTGGAGATTTTAGGAATCCCACAGACCCTTTAGATAGGACACAATTGATAAAGAAAATATTACACAGTGGAGATTTTAGGAATCCCACATAACCTTTAAATAAGACACAGTGGATGCTTTTGTTGAAATCACACGAAAACATATTGACTCCACATGAGTCGGCCCGTATGACTCGGTATAAATTTACTACTCATCATAGAAGAAAATGCACATGGGTTCTCCATAGGAGCACCCTAGTGGTCTGTCAAAATCAGAAGAATAATCTTCTGCAAGATTAGTCTGAGTACGCAGTCATAGAGGATCTCAACTTGTTGGTTTTGTGTTACTATCTCAAATTAGGTAAAGAATCTCTGAAGAACATTTTTCAACATCTGACCCCTTCATGAGGGGACAAGGGCCATAAACAAATTCCCATTCGAAGAGGGATTCCACTTGGAGGTTTATCTCTTCTTATTTTCTTACAATCCTGACCACTTTTCCTTGAGGATTTATGACATGATTTTTATGTTGGATATATTTTGAAGGCTCTAGTGGTGTGGTTTTCCCACCAAGATACTTGAGTTTGAATTTAAACCATAATTATTTTTAGACAGTTGCCTTCATATCTTCCTGCAAGTGTAGGATGAAATTGTTGCGTCTCTATACCCAATCTTTTCTTGGACATAATTTATCAAGAAAATTTTCAGTCCAACAAATCCATGGATGCCTTACCATATTATCAGGGTCAACGTAAATTATGACATTTTCTTTCTCCCTGAAAATTTGAAGGATTAGAGAATAATTTTCCCAATTCATTGTTCCAAAACCTAGATCACAATAACATTGGTTATCTTCTTCATCAATCCAAACTCCATGTTTTTCTCTGACCAATCGACTATAAGCATTATTGATTTCCCAAAATGCCTTTCTTTCCCATTTTTCTAAGATATTTATCTTTAAGTGATTTGTTAGGGTCCCACCCTAACCCCCTTATTTATGTCATGGGATCACGTCATAGTCAAGAGTCAATAAAGCCCATATTAATATTTGTAAGTGGTTAACCCGCAATTAATGACGGGACCACAGTTAGTTGCAAATGGGCCGTAGCATTAGATAGATGGTATTAATAAAACCCACGGTATTGGCCCGTGGTATTGCATGTACGAGTCATATATAAAGGATAGAGACTCCCTGCGAGGAGCATCGTGTCTTATTTTGTAGTCGAGCTCTGCTCTATTGGAGGTTGCCCCCTCGAAGAGGCAAGTGAACATTACTCTCTGAATAATAAAATCATTGCTATTCTGTGTTCTGGGTATCTTTTCTTCGCATATTCTGTATTTGGGTATCATTTTGCAGGTTAAGAGCATAACAAGTGGTATCAGATCACTTTCCAAGGCCGGTGGGATCTCCAATTCTTAGCAAAAAAAAAAATTCGGCTAGAGACGTGTTCCGGCATCTTTAAACCACGGGATCTGTCGTTGAGCACATAAACCTGCGGATTTGGGGAGGCATGCACGTAGGAAATACAAGAGGTGGTCACGTCTGTTGGACTCCCTTGTAACCCCTGTGGGTACCCCTTCGAGTAGTAGCGCATTAGACAGAACCACGCACGGACTGTCTTCCACGTACCCTCTGGGTATATCGGAAGCCCCCTAGGCTCCCTTGAAACCTCGCCATAGATAAACCGTCGACCGTCTTGTGGCAACAGTACACCGAGAACAGCACTCGGAGAGATTACTCGCCCGTACGATAGAGTAGTTGGGTTGTACGGTTAAGGGTACGGTAGATCCTCCTTAGTTAGAGCCCTGAAACATTGGGCCGAGTACTACTGCCAGACCCTTATGTATATTGTGATCTGTAGCACCTGACACTCCTCAAGACCATAGTTCCCTTTTCTATCGGGGGATCGCACATCATCTATATCAGATCCGCTTGTGCAAAGGAGTGCAGTAGCAGCAGCAGACATCAGTCCCGCAGTCTCGAGTTCGCAGATCAGTCATTCCGATCTATTAGATCCAGCCGATCCGCAGCAGCAGTCTGTTCTGCAGCCCAGAGCTATCCGATCCGCCATTCAGATCTCTCAGATCCACCAGATCGGAGTTGTTGTGAAGGGTTCCTATACCGGGGTATAATTTTCGCAGGACTTTTGGCCGCATTGACATTTTGAGGATTTGGCGACTGCAGTATTGATCAGGAAGGAGTAAAACTCCGTTAGGAGTTTTCAGAAAAAAAATAAAAATAAAAAAAAATAAAAAATAATAATAATAATAATAATAATAATAATAAAAGAATAAAATTAAATTAAATAAATAAATAAAAAATAATAATAATAAAAAGATCTTACGGGGCGCTTATTAGTGATCTAGCCCATCAGAATCAGGACGACGAGCTGAGCACGGTGGTACCATTCAATTATTAGTGAAAATTTTTAGGTGGTCCCAATTGTTCATCAGGTTGGTGTATGGTAGAAACTAGAGCCCAAGCGATGGCCAATGAAAGGATGGACAAACTTGAAGAATCCATGCAATCCCTCACCAATCAGCTTAACAGACTATGTCTCCAGGTCCAGCAATTAATCCCGAAGGGCAAGGAGCAAGCCCACGAGGAGGCGTATAATGGCAATGAATACAATGAGGGTGAGTCTAGCCACTCTCCTCACGTCTGGCACACCCACCAACCACCCAGTCAGCGACCTCCCAAGTTGGATATGCATAAATTTGATGGTTCTCACCCGTTGGCATGGATAGCACAAATGGAGCAGTATTTCAAACTGAATCGCATCTTAGATAATGCGACTCAGCTTATGTTGGGGAGCATGTACTTGGACAATGAAAGGTGGCAATGGTGGGAATGGCATCAACGTTGCAATGGACCTTTTAGGACTTGGACCCAATTTACAAAAGCTCTTCAAGACCGCTTTGAACAGGAAACCTCTTTTTTGGGTCGTCTTACTAAGCTCCGACAGACGGGTACAGTGGATGAATATATTACAGCTTTTGAAGCCTTAGCCTTCCGCACTTGGGGTCTCTCAGATGTGTTCTACACAGAATGTTTTATCAGCGGTCTTAAAGAAGCCATCAAAGCTCAAGTCTTACTGCACCACCCTCCCACATGGACAGAGGCTTGCAAGGTAGCCCGTAATGTGGAACGTGCATTAGCAGCCCAATACAGTCGCCCAAATTTCTCCACTAAAGGTCGCCCCCCACAAGCTCCCAACACGACTCAAACACTTAAGGTCCAAAAGGTGTCACCTGTGGAAATGGCCAAAAGAAGAAAGCAAGGACTATGTTACTACTGTGATGAAAAATACTCCCCAGGTCATAAATGCAAGGAGCCTAAATTTTTTCAAATAGATGCCACTGACTACAGCTCAACAGAGGAAGATCCACCACTTGAGGAACATGAGGCGCTAGAAGAAGACAACCAACAGGACAATGTCTCTGACGAACCAATTATTTCGTTGCATGCATTGGCAGGGATTTCTTCCCCTCAAACTCTCAAAATCAGAGGTTTTCCTAAACATCGCCCAGTAGTAGTCTTGATTGATAGTGGAAGTACACATAATTTCATCCATCAAAAAGTCGCAGAAGTAGTGCATTGTTTTGTACGAGCAGTTTCTAACTTCCAAGTCCAAATTGCGGATGGGGGCACAATGAAATGTGAAGGCCGCTGTGAAAATGTCAAACTTCAAATGGGGGATTATCAGTTGAAAACCCACATGTTTTCCATACACATGGGGGGTTGCGACATTGTCCTCGGTGTTGAATGGCTCCGCACTCTTGGGCCAATCACAATGGATTTCCAGGAGTTATATATGAGTTTTAAGCAGAACAACTCCACACATACCCTCCGTGGACTCCAGGCGGGAGCCCCCTCTATCATTAGATCGCATAGGATGGAAAAATTGTTAAAAAAGGGCCATCATGGAGTGGTAGCTCAATTTAATGCCATCCAGGTAGTCGAAACCAAGTCTCTGCCAATTCATCCTGAGATGCAACAAATTTTAAATAACCATCTGCCAGTCTTTGACAAGCCTCATGAGCTTCCACCCTCGCGAGGGGAACATGATCATAGCATCACCTTGGTTCCAGGGGCCCAACCCCCAAATGTGCGGCCATACAGATATCCGTTCACCCAAAAGAATGAAATAGAAAAAATAATCAAGGAACTTTTGGAAGCAGGTGTCATTCGTCCCAGCATTAGTCCTTATTCATCCCCAGTGGTCATGGTGCTCAAGAAAGATGGGGAGTGGCGGATGTGTCCCGACTTTAGGGCCCTTAATAAGTTGACAGTCAAAGATAAATTTCCCATCCCGGTGGTTGACGATGCTGGACGAACTCAATGGGGCTCAATTCTTCACTAAGTTGGATCTTCACTCAGGCTACCACCAAATTCGCATGAAGGAAGTCGACATTCCCAAGACTGCTTTCAGAACTCATGAAGGCCATTATGAGTTCCTGGTCATGCCATTTGGTCTTTGTAATGCCCCCTCTACTTTTCAGAGCCTTATGAATCACATTCTCAAACCATATCTCAGGAAATTTGTCCTTGTCTTCTTCGATGACATCCTCATCTATAGTGGCACTTGGGCTGCACATCTTCAGCATGTAGATCTACTCTTGCAACTGCTCTGCAAGCATAAATTATTTGTCAAGATGTCCAAGTGTTCGTTTGGCATGGAAGAAGTTGAGTATTTGGGCCACATTGTGGGGCATGAAGGTGTCAAGGTGGACCCCAAAAAGATCCAGGCAATGCAAGAATGGCCTCAACCTAAGACCTTGAAGAGCTTGAGAGGATTTTGGGGTCTCACAGGCTATTATCATAAATTTGTCTGCAACTATGGCCACATAGCGAAGCCCCTCACTCAACTCCTAAAGAAAAATTCCTTCTTCTGGAACGAGGAAGCACAACAGGCATTTACCGCTCTCAAAAACGCCATGTGTTCCACTCCAGTCTTAGCACTACCTAACTTCACCAAATCCTTTGTCATTGAATGTGATGCTTCAGGGACAGGTATTGGGGCGGTCTTAATGCAGGAAGGGCGACCTTTGGCCTTCACAAGCCAACAATTAAGTGGGAGGAATCTGGGCCAATCTACCTACGAAAAAGAAATGATGGCCATCTTACATGCAGTCGAGACCTGGCGACCTTACTTATTGGGGCGACGTTTCCAAATCCGCACAGATCATCACAGTCTTAAATATTTTTTGGAGCAACGCCTATCCTCCCCACAACAAAATAAATGGCTCGCCAAAATGCTGGGATATGATTATGAGATCATTTACAAGAAAGGGAAAGACAATAGTGTAGCAGATGCATTATCTCGGCAATTTGAGGAAGAAAGTACTCTGCTAGCAATTTCCCTCCCCATTCCAGAGTGGATTGAAGAGGCTCGCAAGGAATGGTTTTCACACCCCGGGCTATCCCAACTCATTTCTCAATTGCAGGTAGATCCAAATTCCACCAAGGGCTACTCGTGGCAGGATGATATTCTTCGCTACAGGGACAGAGTCGTAATAGCACCAACATCCACCCTCAAAAGTCGCATTTTGGCAGAATTGCACTCATCTCCCATTGCAGGACATTCGGGCTTTCAGAAGACGTATGCTCGCACCAGAAGATCATTTTTTTGGACAGGCATGAAAAATGACATCCTTACTTTCGTAGCAGAATGTGATGTCTGTCAACGCCACAAAGGGGAAACCGTCAACACACCAGGCACATTACAACCATTGCCCATTCCGACATCAATTTGGACGGAGGTTTCTATGGATTTCATTACAGGTCTTCCAAAGTCCGGGAACAAGTCAGTCATCATGGTGGTTGTGGACCAACTGTCGAAGTATGCTCATTTCTGCGCCCTACCCCATCCGTTTACACCAACTTTGGTCGCTCAATCTTTCATGGATCAGATTTTCAAATTGCATGGCATGCCCACTTCTATTGTGTCTGATCGCGACCCAATCTTCACCAGTAATTTTTGGCAGGAACTTTTCAGGATACAAGGCACTCAACTAAAACTCAGTACTTCCTATCATCCGCAAACGGATGGTCAAACTGAAGCCGTCAACAAATGTCTAGAAACCTACCTTAGGTGTTTCACTTCAAAAAAGCAACACCTTTGGGTACAGTGGTTACCTCTGGCTAAATGGTGGTATAACACCAACTATCATGCCACCACCAAAATGACTCCCTATGAAGCAGTATATGGTCAACTTCCGCCTTCCCCTACTTCTTATCTCAAGGGGTGCTCCAAAGTACAAGCAGTGGATCAACTCCTACAACACTGCGCAACCATGCTCGCCCATCTTAGAGAGAATCTTCATCAAGCTCAGAACCACATGAAGCAACAGGTTGACCAGCATCGCTCAGAGCGCTAATTTCAAGAAGGGGATCAGGTCTTTTTGAGGTTGCAACCATATAAGCAAACATCACTCAAAGACAAGGGTTGTCAAAAGCTCTCTCCAAAATTCTACGGACCATACCAAGTACTTCAGCGCATTGGAGAAGTGGCTTACATGTTGGCTTTGCCACCTACTGCAAAAATCCATCCAGTTTTCCATGTATCGTGCCTCAAGAAAGTGATTGGGAACAATTGCCGAGTTCAAACCAATCTACCTGAATTGGACGAAGAAGGGTCAATCTAGCTTCAACCCGAACAGGTTCTAGACACACGAGACAAGCACCTGCGCGGCCGCATGATTAAGGAAGTCCTCGTCAAATGGAAAGACACCTCTTTGGAAGATGCAACTTGGGAACCAGCCACTATTCTTCAGCAGTTTCCGCAGCTTCAGCCTTGAGGACAAGGCTAGTCTTAAGGGGGAGGGCATGTTAGGGTCACACCCTAACCCCCTTATTTATGTCATGGGATCACGTCATAGTCAAGAGTCAATAAAGCCCATATTAACATTTGTAAGTGGTTAACCCGCAATTAATGACGGGGCCACAGTTAGTTGCAAATGGGCCGTAGCATTAGATAGATGGTATTAATAAAACCCATAGTATTGGCCCGTGGTATTGCATGTATGAGTCATATATAAAGGATAGAGACTCCTTGCGAGGAGCATCGTGTTTTATTTTGTAGTCGAGCTCTGCTCTATTGGAGGTTGCCCCCTCGAAGAGGCAAGTGAACATTACTCTCTGAATAATAAAATCATTGCTATTCTGTGTTCTGGGTATCTTTTCTTCGCATATTCTGTATTTGGGTATCATTTTGCAGGTTAAGAGCATAACATGATTGGAATGAATTTCTTGGACAAGCTTATAGTCCATGTATTCTTTTGTTGCAGATACAGGAGCAGAGACAACACATTGTTTCCCGCATTTAAAGTCTTCTTCTTTTACCATTTTCATCTCTGCAAAAATCTTTAAATTTGTTCTAATTGGGAATTTAACAAATTTCAGATACAATTTGAAATGTAAAATGGTCTTCTTAATAGCTATCAATTCTTTGTGGCTAGATGGATAATTTAATTTTTCCCCTATGAAAGTTCCAGAAGTGTATCCACAGATTTCTTATTCTCCTTCAAGAACTTCTAGTAATACTTCTCTCCATGCTTCTTGTGATGCATCAGTGTATATTATCTGTTTACCCTTTTCAGTTGGCAGAGAAAGAGGGGGTAAGGATTGGACTTGTTGCTTAATATTTTCAATTGTCGTTGTCATTTCTTATTACCATGTTGGAGGATTTTTCTTAAGTCTTTGCTGCAAAATATGTATGTCAGAGGCATTCCCTTTATAAAATGGTCTGATATAATTCAGGATTCCTAAAAACCTCTGTAATTGTGTTTTATCTAAGATCTTGTCTGGATAGTTCTTGAAGATTTTTAGGACATGTTCTTGAAGAAGAATCTGCCCTTTAGCTATTCTATATCCTAAAATTCAATCTTTGTTTTTCCTATCTCCATTTTAGTTGTAGAAAGTACCAAGCCATGCTGATATACAAGATCATAAATTTTTTGCAAATGTTTGAGATGTTCTTGGAGATTTTTGGAACAAATTAGAATGTCATCAATATAAACTATTATCCAGGGATAATCTCTGAAAATATCTTCCATTCTTTTTTGGAATTCCCCTGAGGCATTCTTCAATCCAAATGGCATTACTATCCATTGATAATTTCCATGGGGTACAACAAAAGTTGTTTTATGTTGATCTTCTGGTGTAATGCCAATTTGATAAAATCCAGACTTTAAATCAAGTTTACTGAATATTACTTTCCCTTTGATTTTTGCAACAAGGAAGCCTTATTAGGTAGTGGATACCTAATTGGTTGGAGGAATTTTTTTAGTGGCTTATATTTCACCACTAATCTTGGCTTTCCTCTCTTTTGTTTCAAGTGCTTATTAACATAAAATCCTCTACAAGCCCAAGCACTCTTTGATGGCTCAATAAGCCCTTTTGTTTTATTTCCTCTTGGCATATTTTAATTTCTGAAGGACTCACTAAGGTTGCAGAAGCCTTCTGGGGAATAATTTTTTCCAAAGGGTCATATGGAATATTTACAAAATATTGCTCCCTATGCCAGAAAGAATTAGAGGATTCAAAAATGCAATCTTCTCTTATTTTTCTCGATATTTCTTTAAGAACATTTTCAGAGTGAATTTCCACATAGCAGATGCTACATTCCATTTTATCTTGTTCTACCACAGATGTTAGAGGGTACACAAACTTGTTTTGTTCTACCCTTTCTTCAGAAATTTTGCTCTTACAGAAACCATCTCTATACATTAGTGTTTGGACTTGTTGATTATCTATATGGAATATAAACTCATGCCTTTTTACATCAAAAGTATATAGTCTAAGCATATTAATAAAATGAAATCCTAACATACAATCATGTGCAATTTCTTGTACACCATAAAATGTAGCTTCTAACTTTTTCCCTTCAATTTCTATTGACAATGGATTAGTTTCACCAAAAAAATTACTTCAGTTTTATTTACAACAGTTCCTTTGAATCTCGTTTCTTTCCACAAATATGCAGGGATGACCTGTTTCCTCATTAGATTTAAATTTCCTCTGTGTCTACCAGAAAATCTATCTGGTGTGGCTTTCTATTGTCTGGATAAATCCAAAATTTTGTGAACTTAACTCCTAAAAAAATAATGTAGGATGTGCTTGTTTTAGGCCCATTATTCTATCTTCATAAGTTCTAGGTCCTTCTTCTTTAAGTTCAATCCCTTTGTTCTTTCTTCAATATATTTGCTCTATAGGTTGGATCTGTCTCGATTTCATCATAGGCCCTAGACATTTATTCATCTTAGGAGATGGTTTCTTCTATCCTGATGGCTTCTAATAGGATTTTAATCTCTTTGACCTATTCTATAACCTCTTTATCTATTTTCTTTTGTTCTTCAATCTAAACCAGTAAAAGATCTTCTTTATCTCTTCTAAATTGTTGCATATCATAATGTTGCTAGGGTCCATAATAGAGATCAACAAGATTAAATAGCTAGATTTTCCTTGTAGCGAGAGCTACAGGAACTTTCAAGTTTTTGAGAGGTAGACCTAGCCACTTGTTGTAAGATAAAATCTCTTTATTGTACTTTCCAAATAGGAAGAGTGCCTAGATATTGATGCATTTCTTCTAATCTTTCTTTAAGACTTTTCTGTTTGGTAGTAGTAAACATGAATATATCATATTGTGACCTTGGAGTTTGCATATTTTGGCAGTATTCTTCAAAGCTTGGATATTGTGAATTTTTAGAAGGAATTGTTGTGGTCTTATCTTCCTCCCACTTTTGTGGACCTAAAAGACAAAATTGACCAGAAAGGTGTTCAATATATGAATCAGAAGAAATAGTGGAAGAAGAATCATTATCCTCATCAATGGGAAGAAGGATTATATCATCTGATTGTGGAGTTGGAGTATTATAATCAACAAAACAGAGATCCCACCATTCTAGATTGGGGTCTTCAGTGAAAAGAGCAGAAAGGTGAGGTTTTTTAGTTTTCTTGGGACAGTTATTTTCCCAATGTCCTAGTTTATGGAAATTATAGCCTAGAGAATATTTTATTGCGGCATATTGTCTTTTGAGATAAGGTTTCTTTTGAAAAGAGTGTTTATGGTAGTGGGATTTAGAGCTCTTATAGTACTTAGCAGGAAGATCAGGAGCCCAACGAGACTTAAAAGAGTACTTCTTATATTTTTTCTTCTTATGTTTGCATCATTTGTAGTAGAAAGATGTAGAATTTATGCACTGATGTCCTCTATTGAAAGCACCATATCCCCATTCTGGCATTTTTCCCACATTTTTGCAAAAAGGAGTAAACATATTATTAAACCTTTTAAAATATTTTGATACTCTTTTCTCAAGGAAATGTTCTTGAATCACTACATATATATATGATAATCTACCATGGCAAGGGTCATGCCATGTAACCATATATCTGTATCCTTAAACTATTTCTCTATTGCATCTGGAAGGGCACCTGGGAAACTGTGAATATAATATTTGATATAAGTAGGATCAATGGCTTTACCTGCTCCTATGAGTAATTTTTGCATGTAACAGAAATATTTATGCTTAAGAGACAAATCTCCTAATCTCTGAGACATGAAGAGATATTGAAGATGCTCTGCTGCTGATCCAGCTTTCTTAGCAACGTAGAATTGCAATCCTAATGCCTCAAGTAAATCACTATCAAAAGTGGGGAAGTTTAAGAATTCATCTTTGGTTGTTTGAGGCAACCAGTGCCACTATTCCCATGCAAGACCAGAAAACCCTACAATAAGGAGATTAGCCATATGCTTTGGAGTAATTGTACTATCTTCAGCTTTGTTGGGAATACTCCAATTTCCTACAAGTTGTAGTGTTTCTTTATTTTCTTCTATGCTTTGACATCCTATATTAAGTATAGGATGCTCTGGCATTGTCGTTATGAGTCTATTGATTTCTTTGGTGCCAAGGCTCCCTATATTAGTTATCCTTGATGTGTTTGTAGTGTCTTTCACCATAGTTTCATCAAATCCTTCAGGGCCTTCAATCCCGAAAGCCAAAATTTCTAGGTATCTTTGCTTATCTGGCAACAAAGGATCCCAATGACTAACTATATTCATGTCTTTCAAACTAATAGAAAATATTTTTTTTGATATCTCGAAATGCCATTCAGGTTGTAGTTATGGTACCACTTCACAAGAAAACAAATCAAGTGATTTTTTCCTTATGTGACCAGACTTAGTATCATATTTAGGGATATCTTGTCATAACGGATCAAAAGCAGCAAGATTTCTAACTGGCTTCTGAAATGAATTAGAGAGTTCTATAACTCTGAAATAGATCTTTTCAAGAATCGAAAGCCTAATATTAAGCTTTTCTATGTCCTTTTTTATTTCTTTAGCATCACTCAGGACATGGGATACTATGTCCAATTTGTCTGAAAGTTTTTGTAGCTCTTCTCTTTCAAACTTATTAGAAGCAATTATTCTTAAAATATCCTTGTGAACATCATCTAAATTCTTGGTTGTTAAACTTGCTTGAAGATTTGAATAGTTCAACAACTTGCATTCATCAGAAACACTTGTGTCAGTTGAGGATGATCTCACTGGCATATATTCTTGTTTATGTTTTCCATTAGACTAGTGCTGATGAAAAGGAGTGGTTGGAAGATTTATTCCGGGAACAAATGAAAGTTCTCATGTCAGTATTTTGACTGTCATTTCTGTATTTTCTCTTGGTAGTGTAACATAAAACATACAAAGATCTGTAGACTTAGGGGCTCCATATATAGATTTTATTTTATCAATGCAAGTTGGGAAATCTGCATATTTTCCAGAATGGAAAATCTGGTTATTTCTGTTTGATTTTCAAGTATGTCAAGGCTTTGTAGTTTGTAAGGAAGAGTGGATTTGGGTATAATGAAGATGACCAAAGGAGAATTGGTCCTTGGTCATTTGGAATGGTACTGGATTTCTGAAAGAATTTCTTCTTTTAGTTTCCAACAAAGCTTGTTTATAAGTATGGTATTTATTTTCCCAAGAGGTTGGATAGCTCATGCATGTCCAGTCGAATGTGACAGGTTGAGCATTGGAAGAATGATTTGTTTCTAATATACTATGCAGGTGGGAAGTTCTTTCTACAGAGGGCCTTAGCGATGGAAGAGTGTCATTAGAGAATCTCACTATCACCATACATTTTAATTGGAAAATGAGGGATGAAACAGACATATTGAATCCTCTGGGAAGAATGTAAGCTTTGAGCAGATCATAGATATAAGGGTCATCTAGAGAAACTACATACTTTGGGTAAACAATATAGAAATTTGGTCCATCATACAATGGGACAGAAAATCCTCCAATCAATGCATCTGCAAACTGATTATGTCTTGTATCAACTATGTAGCATAGATAATGTACATTTAAAAAAGGTCTTACTAGAGGTTGCAATCTAAACTTTATCGCCCCAAGATGACAATACTTGTATTTTTTTTCTTTCCCCAATCTATCAGATCTCTATCTAGCATATTTATATGTAGTGGTTCATCATTAGAAGTGAAAGGTTGATTTACAGAATGAAACTTGATAAAAGAGTGTGAAAAATATTCCCATCCATGGAGCTTATAGACATATTTGGGATATATAAGTGGAAGTTTCTAGTCAATGGACGAATGGGGTTCTGAAATAAAAATAAGTCCTCTAGAAGTAGTAGACTCGAACAGAGAAGAAGATTTGCGATCTTTAACCATAGTAGTTTTTCCTTAAGCATTGTCAGTGGATATTTCTATTAAATTTAGTTCATCCATCAAAGGATCCATTTTATATAGATGACAAAGTGAGATCTGGTGAGAACTAGGAGCGAACTCTTAGGAAACGGCTACCTGATACAATTTCTAACTCAAATATTTAATTTAAGAGCTTCACTACCTCACATTCCAACTAAAATTCTTAGAACATCATCATACGACAGAATTCTTTGATGAAATGAAAATGCATATAGCTTGGAATTAGAATAGATGCTTATAGGTTTTCATTAACATAACATATGTTCCAGTTGAACCTGGCTCTGATATCATCTCGACTCTTAGATCGTTCGCTTATGCTCATACAAGTTAAACACTCCCATATTATTTGATTTGTTGATTTATAGATTTTATATTTATTTGATTTTTATATCGACTTCACTACAATTTAGACAAGTTTGTTTGCTGCAGAGGATAATTCTTGCAAGATGATGTATATCTAATGCAAAAAAAATTGGTATTTATTCAAATCTTAGTGAATCCCATGTTCTAGAAATTGGAAAGGAAGTGAAAAAGACTTGACAAGGAAAGACAATTTTAAGCTACACGGTTACCATGTTTTAAAAATTGAAAAGAAATAATGATAGTTTAGAGGAAAAAACACAATGACAGCTAATTTTGAAGTGAATAAGGTTTTCTGTTTCAAAAATTAAAAGAAAGTTCATAACAAAGTGAAAAAAAATTAACCAATTAATATGGATAAGTTTATAATAAAATTTTATTATTATTATCATTATTATTATGTTTGTTTATAAATTGGTCAGATTAAATTGTAATGTTTCAAGCTAATAATTTTTTTTACTTTTGAGTGTCTAAACAAACTTCCAAATGATAGAGAATGTGAACTATTCTCTTTCATCCAAAACCCTCCAAAAATATTACTAACTAACATCAATATTAATGTTGATATTAATACTAATATCAATGTTAATATTAACATTATTATTAGTATTAAAATTAGTATTAATTTTATTATTAATATCAATGTTTAGTTAATATCAATACTAATATATATATTAACATTAATACTAACAATGGTTAGTTAAGTAATATTTCACAGATAATGAGAAATTCTGCTCTGCAATGGCACACTAAGGAACTAGGGTTCCTGTCAACACCATCCACAGCGCACAGTTTGAGATTGCAGCTTTTCAAGCTCAAACAAAAACTTTGTCAGGATTGGCACTGAAATTCTGAGCGCAAAGGACAATGAACAGTCCATCGGGGGAGGCATCAGCGCCTCCCCCCAAAAATAACAATAAGGAAAACCCAACTGAGAGCAGAACTGAGAATGTAGAGAAGCCTGAGGAATGGCCTGCGCAGCAGAAGAAGAATGAACAAGAAGATCTGGAACACGAGACAGCGAACAAACAAGCAACATCTGGGAAACCAAAGAAAGCCTCATCGCCAACATGCAAACCCATTGCCACAGAAAGGCCCAAGATCGAGTTGCCTAGTCACAGAATCAATGTGCAAATACAATATATGAAAGATCACGCTCTGATTGGCAAATTCATAGGTTTTTGGTCGACTGAAAAAGCCCTGCAAGGCTGGATAATCTCAAAATGGAAGCCCAAAGGTCATGTAACTCTACAGCTGGGCCCTAAGGGCTTCTTTATAGCCACTTTTAACTGCCTTGAAGACAGAAACCGAGTTCTGGACGGAGGACCCTATTTCTTCAATGCAGCAGGCCTTTATCTACGAGACTGGGTCGAAAGATTCAACCCTGACAAAGAAGACTTCAGTTGGGCGCCAGTATGGATCCGCATGTACTTGCTTCCACTGGAATATTGGGACGAGGATTCACTAAAAGCCATTGGCAATGGCTTAGGCGAGTTCATAAAGGTTGCGGAGGAAACTAAGCTTCGAAGATATACATCTTATGCACAAATCTGCGTCTACATGAAGCTGGGCCATGTGCTACCAGACATGGTAAGTCTTCTACACGATGACTTTGAATGGATTCAGCCCCTTAATTATGAACACGTACCCTTCCGTTGTAGGCGATGCCATGTCCACGGTCACCTCTTTCGTGGCTGTCCCTTAAACATGCCGCCCAAAACCACAGAAACTGGAAACAAGTCTGACCCTGAAGGATTCACCAAGGTAGCCAGCCAGAAAAGGCATACCAGAAAACCTCCCTCAGCACCTAAAAGCGCTGCTCTAACTTCTGATTTTCCGTCCTCAAGCAACAGCTTTGATATTCTGACAAATCTAGAACAACCTGAATCAGATACGCCCCTGCCAACAAAGCCAAGCTCAGATCCATCCACTCATATGTCCACCACTCCTATCCACTCTAAAACCAGTTATCCTTCAAATGCCATCTCCTCTGAAAAGCCGGCCTCAGATCTGCAACTCAACACCGACCTTGTTCAGTACAAAGCCCTATGGTCCGATAAGATCATGGACATTGATGATACTCAGGCAGAACCTTCTCTGCCACTTACCCACCAAGAAGGAGGCAGTCAGCAAAGCTTAATGGAAGAAGAACCAGAAAGCTTTGATCTCGGGGAAATAGACATTTTCAGTCTAGAGCAAACTTGCAAAAGGAAAGAGTTCGACACAATACTGGAAAGACAACTGGAAAATCTGGAAGTAGTGCTCACACGAGTGCATCAGCATAATACTCTGGGCATATAGCAAGGAGGCCAATGGGATGGGAAACATATCATTAAAGAGGGGAAGAAAAGAGGCAGAAAGACAGATCTACAACGTACCATTTTAATTGGGGAAATGCTAGTGGAATCGGGCAGATGCTCCAAGTTGACCAAATATTATCGATCCTTACCTACCAGTCAACCATGAAGCTAATCTCATGGAATGTAAGAGGACTTAATGGTCCCGGGAAGTACAGAATGTTGAAGAACATGATTTAGAAAGAACAACCATACATTGTATTCATGCAAGAAACAAAATGTAGCACCAGCACTTTAGAATCCATATTATCCAAAGCCTGGGCAGGATGTCAAACAGTAACAGTAGATGCAACAGGTGCCTCGGGAGGGTTAGCCATAGCATGGAATACTCAGCATATTTCCTTAACAGATTTCTATGCTTCGCATCACTTCATACATGCAATGTTCCACCTGATCGGCACCAACATACATGGACATTTAACCAATGTTTACTTCCCACAGGAAAGTACACAAAAACTTAAGAAATTAGAAACATTGGAGATTCTTAATGCTCCAAGAACTCATCCACTTTGGTTAACAAGTGGAGACTTCAATATGATCACACGGCTGGAGGAAAAATTGGGGGGCAGAAGAAAGCTAGAAAAAGAAAGCAATGACTTCAAAGACTATATTCAACACAATAGACTAATAGACTTACCTTTTGACAATGACATCTTTACCTGGAACAACGAAAGAGCCGGCACTCGGAAAATAACATCCAGGTTGGACAGATTTCTAATTTTAGACAATTTTGTCCATCTTGGTGGCGATATATGCGCCTCTATCCTACCTCTAGCTAGCTCGGATCATTGGCCCATCTCTTTGCAATGGAAAAATCCTGGAAACTCAAACAGAAGACCTTTCAAGTTTGAAGCTTTCTGGCTCACTCACCTTGAGTTCAATACAGTGGTCAAAACAACATGGGAAAGTTTCATTCCCAACAGGGGCTCTCTCATGTACCAATTCCAACAAAGACTGAAGCATATCAAAAAACAAATCAAAACCTGGAACTACACCATTTTTGGCAACATCCTTCAAGAGAAAAAAGCTCTTGAGAAAAGCATGGCAGAGCTACAGCAAAAGATCATCCTAGAAGGCAAAACAGAGGAGTATGCCAGACAGGAACAAATATTACTAACACAACTAGATGAAAGAGGCAAACAAGAGGAACTGCTCTAGAGACAGAATTCAAGAATCAGATGGTTAAAAGAAGGGGAATGAAATACTAAGTTTTTTCATCATACAACTATACAAAGAAGAATGAACAATACAATCTCTCACATTCAAAACTCACAGGGAAACAAAATGGAGAAACAGGAAGACATAGAGAAAGAGCTCACAAATCACTTCAAAACTGTTCATCAAGAACAGCCCATAGATAGACAACATGCAACCAATGAGATACTTAATCATATTCCTAAACTCATCACGGAGGAGCATAATCAATTATTGTTAAGACCAGTCACCATCATGGAGGTCGAAGAGGCTTCAAATCAACTAAAGGTTGGGAAAGCGTCGGGACCTGACGGCTTCACGTCCAACTTTTACCACCACTTTTGGGATCTAATCAAAGTAGATGTCTGGAATGTGGTAGAAGAATCTAGAGCCATGCATTGGTTACTCCCTTCACTCAATGCAACTTTTATCGCCCTTATTCCCAAAGTTGCGCAACCAAGCACTCCGGAGAAGTTCAGGCCTATTGCCCTCTGCAATGTCATCTACAAGATTATCTCGAAAGTCATAGCCAATCGCCTCAAAACGCTCCTCCCTCTTCTCATCTCACCAGAGCAATCTGGGTACGTAGAAGGTCGCCAAATTCTAGATGGTATTATTCTTACTCATGAAACCATCCACTCTCTCAAGAAAAACAAACAGGCAGGTATGTTGTTGAAAATTGACCTTTCCAAAGCCTTTGATAAACTCAGCTGGACATACATAAAACAGATGCTAACAGCCTTTGGATTCAGCCCGACCTGGGTTAGATGGATAATGAACCTTGTTTCCTCCCCACTTTGCTCTGTTCTTGTCAATGGAATCCCCTCTAAACCGTACCACCCGTCAAGAGGAATTCGTCAAGGGGACCCTCTGTCCCCCTTTCTTTTCATCATTATGGCTGAGGGTCTAGGCCGTCTCATAAAGCATATTGTTCGTTCCCATGACCTTAGAGGACTCTCTGTCCATGGCTCCTCTATTATCACACATCAACAATTTGTTGATGACAATATGCTCTTTGGTCATCCTTCTGTAAATGAGGCCAGAACCTTTAAAGCACTTTTAGACACATTCTCAGAAGCTTCTGGCACCACCATAAACACGACCAAATCTCAAATTTTTTTCTTCAACACTCCTATTCCCACCCAAAGAATCATTGCTTGAATCATTGGGTTCTCTCAAGCCAAGCTTCCTTCTCAGTATTTAGGAGCCCCTCTCATAGATTCCGCCTTAAAGCATGCTTCCTGGCATCAACTCTTAGAGAAAATGGAAAGTTGGCTCCAGTCTTGGACTTATAGAACGCTCAACATGGCAAGTAGATTAGTCTTGATCAAAGCAGTCCTACAATCTATGCCCCTCTATTTGTTCTCAGTACTCGCTGCACCGAAATGGGTGCTGAAGAGAATTAGGAATCTGCAACGCAATTTCTTATGGGGCTCTACAGGACAAAACAGAAAATGGGCTTTAGTCAAATGGGAAAAAGTTTGCAAGCCTAAAAAGCAGGGGGGTCTAGGCCTACGTGATCCACAACACAGCAATATTTTGATGGGAGCACGGATTTGGTGGCAATGGGTTTCCTGCCCACAGAAGCCATGGGCGCAATTATGGACAGCAAAGTATGCAAATAATCGACCGCAACAAGAACTAATCAGGATAACTACCACGCCTACAGGGTCCCTAATTTGGAATGTGACCAAGCAACACAGAGAGATCATCCATCAGCATAGCTTCTGGGAGATAAGGGATGGGAGGACAGCCCGTTTTTGGATGGATTCTGGCAACAGAGACCCAAAATTGCAGCACTCTTACCAGGCACAAATTATAATGGAAATGACATTAACCTGGAGAACAATGTAGCACATTACTAGACTCTAAGTACTATACAGGGATTCAGGCAATGGAAACCGGTGGGGCAAATAGTACAGCAAGAAACGGAAGCTTATAGCATGGAACTACACAAAGATCTTACCAACAGGAAAATCAAAGTCAATACAGGTAGCGATGTTCTAAGATGGGGTTATACACCGAAAGGAACATACACCACCAAAGAAGCTTACCAGATAATGTCTCAAACTCAAGAACCAATTGATCCTGCTTGGAATCGTATATGGACCACTGGGATCTGGCCCAAAGTCTCCACTTTCATCTAGTTGTTGTATCATCAAAGAATTCTCACATGGGACAACTTAATCAAAAGAGGATTTCATGGTCCTTCTTTCTGTCCCAACTGTCAAAACAATGAAGAAACCATTCAACACCTCATGGACTCCTGCCACATGACCAACTAACTCTGGGAAAAGCTCACCTTCAGATGCCAGAGACCCTGCAGACTTCTTGGGGATATAAGAAGCACTATTAGCAACTGGACCCCGGAGCCCTATAACAGCAAAGTTCTCAACAAGTTGTGGACTATCTTGCTAGGTCTCCTTCTTTGGACAATCTGGAAGGAAAGAAATAAATGAATTTTCAAAAATCAAAAAACCTCCTTAGAAATTATATGGAATAACCTATGTCAGAACATCAAGGAAACTCTTGCATTGCATCAATGGACAACTGAGGACTTTCTGACACAGCCTCAAGAATTAAGCATATGGGCTAACTGGAATATACAGCTCCCACAAGCACAATTGAACTCCAATAGACCCCACATTGCAACCAGGCAGCCTTCACATTGGATACACCCCCCAAAAAGAGTGATTAAGCTAAATTTCGATGGTGCCCCCAAGGGAAACCCAGGCAAAGCAGGATTCGGAGGCATATTCAGGAATCATGAGGGCCAACCCCTGCTACTGTATTTTGGATCCATAAGATGGGACACGAACAACTCTGCAGAACTGGAAGGATTGTGGCAAGGTATGAAGCTAGCTGATCAACACAATTTTTATCCCATCCTAATAGAAGGGGACACTCAAATCCTTCTCAACATGGCCACTCTAATCCAACAAGGAAGCGTGGCTTCACGAGTTGCCAAAAGCTGGAGATTACTGGACAGGATTGAAACAATAGAGAAATGGATAAAAGACAAGAGAGCAATAACTTTTATTCACATCAAGAGGGATAGTAACAAAATTGCTGATCTCCTAGCAAACATTGGGGTTGATCAGGACCAAATCCTACATTACGGCCTTCTCAACATCATCGATGATCACAATCAACTGCAAATTTGCACTGACCTGGTGCACAAGGAAGCCCAACCCCCGGATGCAGGTGGACGAGACGGCCACTTGGCCCCCTACAACCATTCCAAGACCAACTTGAATAATCCTCATGGCACCTCGTAGACGACATTTAATGCCTACTCTTGCCGAGGCAAAACCATCACCTGCATAACCATGGATCCGGTGTATCACTTGATCATTCTTCCCCTGTTTCATTGTGCCTGCCCTTCGTAGGTGGGAGAGCCGACTAAGCGAACCAACACGGGACACAGATGCTAGCTTGTTTGTTGTTTGGACTTGGGTAATGGCTTCCACCATTCCCATACTAACCTTTGTAATTTGGCTCCTGCCCCTTAGCACTCAGTAACTTCTGCCCAACATTCCTCTGTCAACTCTCCTTTCGCCCCCCTTGACTCTGCAACTGCGCCTACCTCCACCATGGTCTGCCACCACATGCGCAGCGTCGCGGTGGCACTCGCGGCGGTAGCTCTCGCTCCCCTGCTTTACACAGCCACAATTCGGCTTCCCCTGCCTCTTCAGCTAAAAATCCCCGCCATTACAGTGCTGCTGGTCATTATCCGAACACCAGAAGTGGTAGAGGCAGAGCCTGCCTCCACTGCTCCAGACGTGATGAGGCGGTTGTGCGCACTGCTACCTTCCCTCTGCCTCCACATCAAGTCCCTCACACTACATAGTTCCGGTTCTGTAGCTCTATGAATTGCCCGGTTATAGTCGCCACCATCTCCATCTGCATTTCTGAAGAGCCTGAGCAGCAAATACCCATGACTACTTCCCTGGAGGAGACGACCAGAGCAGGCCCAAGCCGGCACAGAGACAACAATGACGAGCTGGATGGTAATGGAGGTCGGCACAGAAGACATGGAAAAGCCATTGCTGGCAGCTCGCATGATGCTTCAGGCGTTCCTAGTGACACGCGGGCAGTGGAAAGTCGTCTAGAGAACACGTCGCAGGATGCAGCTGGCAGCAAGGAGGGAGGAAGTCAAGCTGCGGGACGTGGCGAGGCGGACAACCCGGATGACTGGGCGTGTCCTATCATGGAGGAACCCACTCCGGATGACCTGGCGACGCGTGTCACACCCGACAGGTGGCAATTCATTTAGTTCTGGGTTTATTTTCTATCTTGCTTATGTGTCCTTAGGGTAATCTGCTGGCTAGGCGGTCCAGTCAGGACAATCTATGGTTTTTCTGGGTGGTTTTGCTAGTTTTCAGGGTAGTTTTGTTGTTAGCTGATAGGCTGGTCTATTCAGGAAACCTGTGGGTTAAATTTGGATGTTTAATGGACTGGTTTCCCCTTTGTAGGGGCAGTCTCAAACAATTTTCATGGTTGCGTGCTAATTAAGGCCATGACCCTTCACGGCCCGGCTACTATGTAACTTTTTGTATTATATCAATAGATTAACCTTATTTATAAATATATAAAAAAAAAAAAAAAACATTAATACTAACAATTATATTAATATTAATAATGACATGGATATTAACATTAATATTACTATTAATATTATTATTAGCATTGATGTTAGTGTTAATGTTAATTTTGATATTAATATCAATGAGTATTGACTATGGGGTAGCTCAATTGATGATTGTTGTGTTATGAAGTATTATGTAAATTGTGAGATTCAAGGTTCAAGTCCCCCATCGTATGTTAGTATTAATATTGATATTAGTTAGTATTAATATTAACTAATATTCATATTAGTATGTTGTTTTCACTATGTTATTATCAATGTTATTATTAATAATAATATTAATATTAATATCAATCTTAAAGTTAATGTTAGTAGTAATATAAATATTGTTAGCAATGTTGGTATTAATAATAGTATTATTGTTTTTTTTTCTCAATCTGTCTACTCCTATTATTATACAAAAATATTACAGCAAGGCCATGGCCTTGAAAGTTCTGCCCTGAATTGGCATGTTACAAAAAGATCATGATTTCAGTACAGTGTGAACCTTCAGCAGTATTTTGACTACACCTTCGACACGACACAGTGCTGAACAAAAACTAAGACGACACATTGACAGACATGACACAGTGCTGAACATAAACGACACATTGACAGACAGAGACCTGAAACAAGCGATAACTGCGAGAATCAAAACAGAGTCGAGCGCCTACTTCAGAAACTGCAAGGGCGAAAACCCGGGCTGGATCAGTCATCCTCAGAGGTGTAAGGCTCCTCGACGACCCTGCACCCGAATTGAAGAGAGTCCTCCGAGTCAGAATGAGGAACCGCCGAGCCTGTAGGTTCACCACGTGCTGGCGCACTTGGACCGGCAGGGACAACCGGATTCATCAGCGAAGCACCTCCCATGACCTGGCGCTGATTGTCCACCGGATTCGCCATCCTCTGTTCTGCGAGTGCTTCAGGATGGGCTGCTCCCGAGCCCCTATTATCTTCACATTTTTCTATGGTGACTGAGACTATGAAGGTGGAGTTGGCGAGAGAACACGGGATGCGATAACGCACAGTGGGATGAGCAGCATGCTCACAGTCAACCCTCCCAATTCTCCCACGACCCCTGCCTCTTCCGCTTCTGGTGGCCGGGGGACTGCTCCGCCCAGGTTCCAACGTGTCCGAGGATCGCTGAGAGGCCGCGCGGCCACGGGAGCCACCACGTCTGCTCCCCATCCTGGGCCGTTCGCGCGGCATTGCAATGTTCAGAGAATTGTCGAGAGAGTGAATACGCGGAGAAGAGTACCCTGAGCGAGGCGAAAACAGAACATCAATTGAACCATAAGATCCCGGAACCAGAAAGGGACTGACGGGCCTAAGTTCGCTTGCAGAGAAGCTCAGAGAGACACACAACGCTGCAATCCATGAAGCTGCAGAGGAATGCAACAAAGCCGCGGGAGCGATTCGCTTATGGAGCGCCATAGCACAGTTAACCAGGCAACGGATGGAGGAAGTAAATGCCTCCATTAATAGGCTTGTGCGAGACCAGCTCGCCTGACCTGCCTCATAACTCGTGGCGTGTTGGGGCTGACACCTGCCCACGTGAAACGCCATCCGCATACCCTCCGAGCTGTCAAACACCCGCATCCGGGAATAATAGTATTATTGCTAATATTAATATTAATATTAATATCAATGTTGATATTAATATCGATATTAATCTTTCACAATGGTTTTTCCCTAGCCAACCATTCCTCCTTTGTTGTGTGGGTCTCTCTCAGATGTCTGGTGTGTGGATCTTACAAACTCTTAATAACAGTGAACATTTGTGCTACTGTGGAGAAGGTAGTTTCCTCTACATGAATAGTATTGGTTTTTCAAAATCTTCTTCTCACGTAGATCAAGACAGACTTTCTTATAGTGCTATGTTGAAATATGGATCTACTCTTTTGATAGTTCAAGAAGCTCCTACCTCTAATGTACCCTTAGAGAAGGAAGCCTTTACTTGTGAATTTTTTTTCAAATCAAGGGTTGGTCTGCATATTTAATGGGTTTTATCCGCAGTTAGCTGATCTCCACAAGTGGATTTCTAGTTTGTGGAAACCTCTATTGTTTGATTATTTGAATATTTATCCTCTAGTTCATGCTTTTTTTGTTGTTTTCTTTGATAATCTTGAGGATAAGAAGATTATTTATGATTATAAACCCTAGTTGTAGGGTAGTGTCGGTCTCTTCATGTAACCCTAGACTCCTACTTTTGATATGGTTACAGTGTCAATCTCCACAACCCCAGTTGGGGTAAGGCTCCTTAACCTTCCTGTTAGTTTTTGTAGCATCAGTTGTGTTCTAGCCACGAAATTTGATGGAGATGATAGAATACATAAGATCTGGAGAACCATAAATCGTTTCTGGAAATTCCACCTAGAAATGACTTAATGAGATTATTAACATATTTTTTAATGTTTCCTAAGCCTAAACTTAAGAAAACTGGTTAATTAATCATAATTAATTAAGTCAAGGTGAGAATAGACTAGAAACTCACATAGATCGACTTCAAGATGATCTTAGCACTTGATTAAGATTTAATCTTAGTCATTGGAGTTCCAACAAAGGATTATAAGAATAAGTCAATGGGCACTTGGAGAAGACACTTCAATAGCTTGATTTCCTTATAAAATCGATTTCCAAAGAGTAGCAACAGTTGCCACAAATCTAGAGATCGAAGCAGAGACAGTGAGGGGAAAAGACAGTGATCCTGAGGATGTTTTCCAGATCTAGAGAGGTTGCATCAAGAGGTCGAGTTATTCCCAGTGGGGCAGCGCAAAGGACTGCGCAGTTGCTTCATAAGAGCAACTGGATTTAGCTGGAGGAAAAATATTTTTTCAATTCCAAAGGCCGAGCAGAGGTTCCAAAGTAACGGAGAAGCGATTATCTCAGCAGAGACATGCATAAAAACTTCATCAGAGGTAGTTGTAGGTTAGACGTTATAGGGCCTATGCAAGCACTATGCAAAGGAAAACATAAGGGTTCTAGAAGGATGAGTTTTTGAAGGAAATTTGCACTAGAGTTGCTTGTGGAAGAAGGGTAATTCCCTTCAATAATTTTGGCCAGATTTTCTTGCTGTTTGGATTTCCAGTTGGGAATCCATATATTGTACTCAGATTTCATTGTTGCATAATAATAAAACCCTTAATTGTTGCATCAGGTTTCCCATGTTGGGTTTTTCCCTGGACGTTTTTCCAAAAATAACTGTGTAAAATTTGTGTGAGTGTGCTAGATTTTCTTAGTTTCCAGGGCTATTTTATTCCGCAGTATTTATTTTTGAAAATCAAAGTGTGAATTATTTGGTATTTTCCATAGCACACTGCAAAAAAATTGTTAAATAAATTAATAATTAGGAAAATAATTTCAAGTTTTTGTGATAGATGAAATTTTCACATGGTATCAGAGCGTGAGTGATCATCTGGGAAGTTCATAAGAGGAGAAGGGAATTTCGCTATTCAGTGGAAACAACAAGCTAAAATTCCTAGAGGTTGCACAGTTCATTGACAGGAAGGCTGAATTGCTGGGGCAGAAATTCGATTTTCAGTTGCAGATTGGAAAAAAAGTCGAGTTTCCTAGGATAGTGATTCCAGCAGCCAGAGAGAGCAACAACAACTCATATTTTAGCTAAGCTTATTTTTGGTCAGACGGATATGGTTTTGCAGTAGCAGAATAAGCGTCAGGTGGAAGAGAAAATCACTCACAGAGAGGGGAATTTCCATATTTCTCAGAGGGTTTCCAGATCTAGTTTTCTAGAGGATATCCTAGATTTCCAGTTGTAGCAGGCAGTGCGGGCTTTCCAAAGCAGCTAGTTCAAGTTGTTGGAATTTCAATTTGTGTGTCAGTATCTAGAGAAGGACATTCAGAAAGGGTAATTGAGTAGTCTAAGAGAGTAGTTGAAGGTGGAGCTAGGCAAAGAATACTAGTTCTGTGCATTCTACGAGGGAGTGTCAGTTTCAGAGTTGTTAGCGAGCATGAAAGGGAGGAGCCCATAGTATCATAGTAGGAGGTTTTGCGTCGGTAGACACAATTTGTCATTATATAGCTGAAAATGTAGTTGCAGTCAGTACACATGAGACAGTTGCAGAGCTAGATGTAGTGAAATAGGAAATTTGAATTTCCGAGTTGCAAGATGCAAGTACAATTCCAACCCAAAGATTCCCAGCGTAGAACTACGCCATCCAGTTTCGAGTGTAGGAGGATAGTGTAAATTTTTAGGAGGGAGCAGAGAGATTTCCCATTTGGAGATAAAGACTCAAAGGGAGTCTAGCTTTAGAGGGAGTAGCCCTATGGAAGTTAGTGCTTCAGGATCTGGGGAAATCAGACTCATTGTTGCAGTAGTTGCAGCAGAAGTGCAGAGATAGCAACAGAACAGTAGTAGCAGCAATATGAGTAGATCATGTTTTGCTATGATGGCAGCCATACCTCCAAGAGAGAGGTGAGATGACTTGGAGTTGTAGTCCCAAAGAGCTACAGAGATTGGTTAGGGTCCTTGAGGAGTCCACTTCATGGATCATTACCTGGCTACGGGGGGGCCATAATATTCAGTAGCATGATGGATCAGTGACAGTTGGTGCAGTCAGTCCTAGAGTGACAATTGCATACTAGTAGCAGTCAAATGCTGAGGAGTGCAGTGAAGTATTGATAGCAGAGCAGGTGGCTCAGTGCAGAATTAGGAGCAATCAGTGACAGTCCAGAGGCTAGTAGAAATCAGAACTTAGGAGACAGATGCATCATGCTGAACACATATGATTCAATATTTTGGATACTTGTCAGTTGCAGTTGTTGCAGTTGCAGCAACAAAAAATGAGAGGGATTTGCAGTGCAGATGCAGGTTTGGGAGCAGTATAGCAGTGTTAGCAGCATCACAGATGCAACATCAAAGTTTTGTAGTGGTTGGTGGGCAGTAGCATCTAGACATCAGCAGTGTGACAAGAGATGACATAGAGACAGAGTGTTGTGACAGGGTGTGAAACACTAGAACACAGTCCTCTCTAAGAGGGAGTGTTAGTTTTTGTAGCATCAGATGTATTATAGCCACGAAATTTGGTGGAGAGACTAGAATATATGAGATCTCCAAAACCGAGAAATTGTTTCTGTAAATTCCACCTAAAAATGACTTAATTATATTATTAACCTAATTTTTAATGTTTCCTCACATAGATTGACTTCAAGATGATCCTAGCACTTGATCAATATTAATTTTGGTCTTTTGATTCCCAACAGAGAATTATAATAAGAATTCAATGGGTACTTGGAGAAGGCACTCCAACAGTTCGATTTCCTGAGTAGATCAATTTGCAGAGAGAAACAACAGTTGCCAGAGATCGAGAGATTGAAGCAGAGATAGTGAGAGGAAGAGACAATGATTCGTAGGAATTTTTGCAAATCCAGAGAGGTTGCAGTAAGAGGCCTAGGTATTCCCAGTGAGACACCGCATAAGACTATGCAGTTTCTTCAGAAGAGAAACTCGATTTAGTTGGAGGAAAAATTGTTTTCAATTCCATAGGCCTGGAAGAGGTTCCAGAGTGTCGAAGAAGTGATTTCCTCAAAAAAGATAGTCATAATGAATTCATCAAAGGTAGTTCTAGGCTAGACGTCATAGGGCCTACACAAGCACTACGCAAAGGCCAGCATAAGGGTTCCAGGAGGATGAGTTTCTGAAGGAAATTTGTGCCAGGGTTGCTTGTAAAAGAAGGGTAATTCCCTTAAATAATTTTGGTTAGATTTTCTTGCTGTTTGGATTGTTAGTTGGGCATCCATAGATTGTACATAGTTTTCATTGATACATAATAATAAAATCTTTAGCTGTTGCACTCATTTTCCAAGTTCGATTTTCTAGGTACATTTGTCCATAAATAACTGTGTAAAATTTGTGTGTGTGCATGCTAGATTTTCTAAGTTTCCAATGCTATTTTCTTATACGGTATTTATTTGTGAAAATCACAATGTGAATTATTTGGTATTTGTCGTAGAAAAATGCAAATAAATTATTAATTAAATTGACAATTGGTAAAATAATTTCCGATTTCTATGATAAATGAAATTTTCACACTTCCCCTGCATCTTTGGAGTCTCCCATCGTTAACTTCTATTAGAAATGTAATAGGGAAATTTTATTGTCATAGTTGAGAAACTGAAGTATTTTTTACGACCACTTATGCTCGAATATGTGTGGAGATAGATTTTAATAAGGATTTTATTGTCAAGATAAATCTAATGGATCTAGACTATGTACAGGTTCATAAGCTTAATTATGAAAATGTTTCATTTCGATGTCGAGCGTGTTATGAAACGAGGCATGTAATCAAAATTTCCCCCAAGAAATTGCAAAATAATAGAGTCCAGAAAAGTAGTGAAAGGCTCAAATGGTGGGAAGGAGCTCAAAGCAAATATTATATTATATATAAGGAAGAAGAGGCCTACGATAAGGAAGAAACAAAACACAACCAAGAAGAAGTTCTTGTCAAAGAGGATTCACAAAGGAAACAAAAATAAGTTAGGAAGAAGTGCATGTCAAAGTGGATCCTTTGAACTCAGTGACAGAGGATTCCCACATTCAACAAACCCTCATGAACATTGGATCCCCATTTGAATCCTCAGGAAATAAAGTTGGAAAAGGAATTTCTAGAGCTGATCAGGTAGATGAGGAAGAAGCTAATAAAAGAGACAAAGACATCAAAGAATACTCACAGAAAGGTGACCCCTCAAATTTAGCTAAAAATACAGGTTGGGCCCAATTTTGGAAAAGGAACAAAAGTATCTCACAAGGACAATGAGAAGTCAATCAAAGTCTAATCGAAAAACAATACAAAATGGAATATAAATGTATTTGGATTTTGGGAGTATTTTGGAAAAAATTGAGGTGGAAAGGGAATATTTTTTTTCTATTATGGCATTCCTACTTGAGAGTTTGGATTGAGTCATCATGCACATTCTCAAACCCACAAGGGATATTGACAACACTGAAGAAATATAATTGTTCTGGGCCAGATCCTAGATCTCTTTTTTAATATAAACTTCCATATCCATTTCCTTAATATATATGTATATATATATATATATATATATATATATATATATCACTTAAAGAAATTTTATCTCAACAATATTGCTTGGGAACTAGAGGCAAGTGGGTATTAAAGATGCAAGAGTGTGATTTAAAGATTAAGCCCAAACAAACTAATCAAAGGAAAAGGATTAGATCAACTAATGACCAAAGGAAATGAATTGGAGCTTGGTTTGAAAGTGTTGAAAATGCAACAAGATGATGGAGCTTAGTGGAAAGGAGTCGCCTTCACTAAGTGGGCTCGCAGGCTATTTTTGGCGCAAAGTCTATTTTTAGACTATGTCTATTTTTAGACATATGGATCATGGTCTATGAGTTGCAGGATGTTGTTTATGGATGATTGGTCATGTTGGGAAAAATAGATGGACTTCTATTTTTGGTTCACAGCGGAGTGATTAGAGTCTATTTTTAGATTGCTAGGCTAAAAATAGAAACAGTCAAATATTATTAGCCCTTAGTAATATTTGGACTCAAAACATTATCTTATTCTCTTGGAGCACTTTAGTTCGAGCTACGGATGTGGCACATGCAGCTGACAGAAGGAATCACGTGGTTTCTTATGTGTTAGTTGAGCTATTGCATGGAGGACTTCAGTTAGAACTCATGCATGTGAGTTCTGTGGAGTTGGATGTGGAGTTGATGGAGTTGTGTTCAGTTTGACTTAGTTGAACTAGTTGTATTTAGCCTAACTAAAGAATACACTAGTGATGAGTTGTGTGAATTGATTGCTAATTAATTCACTAATTATTAACTCACAAAGCAACTAAAGAATACATCAGTTAACTCAGTGCATGGACAGTCCAATAGAGACAGGTGTTAGAGGTAAGTGAAAGGGTGAGTTGTGACTATCAGTTGTGCATGAGATTTGCACATGCATGGGATTGAGTTATTCCAATGAGGATTGTGCAGTGTGGGACAATATCAAGGCAATTTTAGCTTGTGCTCACGTGATTTTCACTTTGCATTGTGCGGTGGAGGTAGGCAAAGCAGCGGAGGAGATTTGAGCTGTGATTGATCAGATCTGAGCTAGTTTTGTGTGTAACAGGTGGAGATAGTACTGAGTACTTGTGAGGAGTATTGTACTATGTATTGTTACATGTTCTCAATCATTATAATATACATATAGTGTGGGGTTTTCAGCTGTATGCTTTCCCCGGGTTACATACTGTGTTAATGTGCACATGTGATTGATGTTTCATTGTTTTTAATGCTACTAAATTGATGATCAACGTAGAGGAGGTTATGTATTATGCATGTATTCCGCAATAGTGTATAATCGGGATAATCTCTGTGAATAAGTGTTTATTATTCAAAATTTCTACAGAAAGAAGAATCATGTTCATTGATATATGTAATAAACAAAGAATTAGAGAGGCATTATTGGTATAGATACATTATCTATTATTTAAAGAACCTCACAACAGCCAAGAACATTCCAAACCATAAGAATAAGACCTTAAGGCTAAAGGCATCAAGCTATTTCTTTATTGATCAAGGACTCAGATGGAAGAACCTAGATGGACTAAATTTCAAGTGTGTTAGTTAAGAATAAGAAAAGAAGATAAAAATGGAATTTCATCAAGGATTTTGTGGTGGATATTATTTGACAAAACCACAACTCATAAGATATTATTATAAGGATGATATTATTGTCTTAGTGTATTCACAGATGTATAAAATCTTGTGAAAGAGTGTAAACTTTACCACTTTTCACATGAAAGAAGAAGTTTGTGGCACTTCCTCTCCAATTGGTTACAGTAGATGCACCCTTCCAATAATGAGGCCTTGATTTCACTAGAGAGTTTAAGGAAAATTTAAGCAATGGTCACAGGTGGATTCTCAATGCTATAGATTACTTCACCCAAGGATTTGAAATAATCCCAACAAAAAAGGCCATTGATAATGTTACTGACTTTTTAGAAGAAAATATTATCACAAGATTAGAGGTTCCAACAAAAATAATAATTGACAATGCCAAAACCTTCAGTTGTAGAAGTATTGACATTTTGTTTTGATGGTAGCATTGGCTTATCCCACTCTTCAAATTATTACTCCTAGGAAAATGGATTAGCTGAATATTTACATTTCAAAGTTCTCTTTAAGTAAAGTGCTAACATTGCGAACTTCACCAAATTAATATATGTATATGTAATAATAAATTTATCTAGAACTTGTATTTTCAAAAAAATAAAAATAAAATAAATTGATGTACAATTTTACTAGAAAGATCTATTTTTTATTATCTTATACATTATTATTAATAATAACAAAGAGAAAAAATTGGGTTTGTTACATTTGTCTACCATCTGTGTACAAAAGCCTCTACTGGAGTTTCAGAGAGCCAAGCTAAAATTTGAAGCTGAGTAGTAGAGAGAATATACCATCTAATTGAATAGAGTGGTGGAAATATAGATAAGGAATGTGATGGAGCATCCTTTGTAGCTAGGGTTTGATCGAGCTGGAAAACATACAACAGGCGAGAGTAATATCATGTCAGTATGGCAACCCGACATGTTGACGGGCATGTAATGTATCAAATTTCAATTCAGATCCCTAACTTTCACAAGGAAACCCTATCCAAAGCTCATTCAGAACATATTCCATTGATTTTCAAGTGGCAGAGAGGTAAACAGGGTGGTTTATTAGCAGGTTTTAGCACAAGGTAAATCTAGTTTTTTATTGTAGAAGAATATAGTAAAAGAGTTTGGTAAGGTTGGGTTGGACCCAGATCCACTAAACATCATGGAAATTTGGGGTTTGTAGCCCAATCAGAAGAATATTGTGAATGTTTCCCCTGCAGCTCAGCCTTATTCTAGTCACATGGAAGAATTCAAGAGATCCCTGAATCCGGTAGGGGAATCATTGTTTCCAAAGACAAAAAAGGACCAAGCGAACATTCGACACTTTCCCAAGGAGGAAAGTCTTTGGGAAAAGGCATTTTGTTTCCAGATTCAAGGTGCAATCAAAAAACAAATTCGTGGAGGACCTGGTAAGTACATCCCTCTCGTTGTCCCCTTCTCTTTCATACAATCCTACTGTGGTTTTTACTGGTGGCTTGGAGGATGTGGTCAAGAGATGTGGATTATGGACTAGTAGTGTGAGTGATGTAAACAACGAGGGTTATGTAATAGGAAGGGATGGAGCACACCTTATCAGAGACTTAAATCTACAAAATTCGTCCAATTCTAAGAAGGGTTAGCTTGTCTCTTTGGGAAAATTTTTGGATATGAGCATTGATGCAGAGGTAGTTGGCATGAAGGATAGATTGGGAGGGTTGAAATAAAACCCTGCAATAATGGGTGAGAAATAGATGATGGGATTATGTCGTCTAGAGGATGTGGGTTAGAGGTGGTACTCTTCACATTTTCACTTGTTAAATGATGAAATCTCTTCCTAAGGTGATGGCAGTGAAAACCCTAAGGGAGGACTATTAGGGATTGGATCTAGTGGCCAACACAGTAAGGAGGCAATTCCATAGGGAGATATGAGAGATACTCTCGGAGTGCAATTGGAACGCCCTCTCCCAGGAACAGAAAATGTGTCCTCCTCCTTTGCAAGGGCAGGTTATGGGATAAGAAATGCTTCAGTATTGGAAGGAGAGGCATCTTGTAGAGTAGACACAAAATGTAAGAATAATAAAGGTATAATAAGGAAAGTCAAAGATAATAATTTGGCTTTGGGGAAGGAATTCACTTTAATAAGGTAATGGAGGCAGCCAAACACATTCTAGTAGGAAGGGAAAAAGGGGATATTCTTCTCGGCTAAGGATATAGAAAATTGGGTTAAGCAGAAATGGGCAGATTCTCTAGAGGGAGATATAGATGTAACAGTTCTTGTCAGGGGGTGGTTTATGCTTCATTTTAAGTTAGCTGCAGATCTTACTTGGGTTCTCGAGAAAAATTGGAGCATTGAAAATTCTCCAGTTTTATTCAAAAGGTGTACTCCTCTCTTTGACACACACAAAGAGCATATAGAATTTGTGTCGGTGTGGGTAAGACTTCCCACCCTACCCCCCAAATGTGGATAGAAGATGCATTCAAGGCGGTAGACAATAATCTTGGCGAATTCCTATAAGAAGATATGTCATTTCTAACCACCAGTACTAGAAGAGTCACTCGGATTCTAGTTAAGGTTGACCCAAGGGAGGGGTTTTTTTAAAATATAAAATTATCTTTTGATAATGGCTCTCATCTTCAGCAACTATATTACAAGGAGTTTTCATTTCAGTGTAATCAGTGTCATAAGATAGGACACTTGATAATAGATTGTCCAATGAGAGCTAGAGTAAACAAAATACAAAGGGTTGAATTGGGGGATATTGGAGAGCAAGGGGATGTACCGGAAAGAGGTGGTGATGAAATCATAGAAGATGGGTTGGGTTCTCCTTTGATAGAAGAGGTAGTGGCCCCTCCAGAGAAGATTATTGGAGAATTAGGAATGGATATAAACGTGTTGGAGGCCCAGGCACCCCAAGTTGAACATGCAACTCAGGACGAGAACCAAAAGGATTTATCTTTGCCTCCTCTGCACATGGGTATTTCTCTCTTCACTTCATGTGCTCTTTCACATTTTGATGATGTTGTTTCTTCTTTTTTGAGGCATGGTCCTTCTAGACCTCTGCCTTCTATTGTTATTTCCTTTGAGAACCCTTGTGAACCTTTGAACAACATTGTTACATCTATAACCCTTGTTGTCTCTGATATAGTGCATTCTTCGAGCCCGAATCCTACCCAATCAGTCCTAAAGCAATCCATAAATCTCTACAACCTCCTCCCTAGACATCCTGGTGATTTGGTGGACCCCCGGTCGGGAGAGCTTAGGGAAATTGCTAGAACCATTATATCTCACAAAACCAAAGATAGGACATCAATTTTTTCAAAGGATCAATTGAGGCTCTTATGGACATATATGATGGTAAACATAAAAATTTAGTAGGGGTGCTTATAGTAATGCAGACCCCTGTAGATGGTTCCTAATGATAGCTATCTCTCTAAATTATAGAGGGTTAGCTAGTACCCATTAAAAACTAGCATTGAAGCACCTCATGCCCGATTCTTCTCCTGATATTCTCTTGCTTTAGGAAACCTTTGGACCGGGGGACAAATTTTTTTATATGCTCATGAGAATGTTTCTAGGTTGGCACTTCTTTTCGTTGGATGCACGAGGAAGAACAAGTGGCTTGGCCACTAGTTTCAACCTATCCAAATTTATGATCTCCAACCTGTGGAGTTCGGTTACGACCTTGGGAATGGAGGTTTACACCATTGACCTAGCCATGGAACTTACATTCATAAATATGTATGGTTCCTCTCTGGACAAGGAGGCATACTGGAACTCCTTTTTTGATAATTATTTTTTGAAGGCATACAATATTGTGATTGGGGGCGACTGGAATTTTTCGATCGAGGCAGCAGAGGTATGGGGACCTCAGGCACATATTGACCTCCTATCTAATTTCTTTAGCATGAAACTAATGGAAAACAAGTTCATAGATATAAATCTCATAAGAAACAAACCTACCTAGTGGAGCATAAGAGTGGGAAATGCATTTGTGACAAAAAGAATGGATAGGTTCCTATTGAAGGAGAAGCTAGTAGACAAAATGCAGTTTTTTCGACAATGGATCTGTACAAGTGAGGACTCTGATTGTAGGTTTTAACCTCGTACAAAAATTACCTGCATACAAATTCTAAAAAATAAAAAATACACAATGGCAAGGGCATAAAACATAAAACAGATATACATAGAGAATTTCCCCTGCATCCCAAAACCGAGACTATCAGATTGATGTTTCATTATATTCCTTTCAATGTTACAATACATATATATACATGCCAAAGCATCCATAAACCCCAATCCATTAACCATGGATTAGAACATAATTGTAGTTCCCTTGACCTAATTTACAAAATACCATGGACAGAAAAGCATCATGCCCAAAACCATGTGTGAAATCCATGCACAAAATCATACATAGGTTCACCCACGTACTGTATGGTCCAAAAAAAAATCCTGGGGCGCTTTCCCTGACTGTAAGGGGGCTAACGCCCCCCCTGTGACCCCCCTGTGCATGGGGCAGTCATGGAAAGAATATAACACACACCCAATATTCTCCCACTTGTTGTTTTCTTTCCACATGAGAGCTTAGTCATTGATCCAACCCTGCAACGCCCATTGTTTCTCAACACCAAGAGAACTTCTCAATGCTCACAGAATTTTTCGATGCATCTGTAGTATTCTTCAAAGTGTTCATCTTTACCAGCAACACATTTTTGTCCTCAACCATATCCCTCACAAAGTGATACTGAAAATCAATGTGCTTTTTCTTTGAATGATAAGCAGGGGTCTTTGCCAAGAAAATTTCACTTTGGCTGTCACAGTCTAACCTTATAGCTTGTTATATGAACCCCATACTTGAACACAATATGCAACCAAACTGCTTCCTTTCTTGCATCAATGGCTACCATGTATTCTGCCTTTATAGTTGAAAATGCCACTATAGACTGTCTCTTACTCATCCAACTGACTACACCTCCAAATAGGTTAAACACATACCCACATGTATATCTTCTATGATCCATATCTTCAGCCCAGTCTGCATCAACAAAGCCACGGATGTCCAAAACTATGTCCAATCCTAGTCTTCCTTTGTAGCACAAACCAAAATCACTAGTGCCACACAAATACCTGAAAACCCGCTTCATTGTTGTCTAACGATCCTTCCCTAGTTTTGACATAAACCTGCTCAATACTCCTAGTGCATGTGCAATGTCTAGTCTAGTTCAGACCATTGCATACATTAGGCTACTGAATGCAATTGCATATGGAACATGGGACATGTCCTCTTCCTCTTCTTATGCCTTGGGACATTGTTCAAAATATAACTTTACACCTACAGGAATAGGAACCTTCACCGGTTTACTATATTGCATATTAAACCTTTGTAGTATTGTCTCGACATACTTCCTCTGGTTTGAACATAACTTCCTATTTGCCCGATCTCATTTAATTTCCATGCCCAAAATATAGTTTGCAGCACCAAGATCTTTCATGTCAAATCTGGATGACAATTGGGTCTTCAAATCCTGGATAATTTCTTTTTCATTTCCAACCAGCAACATATCAGCCACATACAAGACCATATAAATAACATTGTCACCAATTAATTAAAATATATACAGTGATCTTATTTTCTTCTGGTGAAGCCAAGTCCTCGTATAAATGTATCAAGTTTCTGAGACCACATCCTTGGTGACTTTTTTAACCCATACAGAGACTTTTTTAGCTTGCATACCAGTTCTCTCTTACCCTTCACCACAAAGCCTTCAGGTTTCTTCATGTAGATCTTTTCTTCCAGATCCCCGTGAAGAAATGATGTCTTCACATCCATCTGTTCTACCTCAAAATCAAAAGCAACAGTAACAGATAAAAGTAATCTAATAAAAGATACCTTGGCAACAAGAGAAAAAATATCACCAAAATCAATTCCCGACACTTGGAAATAACCCTTTTCTACCAACCAAGCTTTGTATTTCTCCACTTTGCCTTCTGCATTCATCTTCTTCTTAAACACCCATTTGGTGCCAATGGGTTTCCTTCCAATCGGAGACTCCACCAAATCCCAAGCCTCATTTTTGTGCAAAGATGCCATTTCATCAACCATGGCCTCTTTCCATAGTTTGCCATCCTCTGAATCTACTTATTCCCTCATAGTTCTGGGATCATCATCAATAATAGTTAAAGAAAAATTTGAATAGAAATCAGATGGACTATACCTTTCTAGTTGCCTTCTTTCTCGAATTGATCTTCTCACAGCTAGAGTTTGCGACTCTTCATCTTCTGATTCCTCTGATGTTGTAAAGTCTGATTCTTCCTCCCTTAGCTCAAACTCTATCTTCTCAAGTTCCTTTGATAGGACTTCATGTTTAATAACATATTTCATCTCTCTAAACACAACATCTCGGTTGTACACAACCTTCCTTGTTTCTGGGTTCCAAAGTTTATAACCTTTTAAACCATCCTTATACCCAATAAAGAAGCACCTTTCAGATTTACTATCCAACTTTGTTCTTTTCTCCTTTAGAACATGTACATATGAATCACATCCAAACACCCTCAGATGTGAAAGAGAAGGTTTCTTACCAGTCCATACATCTTGTGGAGTATTATCCTCCAACGCTGATGAAGGTGATCTGTTGACTAGGTAACATGCAGTGTCCACCGCCTCTTCCTAGAATTCTTGTCCTAACCCAGCACCACTAAGCATGTTTCTTGCCCTTTCCATCAATGTCTTGTTCATTATTTCTACAACTCCATTTTGATGAGGTGTGTATGGAATAGTCTTATGTCATGATATACCACACTTCTTATAGAACTCTTCACATTCCTTCTTGCAAAATTCTCCACAGTTATCTGTCCTCAACACCTTTATCTTCTTCTCTGTCTGATTTTCCACCAGAGCTTTAAATTCTTTAAACCTGTCAAAGACTTCATATTTCTTCCCGAGGAAATATATCCAAGTATTCCTTGAGAAGTCATCTATAAATGATACATAGGACACATAAATACCCAGTGACGGAACCGACACAGGTCCAAACACATCACTATGCACAAACTCTAATATATGTTTCACCCTCTTAGCACCAAAGGGAAAACTCACCTGATTCAGCTTCCCATATACACAATTTTCATAGAAATAAAAATCCAGAGAGAAATTAAATATAACTTATACCATACCATTACCATGAAGTATTCGAAGGCCCTTCTCTCCAATATGTCTAAGCCTTTGATGCCATAGCATGGTCTTTTCTCTAGAGACCACTAGATTTTCTGCTCCACTTTCAAGAACCACAGAACCATTAGACCCATCAATAACAGTGCTACCCTGAAGCTTGTACAGATTTCCAATCCAAACTCCTCGCATCAATACCAGTTCTCCCTTAACCATCTTGTAGGTATCTTTCTCAAACACTGTTTTTACACTTGCATCATCCAGCTTGCTTACAGAAATCAGATTTCTGGCCAATGTAGGAATATATAGAACACCCAGAAGTGTTATAATCCTTCCACCTTGCAAATTCAACTTGAATTTTCCGTGACCAAAGGTTCTAGCCTTCCTTTCATCCCCTAAGAAGACATCACCACTATCATATTTCTCATACTCGAACAACCACTCTCTATGGGGAGTGAAGTGAAAGGATGCACCTGAGTAAATCAACTATGCTTCATGATCTACATGTGTACTTGAAGAAGAATCCAAGTACACATCCCCACCTTCATCTGAGATGGTTTTCGTCTCTGCAGAAGGAGCATCATCAGATCCCTTTCCTTTCTCAGGAGTTTTATATTTACAGTCCCTTTCGAAGTGCCCTTCCTTTCCGCATTTCCAGCACAGCTTTACAGGTTTTCCCGGAGATTTAGATCTCCCTCTAGATTTAGATCTCCCACTCGAGGACTTATTTTTGTTTTTGTTTTGGGACCTTCCTTGTACAGACAAGGCATCACCATTCTGGCCCTCCATATTTTTCCATCTCATCTCCTCTGACAGCAAGGATGAGACTATTTCATCAAACTGTAAGGCAATTGCATTGCTACCAATTACAACAACCATACTATCCCATGAATCTGGTAGAGAAGACAAGAAACCGATGCACTTATCTTCATCTAAAATTTTAATATCAACATATAATAACTGGCTTGCCACAGTATTAAAGTCGTTCAGATGCTCTATCATTGAGCCTCCATCTTTCATCCTCAAGCTATACAACTTTTTTCGTAGAAACAATTTATTCACCAGAGACTTGGATTGCTACAACGTCCCTAACTTGTCCCACAAAGCCTTCATCGAATCTTCCCCTAATACATTCAATAACACTGAATCTGAGACACACAATCGTAATGTGCTCTTTGCCTTCTAATCCAACTTTGCCCAGTATTCAGCTGACATTGTTGTTGGTTTAGTACCTGGATCAACTGCGATCCACTAATCTTTATACACTAGCATTGAGTTTCCACAACTCAAAAGTCTGACCATTAAATTTCTTGATCTCTACATTTCCACTGCTTGCCATCTTCTTTCACCACAAGAATCGATCCCGCAGATCTCCCACTGAACAGGGACTACCACAGGCCCAAGCAAAACCCCTCAGTAGCAAAGGCGTCCTCTTGAATCCAAAACAGCTCTGATACCAAATGTAGGTTTTAACCCCGTACAGAAATTACCTGCATATGAATTCTAAATAATAGGAAATAAACAATGGCGAGAGCATAAAACATAAAACAAATATACACAGAGATTTTCCCCTGCATCCCAAAACTGGGACTACCAGATGGATTTTTCATTATATTCCTTTCAATATTACAATACATATATATACATGCCGAAGAATCCATAAACCTCAATCCATTAACCCTGGATTAGAACATAACTGTAGTTCCTTAACCAGATCTACACAATACCATGGACAAAAACCATCATGCCCAAAACCATGTGCGAAATCCATGCACAAAACCATAGATAGGTCCGCCCACCTAATATAGGGTACAAAAAACAAATCTCGGGGCGCTACCCCAGACCCTGTGTAAGGGGGCTACCGCCCCCCTACATACCCCCCTTGCTACGCCCAATGCAACGTATAGGGGGGGCTACCGCGCCCTGCACGGCCCCGCCGGCCACCCCCCCCCCCAACCCATGGGGTAGTCATGGAAAGAATATAACACACACCCAAAACTGATCACAACCCTATTTATTTAGATCTTAGAAATGGGAACAAGAAAAAAGGTAGCCCTTTCAAGTTTAATCCGTCATGACTCAAGGAAGAGAGATATGTACATTTAATCAAAAATAATTGGGTTTCCTACATTTTGGACAAGATAGCCTTATTGGAAGCTTGTTGCAGATGAGGCCTTAAAAACCTCTCTACCCTTGCTTTGTCTCTAGCGACAAAATCTAGCTAGAGGCTTATTGCAGCTAACAACCTATGGATGACTGTTGTGAACAAGAAGTATCTTTTCCCTCTCACTTTTGATGAGTGGATTCAGAATCCTTTCAAAAAGGTCCCAAACTCTTCATCCATCTAGAAGGAAACAATGGAAGCTTTTGTGCTAGTAGACTCAAGATTGGCGTGGAAGGTAGGAAATGGATAAAAACTAAGGGTGGTATTAGACCCCTGGGTGGGTGGGGAGGAGAACTATAGGTTGCCTTCATGTTTGATAGATAGACTGAATGACGAAGGAATTACCTTCTTAAATTAGGCCTTAAACTTTCAAAAATCAACCTTTTGGGCCCAAGAATGGTAGAGTGTTGGACAACTTCATCTAAATGGTGCCTTTGCAATTATGTGGCAAGAGTTCAAAACAATATTGAGAAGATCCCACATTAAATTAAGATATTAAGAAGAATACCTTAAATGGATCTTTGCGCCCTCAGAGAACTACTTGCCTAAACTAGGATATAGGATCCTAATTGAAAGATAGTAGTAGAGAAACCCCGAATGGTGGTGGAAGCGTCTTTAGAAATTGGAATGCCCTGCAAAGGCAAAGTTATTTCTTTGGTTTGTTATAAAATACAAGGCCCCAACCTGGGACAACCTCCAAAAGAGGAATAAAGAAGGGTCGGGTGGTGTGTGTTATGTAAAAATGTGGTGGAATTGGTGGACCATGTGTCTTTGTTCTGCGCTTTTACTTTGAATATCCTAGAAAATGTCAAACAGACGATGGGTTTAAACATTGACTAGCGATGACGGAATTTCAGGGACTAGCGAGCCTCCCTTGAAACTCCTCATGTCTTTTATAGAGAATTTTAAGAGTTTCTGATGCATGAGCATTTAGACCTAGTCATCAATGTGATGGTATGATCACATGTTGTGGCTAACAAAGGGTTGGAAGACAAGAGATTAATTAATTTTATTAATTTAAATGTATGAGAGTGTTTTATTTGTTGTCAAAATTTGAGCAAAAAATGGTATAAGTAGCTGATTGATCCTCCCTGCGTGGAGATCAGGCCAAGAATTTAGATTATCTGGTTTGAATAGGATATGAGGGATTTGAAAGCTTAAATTAGCATTTGTTTGACAAAAGGGTGGAGTAAAAATATTCTTTAGGGAAGAATGAGATATTTCTGGATCTGAACTAAATGGGTTCATGAATCTGCATTTTGTATAAATTGTAATCTTTTGGAATGAGTGAAGTGGTTAGATTCAGATGGAAAGATAGGATGGATGAGTGAGGGCAGAACTGAAACAGTTGAGTGTGACTGTTTCTTCTGTAAATATTTATCAATATGAATACAGTGTGGATTGTGTATTTCTTTGTGTAATTTAGTATTGAGTGTGTTTATAACTTTTAGTCTCTAGATTGAGGATCTGAGAATTACTGTGTTTGTTGATACTCAGAATATAGGATAAGAGTGTGTGTTCTGTATATAACGCAGAAAATTGGTTGATGTGGATTATCCCTACCAGATTAGCAAACAGAGATTGAATGAAGGAATGAATCATCATTATAAATATGGTTGATCAATGATGATCTGTTTGTGAGAAGATCGTAAGTGTTCTATAATGAATGTGCATGCGGTTTAATATAGGAAACAAACCTGAAACATCAAAAGACTAAGTTGATTGATAATTTGTGAAGAAACCCCAAAATAAGTCAGGACTGTTCGTTGGTTGGCAGATCCGACGGTGAACAGCAACTGCGGGGGTAGGAGAGTACGGATTTCTTGATCGTGGCTGAAGCCCCGCACTCGCTCCTAGCCGTCGATCTCATATTCAAACTCTTAGATCACAGTCAATTGCGGGGGTTAAGCCCGTTTTTAAACCATGTGCTAGTTGAAGTCCCGCAAACCATAGATTTGATGGCCTCTTATATCCAACAGATATCACGTCATAAAGTGATCGAACTTTAATTTCAAAAATGGACCCGAAAATCTATACATCAAGGATTTATATTCCTTATCGGCTCCATAAGAGTGGTCAAAGTCGGTGGAAAATTCAGACCCGATATGTTATCAACACGGGTTAAATCTATTTGAGATTCGGTCGGATGCAGTCGAAGTGGGACCAGGCACATTGACATGTTATATCTTTGTTTTTCGTTGATCGGTTGTATAGTCGGGTTTTCTATTGTTTTGAGTTCCCATAATTTGATGGGATTTTGTTAAGTTAAGTGAACATGGATTTAATTAGTTTTATTTCCGAATTTATGAAAGGGTGTAACCTTGCTTCACTTTGGAGGTTATGTGGGCATAACTCATAGGTCCACATAGCATTTTTAAAGGATGTCAGTTACGTGGCATCAGTTTCAAGGGCCTCTCCAGTGCTGGGATAGAAATCTTAATCTTGAAACTCATGTGTTGGGCTCTAGAAAAAGATTGTCTATCCATACAGATTTTTGGCGATTCTCTCAATATGATAAATTGGTTCAATGTTGTCCACAAGTGTCATTACAACCAATTTTTGTTGCCTATCTTAGAAGAAATCTTTCAGTTAAAATCAACTTTTAATTATATTTCATGCCGCCACATATAAGACTCCTTATTTAAGGAGGGTACTCGAGGATCAGGGCACTTGGCAAATCAATGAGTCCATAGATGGAATAGTACCAGACTAGTCTTATCTCCATTTTTTAAGGCCATATATGCATATCCAGATCATCATTTTTGTTGAGATTTTTTTGTTGTTATTTCCTTTTTGTTTTTTCACCATTTTCTATGTTTGATGTCAGACACGCTGATTAGGACAAGAATTAATGTGCAGAGAAATTATAGACTATTATGTTTATGATATAATAGACAAAACACTATTTTTTTTAACTGATTCGGGATAAAAGACTTTTTCATTCCCAACCCAGTTTTTATCTAATTTTTTTCTATACTACTATATAGTGAAATGCTTAAATACACGTGTTTATATAATTTTTATACATCTTAATCGATAATTAAGATTTTTCAAAAAATACATCAAAAATAAATAAAAATATTTTTAAATAATAACATAGCGTAAAAATTAAAATTAAATCAAAATAAAGTTGAACATACGACTAAGTGCTGGAAATTCAACGCCCTGGAGTATGCCGTAAAACTGCTTCTGCTTGGCTAAGAGCTCGTCTTCCTCGGACGTAAGGAAACAGGTTAACGGCCCAAGACCCAGAGGCATCTGGCAGGAGTGAGAGCCTGCTCCCGATTACGGACCACCAGCAGGGTTATGTCAGGTGGCGTGGTTTTCCTATTTAACAGTGATGAGTCATCCCAGCATTCGCGGATAGCAGCCAGAGATGGTTGTCCTCACTGTTGGTTTGACACCTGAGTTGATAGGTTTTACCACCTTCGGAAAAAAAAAAAAGTGCTGGAAATTCAAAAACATCTTAAATGCTATTTTGAAATTGTTATCATATTTAGTAATTTAATTTTATTCTATAATAATTAATCATAACTTTTTATTATACTTATCCATTCTAGCTTGGGAAAAAAAATAAACAATAAACTTTTTAAAAACAAAAAATTAATCATATAAATAAATTTCTAACTTCCTTTTTACCAAAATGCATGTTATATTATTATTTATGTTTAAAAAAATTAAAATCAAATTTTTATATAAACCACCCGAATTAAATTTAAAAAAAAAAACAAAAAAATTCTTATAAAATTGTGAGCATGCACAGAATATTCTCATAAGATTGTTTCCTAAAATCGGCCTGGAGTATGCCGTAAAACTGCTTCCTTGGTTAAGAGCTCGTCTTCCTCGGACTTAAGAAAACAGGTTAACGGCCTAAGACCTAGAGGGATCTGGCAGGAGCGAAACCCTGCTCCCTTACGGACCACCAGCGGGTTATTACAGGTAGCTTGATTTTCCTTGATAACAGTGATGAGTCAAACCGACATTCACGTATAGCAGCCAGAGATGACCGTCCTCACTGTTGATTTGACACCTTAATTTGATAGATTTTACCACCTTCCAAAAAAAATGGTTTCCCAAAAAGCACGCTCTACAACTAAATGATTAAATTATTTCATTCGTCGAACTATGAATTTTATATTTATTGGCATTTTGTATCGACTTCACTGCAATTTAGGCAAATATGTTTGCTGCATAGGATATATATATATACTAAAAAAGGCTGACAACTATTCCAAGCTCGGGAAAGGAAGTGAAAGAGACTTCATTGGGAAATATAATTTTAAGTTTGTTGGTTACCATGTCTTAAAACTTGTAAAGAAGTAAAGCGAGTTAATAGAAAAAACATAACGACAACTCACTCTTAGGTTTAACTGGGTTTTTATTTTTAAATTAGGAAAAAAATAAAAAACCATGGATCATTTAGATATCTAGATAAGTTGATAATGAATTTTATTTTTTCTGGTTAACTAGCTAGATAATTGATAAGGTTTTAAATTAATGATTTTTTTTATTATTAAATATTTTAAAATAGTTATAAATTAAAATATATTTTATTATAACTATTATATTTTAGAAATTTATATTTAAATTTAATTAATAAATATATAAAAAAATAAATACTTATAATATTTTATTTTATTATTTAAAAAAAAAAATATTATAAAAAATAAAATAAAAAAGAAAGTTAAATATGTGATTATATGTATTATCAAAATTTTAATAAAATTAAAAATAAAAATATTTGTATATAAATATGTGAAATTTATATAAACATAAATAATATTATAAAAAACAACATAAATTCATTTTAGTTCTTAATCTATATTAAATAATATAAAATACACATCTATTATATTTAAATTATTTTTATTTTTAAAATAATTTTATAATTAATAATTTTATTAAAAATAAAACTGAAAAAATAAGGATAATAATAATAATAAATAAATCTTATATATTAATACTTTATTTTAAAAAAAAAAAACTTTTAAAATTCTAATCGTGCACCGAACATTGTCATGATTAAATATTTATAAATATATTTCTCATAAAAGAAGAGACCTTAGAAATAATTGATTATATTATTTGATTTGTATTGAATTTTACTATAATTCTAGAAGCATGGCATATATTTATATAAAATGCGCATGGAAAAAAATGACAACGATTATAACCTAGGCGAATCCCATGTTCTCCTAATTGAAAAAGAAGTGAAAGAGATTTCATAGTCCAAAAAAATTCACATGGAAACTTTAACGGAAGAAAAGAGAGTTTTTAGGAATGAAATAATGATAACACCGGATGTGAGGGATCAAATTTTTTATTTTTGGAGGTGTAAATTTATTTTTTGAGTGTAAAACTTGAGGAAAGGTTTGCACCTCGAGAGATTTGATCCCTCTTGGCGCTTGATAGATCCAGTGTTAAGATGGATCTAGGTTGGTTTTAGTCGTGTGGGGTCACACAAAATTTGCTCGCTTGATAGATCCAGTGTTAAGATGGATCTAGGCTGGTTTCAGTCGTGTGCGGTCATACAAAATTTGCTAAACATCTAATTATTTTGATCATTTTAAATACGTTAAATATGTCTAAGATTAATTTGGTCAATTTAATTTAAAATTTTCTTAGTTACCTCAATTTGTTGAGATGAGAGAGACTCTTAGTAACTTGAATCATGAAAAATGATGAAATACAAATTTTGAGTGCAAAGTGTCAATGTAACAATTTTGATAGATAGAAAATGTGAATACTAAGAATATAGTCTATTACAAACAATCTTCATTGCAATCAATCTGAAGCTATTTTCTTCTACTATTTCTATTATCACACCTATTATTTTTTCCATTTTCTCTTATCGATCATATGAAAATAGTAGTTGGAAGCATAGATCATTCAAATATTTAACTTTCTTCTACTATTTCTATTATCACACCTATTATTTTTTCCATTTTCTCTTATCAACCATATGAAAATAGTAGTTGGAAGCATAGACCATTCAAATATCTTCATTGCTCTCCAATATTAGTAGTAGTTTTCTCCAAAGTCAATCATTCTGAATTATGAGTGTTAAACCCCAAATAATTGTCAATGGTAGTTATTTTCTATTACTGTTTTGGAATGCGAAGTAATTAACAATGTTGAATGGCAATAATAAGAATGTAGCCAATTATAAATAGTTTATAGTTTCAAGAAGCAAACATTTGGGGTAAGCAAACATTTTATATAGAATGAAAATTCAAGTATTGTATCTAATGTTGAATAATTTTTATGTGCTTACATTGAGAGAGGGTGTGTGTTTTGGGGATGAGAAGGAGAGACAAGGGGAGATAGAGATATAGATAAGGAGGAGAGAGAAGAAGAGAGAACAAAGACAGGGAGGGAGGAAGATATATATATATGGAAAGAGAAATGTTAGAGAGAGAGAGAGATTGAGGGGAAAGGGAAGGAGGCAAAGATAGTTAGATAGATATATTGAGAGAGTGTGTATGTTTAGGGGCTGAGGTAGAGAGATAGAGAAGGAGAGACAATGGGAGATAGAGATATAGATGGAGGAGGTAGAGATGTGCTTACACTGAAATCAATGCACATTATTAATCTAATTACTTTGAAATTAATGTACATCATACATCTTGTTGCATCAAATCAGGGATCAACGAGGAGGTAGAGATGTGCTTACACTGAAATCAATGCACATTATTAATCTAATTACTTTGAAATTAATGTACATCATACATCTTGTTGCATCAAATCAGAGATCAAGGAGGAGGTAGAGATGTGCTTACACTGAAATCAATGCTTACATCATACATCTTGTTGCATCAAATCAGAGATCAAGGAGGAGGTAGAGATGTGCTTACACTGAAATCAATGCACATTATTAATATAATTACTTTGAAATTAATGTACATCATACATCTTGTTGCATCAAATCTGAGATCAACCTTTACACTAAAATCAACGCATGTAGTGCAAACAATCAAATAGGATTAGAAATCAACATCTATACTGAAATCAATGCATCTAGTCAAAGAAATCAAATAGGATTTGAAATCAATATCTACACTAAAACCAATGCATCTAATGTAAGCAATCAAATATGAGTAGAAATAAACATCTACATTGAAATCAATGCATCTAGTGTAAGGTATTCAATATGATTAGAAATCGACATCTACGCTGAAATCAATGCATCTAGTGCAAGCGATTAAATAGGATTAGAAATTAATATCTACACTAAAACCAATGCATCATGTGCAAGCAATCAAATAAGATTAGAAATTAATATCTACATTGAAACCAATGCATCTGCAAGCAATCAAATATGAGTAGAAATCAACATGTACGCTCAAATCAATGCATCTAGTGTAAGGTATTAAATATTATTAGAAATCGACATCTACATTGAAATCAATGCATCTAGTGCAAGCGATCAAATAGGATTAGAAATCAATATCTACACTGAAACCAATGCATCGTGTGCAAGCAATCAAATAGGAGTAGAAATCAACATCGACACTGAAATCAATCCATCTACTATAAGGTATTAAATATGTAGGTTTTAACCCCATACAGAAATTACCTGCATAAGAATTCTAAAACACATAAAATAAACAATGCGAGAGCATAACACATAAAACACATATACATAGAGATTTTCCCCTGGATCCCAAAGCCGGGACTACCAGCTTGATTTTTAATTATTTTCCTTTCAATGTTATAATACATATTTATACATGCCGAAGCATCCAATACCATGGATCGAAAACCATCGCATCCAATACCATGTGCGAAAATCATGCACAAAACCATAGGTGGGTCTGCCCAACCTAACATAGGGTCCAAAACCAAAATTTTATGGGGCGCTGCCCCAGACCCCATAAAGTGGGGTTACAGGCACACCTCAAACCCCCTTGTTAACTATGTGGAAAGAATATAACACAACCGAACATTCTCCCACTTGTTGTTTTCTTTCCACAGGGGGCCACAAGAGAGCTTAGTCATTTTTTCAGCCCTGAAACGCCCATTGTCTCTCTACACCAAGAGAACTTCTCAGAGCTCACAAATTTTGTCAATGCATCTGCAGTATTCTTCAAAGTGTCCACCTTTACCAACAACACCTTTTTGTCTTCTATCATATCCCTCACAAAGTGATACTGAACATCAATGTGCTTTGTCTTTGAATGATATCTAGGGTTCTTTGCCAAGAAAATTGCACTTTGGCTGTCACAGTCTATCCTTATAGCTTCCTGTACTAACCCCATACTTGAACACAATCTCTGCAACCAAACTGCTTCCTTGCTTGCATGAGTGGCTGCCATGTATTCTGCCTCTGTAGTTGACAGTGCCACTACATATTGTTTCTTACTCATCCAACTGACTGCACCTCCAAATAGGTTAAACACATACCCACTTGTAGATCTTCTCTGATCCAGATCTCTAGCCCAATCTGCATCAACAAAGCCATGAATAGCCAACACTCTGTCCAATCTTGTCTTCCTTGGTAGCACAAACCATAATCATTAGTGCCACACAAATACTTGAAAACCTGCTTCACTGTTGTCCAGTGATCCTTCCTTGGTTTTTACATAAACTTGCTCAATACTCCCACTGCATGTGCAATGTCTGGTCTAGTACAGATCATTGCATACATCAGGCTACCGACTGCACTTGCATATGGAACACGGGACATGTCCTCTTCCTCTTCTTGTGTCTTGGGACACTGTTCAGCAGATAACCTCAGACCTACAAGAATAGGAACCTTCACCGGTTTACTATCCTGCATATTAAACCTCTGCAGTATTGTCTCAACATACTTCCTCTAGTTTAACCACAGCTTCCTTTTTGCCCGATCTCCTTTAATTTCCATGCCCAAAATATAGTTTGCAACACCAATATCTTTCATGTCGAATTTGGAGGACAATTGGGTCTTCAAATCCTGGATAATTTCTTTGTCATTTCCAACCAACAACATATCATCCACATACAAGACTAGATAAATAACATGGTCACCAATTAATTTAAAATAACACAGTGATTTTTTGTGCTTCTGGTGAAGCCAAGTCCCCGTATAAATGTATCAAATTTCTGATACCACATCCTTGGTGATTGTTTTAATCCATACAGAGACTTCTTTAACTTGTATACCAGTTCTTTCTTACCCTTCACCGCAAAGCCTTCAGGTTGCTTCATGTATATTTCCTCTTCCAGATCCCCGTGAAGAAATGTTGTCTTCACATTCATCTGTTCTACCTCAAAATCAAAAGCAGCAGCAATAGATAAAAGTAATCTAATAGAAGTTACCTTGGCAACAGGAGAAAAAATATCACCAAAATCAATTCCCGACACCTGGGAATAACCTTTTTCTACCAACCGAGCTTTGTATTTCTCCACCTTTCCTTCTGCATTTGTCTTCTTCTTGAACACCCATTTGCTGCCTATGGGTTTCCTTCCAGCCGACAACTCCACCAGATCCCAAGCCTCATTTTTGTGCAAAGATGCCATTTCATCAACCATGGCCTCTTTCCAGAGTTTTCCATCTTATAAATCCACTGCTTCCTTCATAGTTTTGGGATTATCATCAGTAACAGACAAAGCAAAATTTGAACAGAAAGCAGATGGAATATACCTTTATGGCTGCCTTCTTTCTCGAACTGATCTTCTCACAGCCAGAGTTTGTGGCTCTTCATCTTCTAATTCCTCGTCTGCTGTAGAGTCTGATTCTTCCTCCTTTACCTCAAACTCTATCTTCTCAGGCTCCTTTGGTTGGACTTCATGTTTAATAACATATTTCACCTCTCTAAACACTACATCTCGGCTGTACATAACCTTCCTTGTTATTAGGTTCCAAAGCTTATAACCCTTTAAACCATCCTTATACCCAATAAAGATGCACTTTTTAGATTTACTATCCAACTTTGTTCTTTTCTCCTTTGGAACATGTACATATGCATCACATCCAAATACCCTCAGATGTGAAAGACAGGGTTTCTTACCAGTCCATACCTCTTGTGGAGTCTTATCCTCCAACGCTGATGAAGGTGACCTGTTGACCAAGTAACATGCAGTATCCACCGCCTCTGCCCAGAATTCCTATCCTAACCCGGCACCACTGAGCATGCTTCTTGCCCTTTCCATCAACGTCTTGTTCATTCTTTCTGCAACTCCATTTTGCTGAGGTGTATATGGAGTAGTCTTCTGTCGTGTTATACCACACTTCTTACATAATTCTTCAAATTCCTTGCTGCAAAACTCTCCACCATTATCTGTCCTCAGCACCTTTATCTTCTTCTCTGTCTGATTTTCCATGAGAGCCTTAAATTCTTTAAACCTGTCAAAGGCTTCAGATTTCTTCTTAAGGAAATATATCCATGTATTCCTTGAGAAGTCATCTATAAATGATACATAGTACACAGACTTACCCAGTGATGGAACCTTCACAGGTCCAAACACATCACTGTGCACAAGTTCTAATATTTGTTTCACCCTCTTACTACCAGAGGGGAAACTCACCCGATTCTGCTTCCCATATACACAATTTTCATAGAAATCAAAATCCAGAGAGCTATTACTCATACCTTCTACCATACCTTTACCATGAAGTATTCGAAGGCCCTTCTCTCAAATATGTCTAAGCCTTTGATGCCACAGCATGGTCTTCTCTCCAGAGACAACTAGATCTTCTGCTCCACTTTCAGGAACCATAGAACTATTGCACCCATCAATAACAGTGCTACCTTTCAGCTTGTACAGAGTTCCAATCTGAGCTCCCCGCATCAATACCAGTGCTCCCCGAGCCATCTTGCAGGTATCCTTCTCGAACACTGTTTTTACACCTGCATCATCCATCTTACTTACAGAAATCAGATTTTTGGCCAATGCAGGAATATGCAGAACACCTAGAAGTGTTCTAACTCTTCCACCTTGCAATTTCAACTTTACTTTTCCGCAACCAATGATTCTAGCCTTCCTATCATCCCCTAAGAAGACATCACCACCATCGTATTTCTCATACTCACAAAACCACTCTCTGTGGGGAGTGAAGTGAAAGGATGCACCTGAGTCAATCAACCATGCCTCATGATCTACATGTGTACTTGAAGAATCCAAGTACACATCCCCACCTTCATCTGAGGTGGTTTTCGCCTCTGCAGAAGGAGAATCATCAGATCCCTTTCCTTTGTCAGGAGCATTAGATTTGCAGTCCCTTTTGAAGTGCCCTTCCTTTCCGCATTTCCAGCACACCACATTTACAGATTTTCCTGGAGATTTAGATCTCCCTCTAGATTTAGATCTCCCACTCGATGACTTATTTTTGTTTCTGTTCTGGGACCATCCCCGTACAGACAAGGAATCACCATTCTGGCTCTCCATATTTTTCTGTCCCATCTCCTCCGTCAGCAAGGCTGAGACTATTTCATTAAATTGCAAGGCAGTTGCATTGCTACCTATTGCAATAACCAGACTATCCCATGAATCTAGTAGAGAACACAACAAACTGATGCACTTATCTTCATCTGAAATTTTAATATCAACAGACGCTAACTGACTTACCACAGTATTAAATGCGTTCAGACACTCTGTCACCGAGTCTCCATCTTTCATCCTCAGGTTATATAGCTTTTTTTGCAAGAACAATTTATTCACCAGAGACATAGATTGGTATAAAGTCCCTAACTTCTCCCACAAAGCCTTCGTTGTAGCTTCCCCGGATACATTCAGCAATACTGAATCTAAGATACACAATCGTATTATGCTCTTTGCCTGCCGATCCAACTTTTTCCATTCTTCATCGGATACTCCCGTTGGTTTAGTACTTGGATCTACCGTGATCCACTGATCTTTATCCACCAACAGATCCTCCATCTTGAGTTTCCACAACTCAAAACTCTGACCATTAAATTTCTCGATCTCTATCTTTCCACTGCTCGCCATCTTCTTTCACCACCAGAATCGATCTCGTGGATCTCCCACTGAACAGGGTCTACCACAGGCCCAAGCGAAACCCCTCAGCAACAAAGGCATCCCCTTGAAGCCAAATCTGCTCTCATACCAGATGTAGGTTTTAATCCCGTACAGAAATTACCTGCATATGAATTCTAAAACACATAAAATAAACAATGCAAGAGCATAACACATAAAACACATATACACAGAGATTTTCCCCTGGATCCCAAAACCGGGACTACCAGCTTGATTTTTCATTATTTTCCTTTCAATGTTATAATACATATTTATACATGCCGAAGCATCCAATACCATGGACTGAAAACCATCGCGTCCAATACCATGTGCAAAAATCATGCACAAAACCATAGGTGGGTCCTCCCAACCTAACATAGGGTCCAAAACCAAAATTTTCTGGGGCGCTGCCCCGGACCCCATAAAGTGGGGTTACAGGTACACCTCAAACCCCCTGTTAACTATGTGGAAAAAATATAACACAACCCAACAAAATAGAATTAGAAATCGACATCTACACTGAAATCAATGCATATAGTGCATATGATAAAATATGATTAGAAATCAACAACTACATTGAAATCAATACATCTATTTTAGTGAAAAAATAAAATGTTCATGACTTTGTAGATCTAACTTCTATGTCTGTATTTGTCTTTGTGAGACTCTTTCTTCTTCCCTCTCTCTCCACCTTCCATTCTGTGTCTATCTCCCTCCTCCTCTCCTTCTCTCTCTTCCCCTCCCTCTCTCCCCCGTCTCACTCTACCTGCCTCTCCCTAACTTTCTCTATCTTTCTCTTCTTTCTCTTCTTTCCTCTCTTCATGTGCCATCTATATTTATACCTCCCTCCATCTCTCCTTATTTGTCTCCCTATCTCAACCCCCTAAACACATGCCATGCTCTCTCTCTCTCCCCATATTATATATCTATCTATCTCTCCCTCTTCCTTTCCCTCTCTATCTCTTCCCCCTCTCTCTCTCTCTCTCTCTCACTAACTCTCCAACTCTCCCTTGCCACTCCCTCTCCACCTTTCTCTCTCTATGTCTTTCTTCTCCTTCCAACTCAATCTCTCTCTCCCCCTTTCTCTCTCCTCTCTCTCAAGTCCTCTCTCTTTCTCCTTCCTCTCTCTCCCACCCCCCTCTGTCTCTACCCCCATCATACACACACTCTCTCTGCACCCTCCAACTCTGTCACTATCTCCCTCCCTCTCTCCTTATCTCTTTCCCCATCTCTCCCCCCTCTAGTTATATGTCTCCCTGTCTCTCTCTTCCCCTTCTTTCCCTATCTTTGTCCTCTCCTTTTCTCTCTCTTTCCCTTCTTTCCCTATCTTTATCCTCTCCTTTTCTCTCTCTTCCCCCGTCTCCTCTCGCCCTCATTCTGGATAAAAGAGTTATAAACTTAAATTAAATTAAAATATTTGTAAACTATTTTTATTTTGAAATAAGTTATTGTTTTTGGGCATGTGGTATTGATAAGCCATGGTATTGGCCCAATTAAAAGCCTAGATCCATAACATAATAATCAAAAGTCTAGATGGCCTATGGTATTGATAAACCATGGTAGTATCCCATGATATTATAATTTTCTTCCCTCCTCTCCCTCTCTATCTTTCTCTTGTGGGTATTGGCCCATGGTATTGTAAAAAAACCTACTTAGAAGTTAATAATATCCATGGTAAATATTCGTGATTAAAAATCTTTTCATATCCTAAATATTCACTTTTTATCCACTTATTAATTAAATTTATATATGGAGCACATCTATATCAAGTGTTACAAATATATTGATTACATAAAATATAATGTTACAATATTATATGTCATCCACCCAATATTTATAACCACCCCCACCTAATAAATAGTGGCCAGGTGTGGGGAGAAATACTAATTAAAATGTAATTTTATTAAATTTTACCTAATATTTTAGGTGAGACCCCACACTAAATATTACATTCTACTCACTATTTCCCCTCACTCCTACTAATTTACTTTCCTACAACCTTCCTACTAATATTTTATTGAGCACCTTCCATCATATTGAGTTTACCTTCCTACCACATAAAACGATGTAACAAAACATGAATTTACCTAATTATTATTATTATAGAAATCACACAACCGAAAATGTGAACGCCACGAAATATAAATTTATTGGGTTATTGTTATTATAGACCTAAATTTACTTCGTTATTATTACACGAGATGCCCAATTGAATCCTCCGCTTCTTTTACCTAATTTTCTTCATTATTCAATGAATAAGCTAATCGATCTCTTTTTAAATTGCAATGAAATATAAATTTACTTGATTATTATTATTACAAAAATCACAACCTAAGTAAATAATTTTAAAATTAAACAGAAATCACACAACGAAAACGTGAACACAACGAAATATAAATTTATCTTATTATTATTATTACATATATTATTATTATAGAATCACAACCTAATTATTATTACAAAAATCACAACCTAAAACGAATGCCATGAAATTTACCTCATTATTATTACAGGATATGCAAACGCCTATGCGAATGCCATAAAATTTACCTCGTTATTATTACAGGATATGCCCAATTGAATCCTCCACTTCCTTTATCTCATTTTCTTTGTTATTCCACGAATAAGCTAATCGATCTTTTTTAAATTGTATATATATCATTTTCAAAATTGATTTTGTTAATATTAGCCGACAAATAATTTTATTTTAATATTTTTGTTTTAACGTAACATTATCTCTCTCATATTTTTTTAATATTGTTTTTGTAATGTAATGTTCCGTCATATTTTTTAATATTGTTGAATCCTCCACTTCCTTTATCTCATTTTCTTTGTTATTCCACGAATAAGCTAATCCATCTTTTTTAAATTGTATATATATCATTTTCAAAATTGATTTTGTTAATATTAGCCGACAAATAATTTTATTTTAATATTTTTGTTTTAACGTAACATTATCTCTCTCATATTTTTTTAATATTGTTTTTGTAATGTAATGTTCCGTCATATTTTTTAATATTGTTTTTGTAATGTAACGTTATGTCATATTTTTTTAATATTTTTTAATGTAATGTTACATAATGTGACAACATCTCCCTCATATATTGCGCTGTCATATTTTTTTGTAACGTTACATAAGGTGACAACATCTCCCTCATATATTGGGATTTTTTTGTAACGTTACATAAGGTGACAACATCTCCCTCATATATTGCACTGTAGAACGCATCTCCGCCCAATGAATGAGAATTTTATTTTAAAAAAAAAATGTATTATATATAAATAAATTTAGTAATAAAATTATTGTATAATTTAGTTAGTGGTTGTGATATGGATTATTTGAAAAAATATATATATTAATTATTTAGATTAAATTATAGTAATAAATACAATTGAAATTGAATTTATTGTAGATGGTTAAATAAAATTAATTTTATATAACAAATTAATTAATATAATAAATAAATTTGGTTGTCTCTAAATGTTTTAATTTATTTTTCTCTAAGCTCCATCTATAACCTTGTCTTAACTTACCCACAACATCAACATCTAGATACTTGCAACACACCTATTACAAGAAAATTCCTAAGATCAAATTGAAGAATGGGAGGTGATTTTAACACAAGGGAGGCTATAAAACCTCTAGGGTTTACAACAACCTTGAGGTGGAGAAGATTTTCCAAGATTCTAATTGGTTGGTGTACTTTGAAAATTTTAGAGGGTAAGATGATGAAATTGTAATGAAATTTTCACTAAACGTCCAAAATGTGAGGGGTAAAGAATATGTTATTGTTTTCAAAGGCTTGGAGTTGCATGTAATTGAGGAAAGTACCAAGAGAGTTTTAAGGTTACCCGTGGGCTTATCCTAGTAGAAGGAGGAAAGGTAGAAGGACAATGATTCTAAGAAACTTTTCTTTCTTAGCTATAAAGAACCAATGAAAAATAAAAATGGAGTGAAGAGGAAAATTCTACTTGAGCCTAGGCCTGAAGTAGCCTATATATTATTGATGAAGGGAGGATCGTTGTGATCCATGATTACCATTTTGAATTCCTACATTAGTTGAGACATTTGTTCCATTAATAACCTAAAGAGAACCTCAACATTCCATATTTCCTCTTATAGTCCCTAAGGGAAATGAGTGAGAGGGTACAAAGAGGAAATAGGGATTTTCTTGGCCACCATGGCCTCTTAAAGCGTATAAATTGTGGGGCCTTAGAGAATTAGATTGTCAAGGTATCTTGAGAATGTTTTTGTAGACATGGATAAGAAAGCATACCTAGAGTCACAACAGGTCATCCAAGAACCTAGCCCTGAAAATTTCCAAAAATAAGCAATCCCAAAAGAAGATCAAAATAGCACATATTGATATGGAATGTTGATATGTCAACATCTTTGCGATCAACTGATCCAGAATTTCAGATTGAATAGCTCAGCGGAGCACTAACGCAGGTGGCCCGAGCAAGTGAATTTCGGCTACTTATTGCGGACAAAAGGAGAAAAATTTTGAAAATCCGCGATCTGGGTTTTTTTGCAGAAGGGCCCAAATTGATTTCAATTGCAGGAAATTTCCAAAAATCCGAAGCAGTTTAAGAGATTTCGCCAGTTCCTTCAACAACGGTTTGGTAAAAACGCCCTGATGCTGGAATTCGATTTGTGTTTTGACAGTTTCTCTCTAGAAAAGACGCAGGATCCAGAAGTTGAATTTGTAATTACCCGTGCAGATATGTCTGCGTGTATAGAATGCAATGACGGAGAATCCCAGCTACTAATCTTAGAGTTCCCAGTGACAGATCACAGTGATTCCTTTGAGTCTGATCACGATGCTGAGAGCTCAGCGACACCGTTAAAGAGTTCTCTTTCAAGAACTTCAGAGAAGTATGAAGATGGAAAGATGGATGTAAATGTCAGAACAATTAATGTTTCGGTAGGTCGTATTTGATTTTCATGCGCTGTATGTGGTTTTGCTGACGTGTGCATAAACATGGCACTGGGACCCGCACCGACATTCATTCCCCAACACACCTCCACAAAACATTGACACAGAGTTTGGCCCAAATAGATTTTCACATGTTCTGAATATTGAATATTGAAGAATTTGAATGCATATGGCAAAGAACTAGGATGTGTTTTCTAAAAAGATTACTATAAAATATTGTATATGTTTTATATATAATATTTTATAATTTAGAATTTTTTATTTTTTTTTCAAAATAAACCGTTTTTATAACTGTTTTAAAAGAAAAAGTGTTTGATTATTAAGTCTAGGAGTTGGTTCCAAAAGGGATTTTTTTGATAGTCAGTTAGGTAGGTTGAGAAGGGAGAATAAAATTGGAGAAAAAGCTTATTGAAGGGGTTTGGAAACGCATAGCCATCCATGACTCGTAATGTATTAATTGTTCTTCTCATGTGTGTCAATTTTCATATATGTTTTTTCTCTCTTAGACAATGTAAGATGCAATTGATGCTTTAGTTTATGTTTTTAATGAATTTATGTAAGGCCTCAGGAGAATGTAAATATTTAATGTTACTATGGTTAAAAACTGAATATGACATTATTTACTGTTTTGGAATTTAATAATATTTTTATTATTTCTTTAATAAACAAGAAATGTTTACTTGGTGAAAGTTGGCAACTTCTGAGAGGGAAGTTGGGGAAAAACGGTTGCAGTAAACTGCAACCCTAACTACCTCTCATAACTGGAAAGGTTTCTAGGAAAAAGGGAGGAAAAGTTAGTCTGCGCGGGAAGGACAGGCAGAGAAAGAAGGAAGAAGAAAAAAAAGACTAGTCTGGTGAGGACTAGATAGTCTAGCATTAAGTGCGGAACTTCTTGCTGAGGACAGTGGTCCAGCAAGAGAGCACGGGGGAGAGATTTTGGTCCTGAAAGACAAATCTCGAGGCTGGGTGGCAAATTAGAAGTGACAGACAGGAGACTCTGTTCTGTAGGACTACAGGGTTCGCCACAAGACAGTGAGCAGAGGTGAGCAGTTCGATTGCAGTATTACTGGCGCACCGAGTGGATAGGTATGGAAAATTCTAACTGATGTTAATAGGTAAGTCTGTGGTGTTTGGAAACTCTAAGCATTGAAAACAGAAATTTTTGTGTAGCTATGTTTTATAAAAAAAGAAAGAAATTGAAACAGTGTTATAAAAATAATAGTAGACACCACCAAGACTGTAGGGAAAACAAATTTGTTTTAACAAATTCTGCTATCTGTGTTATCCAAGGAATAATTGATGCACAGTACGAGGCTATGACTAACCTTATCAACTGTTTAAAAAAAGAAATAAGGAAATATATGTATATATATAAGGACTACGGTCCTTGGAATTATCGGAACAGCAAGATTAAGTGGGTTTCCGGAATTTCTGTATAATTCATTAAAAGAACAAACAGAGGACTTGACGTGAGTTGTCATAGTCGTAATATTTACTACAAGCAAGAAAACTATGATCACAATTCCCATGAATATAATTATAACAGTTATAGCTCGATTGATAGCCAACCAGGTTCAAACCCTTGAGTCATACGCATACTTGGACATGTACAACATATATAAAAAAAAAAAGAAAACAGTAACTTAACTGGAACAAACTGTAAATCTTAATGCCCGGGAAAGAATGTCTAAGGGCATATACGCATTTCGTGAAAAGTATTCAGGTGTAAACGGTGCAAAACGTTATGAACATTTTACCCTAAGGCACTGACAAAGGCAGGCTCTGGCGTGCCGAGTTGGTAACCCCTGAGCTATGCGAAGAAGCATGATGGGTAACGACTGTAGTTTGACAGTACAACGAGCAGGACAAATTAAAGAGATGACAACTAAATTTATTAAGTCAACTTTAAATAAACCAAAAGCAAGCAATATATAAGCCAATGAACGAGCGTGGTTAGGGTCATGCCCAAAACTTCCATAAAAGATATAGTGGAAATCAAAGGAATCCGGGTGAAACCCCTTTTACAATTTCTTTAACCATATAAGATGAAGAACGATTGAAAACACAGAGCTATAACATACATTAGATCTTTGTCCACTGATACAAAAGGAAGAAAAGCATGTAAGACAAAGTATACATCCTCACGCCAATTTTCCGGCATCGACCAGGTAAATCATGAAATATAAGCAAACATCGAACAGAGTGACCCATAGAGATGGAAAAACGAGAACCTGACCGGGGTTGTTATAGACGTGCATTTCTATTCAAATAAGAACCAGAATTCTAAAAATATTACATGCTAATGTGCAACAGGTGTGGCTGAGTAGAAACCAGTACATATCCAACCCCTGATTCACATTCATAGACATATCGAACTTATTACGAGAAAAGCAGTAAAATGTCAATAGACCGACAACTCTCAGGTTATCCCTGGAGGTTTGACATTGAAATATCGTAGTCCACTAAGTAAACAGAAGTCTCAGGACAAACCCTGATAAGGAAAAGTTCAAAATTACAATATATAACCTCTGTTTGACCTTTATGGCCATATGGAGATTCAACACCTTACGGCCTACAGCTGATCAAACACATAAAGACTCTGAATACTGCGAGACTGTAGACTAACTGAAAAATCAGTACAGCTAAGCAGTAGAAACCAAAACTCTGTTTCAAATTGCAACAAGGCAACTTTGCTGGAACCTTCAAGCTGGAGATGAACCCCTTACCCGGAACTTTCGTGGCGAGTCTGGCGAGAAGCTTCCATACATCTGCGGTGTGTAGCTCCAGGAAACTGGTGAAGGATTCCTACCATTAGAATTAAACAACCATTGGTTAGTGTTGTAAAACAAAATAAAACTGGCCAGAAGAGTATTATGACAAGAAACTCTAAACATTGAAAACAACTCACCCGAGCCTTGCTAACAGTGCTGACACCTTAACCTGGTACTGAGAAGATAACACCTGCAAGGCTGGGAGCCATAGCAGAGCGGGTCACGGAGAGCCAGCAGCAGAAAATGGAGCTGCCGCCAAAATGTGGAGACAGCATAACCAAACAAGTTATAGTCGAGTCAACCCAGGTAAGAACCTGAGCCGTAGATCTCCCCAAACTCATGTCCACCGTCGATGAGATCGCAACCCCGAGGTTAGAAACTGCGAGAATAAGCCTGCTCGTGCCACGCACAGGGCAGAGTTGTAAGGAAATCACACAGTATCCAAAAAAGCGAACAGTTAATCAAATGAATATTTAATAGAAATTGCCAGATCGCCCTCCGTCATATCCCTTTGCAGATCGCGAGGAGTTGGGAGCTTTCCCAAGGGATCAAGCAGTTAATGCAATTGGAGTGATCATGACCAGACTCTTTACTGTTGCCGGAAAGTAATGAAGTTATTGACGGATAAGTGTAGGGTGGCCGGAGCAGTAAAATGCCTACGTGTCATAAGAACAGTTCATACATTGGTAAACCATGTAAGCCCTTAATGAAGTGCTCCACATCCAAGAATCTCATTCATATTGTTCTTCTTCATCCATCATTCTTTCTATAGAGTTGAAGCATAGATTCTTAATTGCTTGTGCCAAAACTTTGTTTCCTTCATTTTCTTCTTTACATATCCACCCTGCAACTCTCACAGTCTCTGGCCATTCTTCTTTAGAAAGCTAGGTTTTCAGACATGGAAGTTTTGCTTGCAAGCCCTCATGGCTTGTCCTTCCTTCCATTGATTTTAAATTGTTATTTAATTAATCTGAAGATGTCTCGGGCATGGGTTCCCCATAGCCAGGAATTGTCTCTTGAGAGTACAACAGGTTCCACATCATCCTTCGTGCCAATGTGCACATGGATAAGTCAACGCAACCCATGCCACATAGACTAACCTGTGGACCCCATCAAGTCTTTCCTTGCGTGCTAAAATTTTTGTTTATATTATATATGGTTCTTAAAGAAATCTAGGTTTTCCTAAAGATAATCACCCAACAATGATCCAAATCCCCAGATGTGCCCAGATCACCCATGAGCATCCAATGCATCTAACTCCCCATTTATTTCCACTATCTGAAATATCCAACCCTGGGCCCACTTATGTAAGCCTCTCAAGGGTTACCCCAATTGGTTCCCACCCCAAATGACCTCAACTTAACCTTTTGTAATTGTATCCAAGTTCCTCCAATGTTAAACCATATATGCTGCCACCTTGGATATTTGCCTTGGCCACTCATCTGGGCCTCGCAAGGTTTGCCCAAACTAGGCCCGACCTTGGACATCTAACTTAACCCCTCTTACGAATGCATCTAGCTCATCTGAGATCTGGTTTGCTGCAACATTTCACCTTGTCATTCCTTTTGAATATCTACAACGATACCTCTCACGCCCTTAGATTTTCCAAGCTAAATGGGAGGTGTTACTTTTAATTAACCTGACCTCATTGGTCTCATTATGAAGATAGGGTTAAAAAAATTACGCAATCCCAAAGGTTCTCAGAATCAATTTTTGATACCATTTTCTGATATTGGGCTCGTCAAGAGATTTCTAGGGATATAAATTTTATCTTGATTTTATGCTCAAATCAAAAGCTATGCCCATTTAAATTTTGGTCATTTAAGCCTTGCCACATAGGCAAGGACGTACCACATCGAATCCACATGGAAACCCCACCTCACCCTAGTGGTTCCATGTCATTCCTAGCACCCACATGGCACAGGTAAGTCCACATATTCCTTGCCATGTTGGAAATCCTTCATACCCTACCAAGTCCAGCCGACATGAGTAAATTCTTTAATTTACATTATATATGAATTATAAAGAAATCTAATGTTCCATTGTTTTGTCACTTGGCAAGAATTTCACATCCTTGGATGCATTGCCTCCAACGCTCAAGCCATTTTTGCCTACCTAGATATATGGCTTGGCCACTAATCTTGCCCTCATGGAGTTTACCCAAATAGGGGCCCACCCTAGATATCTGGCTCATTTGAAATCCAATTTTGTTGTAATGTTTCACTATGATATCTCTTTCGGATATCCAGATATCTGGATTCTCGGATATGTCCAGATTACCTGAATCTAACCCAGATATAGAGGCAAATTTTGCCATATTCAAACTTAGAATGATTAAAACTATTTCTTAATATTTTTAGGGAACTGACCTAGTTTCTCCTAGAAGCCTGACCCTGCCCAAACATCCATATTCATTGGCATGCATCCTTACATCAAACACAACAACTTCAAATGCTAACCATAAATAAAATACATTCACAAAGATGTGAATTTTCCTAGTGATAAGAATCATAACAAGCCAATCCATGGTTATCAAATCTTTATGAATTCAACTACAACATCCACCATATCCTTTTATAGAATGGATATGAACACATTACCATCAAAATCCCTTATATATCATGCATTAACCCATTCTTAAACCATGAACAAACAAGTCATCAAGTCAATCATGCACCATATAATTCCATGTTGATTCTGAGAATGACATATACAACACTTTAATAGCATAAATTCCTTGATTCTTAAATAGAGAGACTCCTTGACAGTTATAACACCCAAACCATGTATTTACACATGCCCCATAATAGTTTACCTAGGTTCATAAAATTGTTATACATAAGCATGTAATAGCTCCACAAAACAGGAAAGCATGTCAACAACTACAGGGATTTACATGTCCCTCACACCATGAGAATAATTATACAACTTTCCTCAATGCAAATACACAAGAATACATATTCCTTCATTAACAATGCATAATAGATTTGATGAAGAATATTGGACACCATGGATATTCATGTAAATAACTATGTATCTCATGCACCCAAAAATGAACACAAAGGTCCATAAGCCCCACATAACCATGAGAACATAGGATCATGCACTTATCATGGACATACAGGGATAAGTTAAGTTGTAAGAGACAACCCACAAACATCATTATAATAAGAACTATCCCAAACTCATGGACATAGAAGATTACTAAAAAATGTGAATTAACAAGTTAATTATGATTGTTTCCAAACCATCAGGCATGGACACATCAGGAAACCTACAATTGAGTTAATAAGTTTGCAACCGCATAGCTCATGCAACTCATCTTCACCATAAACACACTAGATAGCTAGTCAACCATGGCTATATAATAAATTAGACATTATTACTTGGATATTACAGGAATACTAATTAGTCATCCATGATACAAATATATACAAGAATAAACACTTATCTGATTAACTTTGAAATGGATAGAAACTAGAGGAGGGACTTCAACTCTCCACCTAACCATAAGCTAATTACACTGCGGTCTTTCTTGTTGCTAACATCCCTTGATCCTGATTCAGAGTCTGAGGAGTTAAGTGCTCAAGGGTATTCACACCATTAACTTAGTAAAACAAGTAGCCAAGAGGAGTCGTCCATTTCTCATGTGGTTTATCAACTGCTCCCAAGTAGTAAATACCAGAGTGATTCATTTTGTCTCTCATAAAATAATCATGGAACCCAACTAAGATTAGAAGAAGGTTATCTTATTCCAGGAACCTGATCTCGCTCCAAAGGATGTTTTCTCAACTCCAAGGAAAGCATTGAGTGAATCAATATTTCCCTAAGCTCTCTCGGTTAAATTAACACCAACAGATAGATAAGGCATCATGAGAATACATGGAGTGATGTCCCAATCTCATAACAAAGGTTTTCTTGCAATGGGATCCTCTTGATCAATCCCACTCTTGTGTATAAGCTTCATTTTTCTTATCCCGCAACATCCCATCTTCCCCACTCATGTCGTGCGAGAAAACTAGAAAAATGATCGTGGACACTTCTTTCCTAATCTCTCCTCGCCCCGAATTCATTCAGTTTCCAACGTTCGTTCTACCAGCAACTCATGTCTTTTACCACTTCCTTGCTCCTCGCATCCTCACGTCCATTCTCTACGTGTTAACTTCGTCAACACGTCCCACAATATTAAGGACATTATGAGCATATCCTTTGTCATAGGAAACACATACACACTTTAATTTCTCCACGAATAGATCATTTAATTTGCGAGGACGCTATGTAGGGAATAAATGAAGGGGTCATTCTTTTCACTCAGCACAAGCAACTCCTCGTCCTCGTTCTCTAAATTTTGTTAACTCTTCTAGCTTAGACATATTTTACATTTTCTGTGTTATTTAGAAGAATTACAATTCACATTATCATTTATAAGGGGGGTAGAAAAAGGGTTGGTACAGACCCCAACCCCTTGGAGGAACATTGTCCTTAATGTTCTTATGCCCATAATATAAAATTTTAACAATGATATTTATACGTAGAGCTCTATTTTTTTACATTTACTTATACAATAAACAAAAATGGGTGAGACACCCTCATCTGATCATCCATTTTCCAAGTGGCCTCATCTAGTCCAATGTACTTCCATTGTCCTTGACCTGCTCAGTCACTTGATTTTGGAGTGTGATCTGCTTCCAATTTCTAGACATGCCATCGAATATGTTAAATGCTCACTCAGAGAATGAGTTAAACTCATTGCTTTCCGGGACACACCTTATGCATCTCTAATCCTAATGAGTATGCACATGATTCTGTGAAAACCAATTCACATTTCAAGTTCTCATATCCCCTTCTCTAATTCAACAGCCACTCAAGTGATCCATTTCTTCTTTCATGTATTCACTCACCTTCCAAGTTCAAACATCCACTTCCTTGTTTCCACAATCCCTCGGGCAATCCATGCCTTGGCAAGGCTTGCTTGCATAAGAAGAATTTTCTCAGTCAAGGAATCCATTTTCCTTGCTTTACTAACACAATACATGTGTCATGGCATACCTCATGGCGATTAGTGAATATCATAGAGCTCCAATGGATCACCACAATAGCCCAAATCCTGAAGTCTTCAACTCCATCATATTGTTGTTGTACACACTGATTTAAGTCCATACTACTTCTTTGTTTGTAATTAGCTTCATACATTTACGTTTATCATTTCAGTAGTTCTCCTACATCATAAGCACGTGATTCTTATGATATTCATAAAAAATAAATAAAAAAATTAAAGCATACTTTCATTAGTAGATTTATTTATGAGGTTAGCAATAAAATGTTAAATCAATTCAAATAATAACTTAAACAAATAAATCGTTAGAACTAGTAATTACTACTTATCTATTTAGTTATTATGGTTCACAAGCACTGAGTGTTTTCATAGACAAATAAAATACTCATTGTTTCATAGCTCCATGCAATCTTTAGCTTCATCTTTAAGTCCATCTCACTAAGTGTTTCTCAACCCCAAGGCAAGCATTCATTGACAATTATACCATGCCATAGCTCCACACAGTCTTTAGCCATATTTGTCTTTAAATCTATCTCACTAAGTGTTTCTTAGTGCTAAGGAAATCACTTAGTGGTGGTTACAACACTCCACATAGTCTTTTTGGACACGTCCCAATAAACCCCACCCACCCCCCCCCCCCACTCATCTCCTAGTAAGTGTGGGCACTACCATCCAGGTAGTATTTTGTTGACAAGAACATTATTTACCACCACACCTCCATTAGGACAAGTGTTGTCGTTCGAGAAGTATATAAGTGGATAGCTAGCACTTTGGTGGTGGTAATGGTCGAACTATATGCACTAAGTCGTTTCTTGGACCCAAGGCAAACACTTAGTGAACTATAAGCATTGATTAGTTTTCTGAGCCAAGGCTAGCACTTATTTAACTGTAAGCATTGAATGGTTTTCTCATGCCAAGATATCACTCAATGACATATGTACCTCGTGATTTGACCAAGGAATATAGTTGGGTGAATGCATGAAGATGGGTTACACTTTTGGGCCAAATGTGGTGACGAAATTTCAAGTTTTTCCTCTTTTATCGAATTGAAGCCCTCAAAATTCATATAAACATTGTGAATTTTGATTCAAAGAAAAACAATAATATGTGGAGAATTATGTTTTTATTCTAATGATTTTTTTGCAAAATTTTTTAGTGTCATATAATCTCTCAATTTTCCATTAAATGCAATACTTGTCCTTGCAAATTTTCACACATATTAATGTCAATTTTTGCAACTAGGGTCAAATTCCACATTGGACAACTCAGATTACCAAGATGATGCTTGCATTAAATTCCTCTTTTCAAGAGGATCAAAACTGACCTAAAGATCACCTAATTTGGTTAAGCGGAAGTTAAGTTTTGAATTATTTTATTCATACATACATTATGGAATGGGTTGGATTTAACCACATGGGTAACTGCTTGGGTCAATCTTAACCCCAAATTAACCCTTAAGAAAGCCTATAAAAGGAAGCGACCTCAAGTTCATTTCTACACATCATCTTTATATTCTTCTATTTTGTCTTGGCTCACATAGGTACGTTGGAAGGATTTCACACAGGGTCCAAAATCACAAGTGAAAGGTTCGCTCTAAGTTTGGGTTTTCTGGATCTTGGTCATTGGCACGGAACAAGACATTTTTGTCCCTAGTCCTATGCACAGAGTAAGCAAGCGAGTGAATCTGGATCTCTGGTCTCTCAAAGTCAGTTCCGTGAGAGCGACTCTGGGTTTAGAGGCATATTGAAAGGTCCAGGTCCCTGGTCGCTTGCACAGAGTAGTCTTGGGAGGGACCAAGACATCAGGGACGCTCGCACAACAATAGTAAGGGAGTGACGTTGGGTTTTAGTTGTATTATGCCACATTCACACGCATAAAGGCTTCTTGAGAGCGACTCCGCAGACAAGGTTGATGAGGGCGACCCGAGTTTAGATCTCAGTTTTGACATCTTGGCCTCAGTTGACTTAAGTGATTTGGTAGATTTGGATTTTTATGTGATGTTACACAGATCTGTAGATTTTATTTGTTATTATCCACTGCAATTATATGTATTGGGCTCATTGTACTCTCTGCTGAAATATTTTTATGATGATCTACTAAAGAAGAAGATTTGAAAGGGTTTCCCCCTTGTGGGGTTTTTTCCCTGGTCTTGGACCAATCTGCTATCTCTTATGGTTGTGATGTTGCCTTCTTTTTCATTGCATATATTGTTTTTTTCTTCAGTTACGTTTATGATTGATTATACTGCTAATAATTGGATGCATTGTTAATGAAAAGATAAATTGGGCTAAAGTAACTGATACAACATAGAACAATCATCAAATTTAACACTTAAGAGGTATGTGTGTGTTCACGTAGCATAAATTAGTCTAAAATGTGTAATTTGTAAAAATATATATGAGCATGATCTACACAGAGAGAACTAAGTTTTTCATATTAAAAAATTAATTTTTTTATGCAAAATTATATTTTTTACTACTTTTCGAAGTTGGCGAAGTAATATTTCAATTATATTTTGGAGACATGTGTTCACGTAATATTTTTTCAATAAATCTTTAAATAAATTGAAAAACCAAGAGTGCCTTTTTGAAGAGGACTAATAAGCAAAGATAGTGGTATTTTTTGAAAAAAAAAAAGTGTGTATATTTTATGTTATTGATTTTTTAATTAGCCCCTTTGAAATTGTCCCAAAAAAAATCAAGCATTATGTTTAATAGAAATTAGATGAAAAATATCATATGAATTGGAAAGTGTCAAAACCATATGTCATTGGATAGAGGATTCTTTCCCAAATCCAACATGATCAACTCTGCCACTTAAGGACAAATTCTGCCCTAAATCTTAGGGTACAAAATGGGGTTGCAAAGAAATCTGCAGGAGCGGTGTTAAAGCTGTGATTTTTAGGACCTCAGGAGCTCGATCAAGTGCTTAAAACACTCAATTGAGTGCTTGATTTTGAAATTCAAATATCTCAATTGAGGGTTTAAGAAACCCTTGATAGAGCCCTGTTGATGATGTTGGACCCGCCAACATGTTAGGTGATCTCCCCGGTAACAAGTCCCAACTAGACCTCAGACCATTTGGAGTAGGAGTCCTAGCAATGGGTGGTACGGTATCGCCTTGACTGCGGTTGCGTGCAAAGGTAAGGAAGATGTCTTTGTTGGAAGCAAGGGTGTGACCTTACAACAAGTCAGGGAAGATGCATGGAAAGGCTCTAACACACGGAAGGGGAGAGGAGTGCACCCCTTAGAAGTCTATAATAGTATGCAGCTTGAAAGGAAACACACGAGCTGAAATACATCGCAAGATGGAAAGCAAAATAGTCGACAATCCAAAGTGATAAGTTACAACACACTTTGATAAGATTTATACAAACATATACAGAATAGTCCATACATACATGCGTAAGTTACAACTACATGCATTGTTAGAGTAACTAAAATAGTCGAACTACAATAACAATACATGCATGAAATGTGTTGCCTCTATTATATTAAAAGATTGAAAGATCCAATCATACATGCAACCATGACAGTCACTAGCCCCAATAGTGGAACCTTACAATCATTGCCGCCTTCTCCTCCAAAGATATGTACTTGCTCTGCACTTTGGAGAAGCCAAGGCTCATTACAATACACTCCAAGATTTCTCTAAGTTATACCTATCATAAGTTTGGCTCCCAAAAATCTCCGTACAATGAGTTATGAGGTTCTGTATATAGAAAAGGTTGGGGTGACCCTTGACATTCCCCTTTGTGACTCTTAAACTACCCTCATGACTCTTCAACTTACACATGATTGTTTACATTCTACTATTGGCACTTGGTCTTTCACTGTACAACATGTTTACAATACAATCTGCACATGTACCCATGTGAGACAAAAATGGGCTTGAGTAAGCCATGCAAGACATCATTGAGACTCAGACAGATGTGGGAAGACTAACTTGTCAACATCCTCTTGGTGATCAATGGTGGTGAACTGATGTGGAGCTTGGTAGTCTGTTATGGTGTTCGTGTACTCCGTGGTGACATCCTTTTGAAAGAAAACTCTTAGCTTTGTTGCATCCGGGTACACTAATTTGGCACCGCTATCCAACTCATTATATAGCATGTGCATCATGGTCTTGAGTGCAGCCGTACCAGTGACATGATGGTGCATAGTGTCTGCACTTCTGTAAATATGTGTTGGTGGCTATGCACATCAACTACTCAAAGTGCATTTCTAGCTCTAGTCGGACTTGGTTCTTTGCTTTCGCCTCGGTGAGTGTGCCAATGGATGGGATCGCATGCGTGCACACAATGACATCCATGCTCCTGAACACTCATGCATGTGAAGCCAGTAAGCTGGTTATGAGATGTGGGAGATCCTCATAGTTCCGGATCTGACTCTGAATGCTTACCTTCAACTCCACTACCTTTGGCTTCATCATCTTTGGAAAGTACAATGGGGCTCCCTTGTACCTCATTGTCCATATCTGCATGTGATCGATAACAGTGTGTATGTCTATCAAGATGCGTGCTCTCCTAGCACAACATTGTTGCCAACCATTAAGATGGACAACTAACTTATGCACGGTGACAAACCTGAAGTACAGCTTTCGCATGACTGTCTCGAGAGATGATACTTCATCAAGTATCACTTTCCTTCACTTTTCTCTGGTGTATGTTGTAGCTTTTTATTCTCTCTGCTTGGCTACTTGCAATTCCTTAGTCATGCGCTCATTCTCAGTTATCAAGAATCTCACACTTGAGTTGCTGGCTTTGGTAGAATGCCTTTGTAGCATCGGCCAATGTAGTTGGATGTCTGCACACATCAAACACAATCACTTGTTCTTGAAAATGCGCAAGAGATGCATGGACATCCGTAGTGGGCACTCTGCATGACTGCACAACTCTATGTTGTGACTCATCAAAGGATATGTTGTGCACATCTTCTTCCGAATTGTCCTCAAGGATTTCAATGTCTCCTTGATCACTTGGGACTTGCTTTGCTCCCGGATTTGGTGAAGCCGATGGAGTGACCTTTGGGCCTTTGGGCATGAGATGTGTATCCTGATCCTGCTCTAACTGAACCAAATCCATGTCCATCTGATCCAACATATGTTCAATCTCTTGAGCAAAGTCCTTCTCCTACGACTGCTCATCCTGTTTGCTATCTGCTAGCTATGATGATTCAATAATTTGTATTTATGCAATTTCATCAATGTGTACACACTATGCTTCATGTTGTTCTCATTCTTGCTACACTTTCTTCTCCCTTCTGCGTAACTCTTGTTCTTCCCTTTGTTGTTGCTTCACCTCCTGCAACTTCTTCTTTGCCTCCTCTAGTTTTTGCTTCTCCCTCTGTCTTTACGTAATCTTTCTATTGTGTTGTCGCTTCTTCACTTCAATCTCCAAAGCTTCTCTTAATACAAGTGGATCTGCCTTGAATTTGCGGCTTTTCTCTGCCTCTGCGTTGTTGACAACCTTCCTCTTTCCTTTGTCATGCGCAGGTATGTTGCCCTCTGCTGCTACTGATGTTGCTGCCTTGTGCATTGCTAACCATTCTACAGCTACTCTAACTGGTTTCTTGAGCCTTGAGGAGTTTTAGTAGTATCTCGATGGGTCTTCCTAAGGCCAATGACATGCCCTGTGGATCCAAGGATGATACACTCTCACACAATGGTCCTTCACTAAGCAGTGCGGGTCGTATGGATTGAAACTTTTGGTGCCGAAGGTGAACCTCTTGAATTCCTTCGTCTCGGCCTTAACATGCTTGAGATTATGGATCTCATACAACCCGATCCGCAAAGGAAGAGCAGTCCTAGGTGTCTTCTTCTTCCTATGCAGCCTCGCTAACAACCCTGTCGAGATGTGGTATGCAACCTCTTACCTGACTAGCTTGTCCATGGAAAACTTCGGTAACACATGTAGAGCCTTCTTCGCATTGTACATTCGGATGAAGGTGCCAATGGGTAACGCATACAAATCTTCTATGTTAACCAATGCCTCCATCGTTGCCTGTGACATGCAAGGCGGATCCTGCTCAAAGATCATCCTGTACACTGGGGTGATGAAGTGGTCTGATAGTTGTAGTATAAATCCATGGAAGTTGCACTCAGAGAACAACCTACAATAGATGTGCACAGAGGTTTCTGAAGGTGTCCATGCCCAACCCAAGCCAGGGAACTGTTGATGGGCACAGATTGCATCAAGAATGTAGGCAGAAATGAATATCTTTTCTTACTAACCCTTGGGCGGATGTCAAGAATTTGTTACTTTCCCCTTCAGCTAGAGAGCCAACATGTCGGACCAATTGAAAGGTATTCCTTCATTCGTCATTTAATCCAACACAATCACTCAACTCTGTAGGAAGGTCTTTGTACTCCCTTGGCCATATAAGTGGAATTAGAAGATGATCAGGAACGGATAATCCTTCTGCAATGTCTTTTTCTTATATACCTGGTTGGGTGTTTTCCTAAACTTAGATGACTCTCTGACCTAGCTCTTCAAGATGTCTCTTGAGTTTGCGTTGTTGCTGGGATGGGTGAAGAGTGCATCCATTTTGTTCACCGACTATGGTAAGTGATATATCTCTTGAAAGTTCTTTGCCCTGAAGGTAGAAAGTTTTGTTCCACTGACACTCCTCAGTACCATCGTCTCTGGATCAGTATGAGAGGCAATCTAGTGGATCATGTTCGTGCATGGAAATGCAGGATACCTGCATGCAACCCAATATAAGCCAAACTTGTGTATGTTTACATAGACTCCGCGGTCCTACAAATTCTCCTCAAAGGTGCCTGAGAAGATGTCATTAATGTACTTCCATGTGATCTTGATCTCCTTATCTATGAAAAATTTAGCATCTTCATAGATGGGCAAGCTCATAGACACTTGCTCGACCACATCTCCAGTTTCTCTCTCAATGGTGTCCTTTGACCCTACTCTCTTGGAAGCCATCGTACCTGTACTGATGTGAGACTAATGAACACATGCGATAAGTGGAGACATAGCAACACTCATGGCAATAAAACTGTCAGTTGAAAACCAAAAGCAACTTGAGGATTGACATGCAACACACCTCATTAATTGACTGGGAAAATTGCATAATTTTCTCTGGGAGAGGTTGGGAGACTGACCATTGAAACTGCGCAGAGCATAGTCTACGCTACCAGTGAGCTGACTGACTGCTGAAACTACGAATATCATAGTCCATCTTGGCCTACTGAGGACTGGAACCGCGCAATGCGTAGTTTCAGTCAACATGACTGCAACCCAGGAAATTGCACTGCGCAATCCCAAGGCCAACTGAGGCATTGCCTCTCAAAATTGCGTAGAGCACATCCTGGGAGGTCAGTGTGAGGTAGGCTATGTGAAATTCCTGGGAGCAAGGCAAGGCCTTCCATCCCAGAAATGCGTAGTGCAAGTCGAGCAAGACAAGGTCCGGGCCAAGGCAACTCAGCCCTGTCGACAGACGACTGAAAATAGTAAGGATTGAATGCATGTGCAGAGATGGTGCAGACACGAGTGAACAAACATGCATGTGATTATAGTTAGTGCAGGATTTAGTAAAAAGGGAAAACAATGAAGTGTGTGAAGCAAGTCGCCGCAACGACGACCGTTAGTGCAGAAACAGTGTCATGCATGCGACAATAAGGAAATGCAATGCAAGGCTCGAAACAATGCTTTTACAAGATAACATGCATTGAAATGATAACAAGCGTTCAATAAAACCATGCAAACAACATTCACACAAACCGAAATGTAAAAAGTGATAAAAAAGAAGCAAAAGACATGAAAAGTTGACTTACCCCGAAAAAGATATGTTGAGTGTGCCGAAGGTTCCTAGACGCGTTGGGAATGCCAGAGCTCCAAGATCAAAGTGAAGAATGAGCTCTGAGGCCTTGAATAATTAGTTTTGACAAGATCAAGGCTTATGACACGCATGCCACAAATCTAGGGAAAAGTGACACTTGGCGGGAGGTTTCTAAAATGGATTTTCATGTAACCCCTAGCTACTAAAAATAGATCCCTAAAATCTAGGGATTCTTTCTGCTTTTTTCTTTTTCAGTAAAAACTGCCCATGCATGCAAGGCAAGATTGCACAATCCAGGAGGGAACTAGTCAACCTGTGAGCACATGCAACGGCCAGTAAGCCTTGGGATGACTTCTGCGCAGTTTCTGGGTTGAGTGGCTCTAGTTGCCCCTCGAGCTCTGCACAATTTTTGGATTGAAGCCAAGGCTTCTAGCCAGAACTATGCAAATTCTGAGAGAAAGCCCGTTGATGGGCTTCTCTGCACAATTTTCTTGGGGAAGGTAGCCTGCCTACTCTATGCAATTCTAGAGAGAAGTGCTGGCTGCTAGGATGCACTGGGAAATCTGGAGATCAAGGCTGGTTACCCTCTAGTGTTGTGTAGTTTTCTAATTCAGCACAGGAACTAGTTTGAAACCACGTCACAGGAGGTCAACTTGCGGGTGACAGACAAACAAGTTAGCGAACACAAGCTGATATGCCAACGAAACTCAACTAAAAGCATAAGTACCTGGGCAGTGCAAGACATGATGCTAAGGATGGTTGGTAGGGAAAATCCAAAATGAAGCTAAGGAAAATTTTTGGAATGTGGTTGTAGCCGCTACAACAAACCCTCAATGTGGTTAAATAAAGGCTCGATCTAGATCTAAAGCTTGATCTAGTTTTAAGGCTTGATCTAGATTTAAGGCTAGATCTAGCCTATAGCCAGATCTGGATTTAAGGCTAGATCTAGCTTTAAAGCTCGATCAAGCCACGTTTTTTAATTCCATGCCAAGGATGTATTGACAGGAAATTTCAAAAACATGGTTCGATCAAGCTCCTAGATAACCTTGTGTTACATTGTTTAAGCCCTTAAATAGCTCGGTCGAGGGCTCAGAGATTTCTCCATCGAGCGCTTAAAATGGCTCGATCAAGTTGTTATTTTTCACCCAAAACGCACCCTCTCTTTCCAAAAGGTGTAACGCAACTCCATGCACTCACCAGTTAGCTATTAGTATACTTTGGTGATACAACATCAACATTTTCTTGTCATAAACATAATATAAACATGGCACATAAATGTCATACGCACATGAGCATAAAAATAGTTAGAAACAAGAGTTCACACTTGCTCGATAGATCCCTTAGATGACATGGGATCTTATTGGATAACCACATAATGTTATCCCAAACATGTCATTCACATGATCATCATATTTTTAAGAACATTAATTAATCATCCTTCCATTGGGATGATTCTTGACAATGACTTGTCATATAAAATGACATCATATACATTCATTCCAATATTCTAATAAGTGAAAACCGAGAAATTCATAACTCTAATCTCACTAGCATTTTAATTCCCCATTTCACTTAGCAGACATTACAAAAATCAAAGAAATATTTCATATCGGAGGCTCCCCATCTTCACCGTACCACTTACTGGTATCCATGCAAGCATGCATTAATTTGAAATAATAGATCTCAACTTCAACTGAAGGAATTCTTACCTAATTATTTTCCTTTACCCTTTTACCTAGGCTTACTTCCTACCTTATTTACTTGGCTATCACTACCAACGCTTTCCGTTGATGTCCCTTTTAAATGTACAATTGGTTTACAACATTTATGTTTTTGCAATCTTCAGTAGTTCTTGAAATGATATTGGCTTCACACAGTCATCATAAATTCATCAACTCATCCATTCATTGATTTCAATGAAAACCTCATAAAGGCATCTTCATTTGCATTCAATTCTAGGATGTCCTTATCCATGCTAAACATACATTGTCAATATCCAATATTTATCATTTTCATTCATGCTCACATCAAATACTAGGAGCTTAAACATAACATATTAATAATTTTAATTATCAGCAATGGGTCATTCCTTCCCACTTGCACAATGGTATTCCATACATCATGGAATCCATTAAGTAACCTCACTGTGTTACCCAGCCAATTGTATTTTCATGCCATTCACATAGTGATCATATTTTATAGATTAATCACTTATCTTATTACTATGATGGTTCTCAACTAATGGCCTTTCAGACTGATTAGCATCCTCATACCTTTATTTCACTTTCCCATCTTTCTCATGTTTTGAAGAGATAGAATACACATATATGTATATCATCCATGCACAGTTTCTAGTTACAAGAACTTCCTTCTTATGTTATTTTTATAGTTGTCATGTCACTTTCCATTTAGTTTATGTGGACCCAGCTAGTCCAGCTAGGTGTTCTTTCATCTTCTTTTTCCTTCTGGTGTCATTTATCATATGTACATGGTTTAATTAGGGTCTTGCACTTCCAGATAGGTTTTATTCGGCTCTTTTTTCTTCCCTTTCCCAAACTCAACAAACCACAAAAGTCAAGAAGAGAAAATGAAAATAGAGAAAAACCACAATAGAAAATACATGACAAAATATAAAGCAGCATGGCCATTCTCAGAGTCAATCAAACAAAAAAACAAGAGAAAATATGAGGCCAATAATAACAACAAATATATGAAAAACATTCCCATCACTCATTAGCCCACAACAACTCAATCCCTTGATTTTTGGTGTTCAGTGTGTCCATCACCAACATATACACAAAATTTTATCAGAATCCTTTCCAAGGTTTATAACAACATCAAAATTCCAATATCCCTTTAAATAGTTCAAGAAGGAACTTTGAAGTAGTTTAAAGAGATTGAGGGGATTCTCCTTCATCTCTTTTGTTGTGAACTATTCTTCTTCTTCTTTCTTTGTATGTTAAGACAATCTCTTCTTAGGTGTTCCACTCCATAGTTCCAACATGAAATTGACATTTTCTTCTCTTTGACCTTACGAGGTCTCTTTTTGTCCTTGTCAGCATGATGTTACTTTACATCTATAGAGGTTAATGCTTGTTGCTACAACTCTTTCATGTGTGACACGTTCTATAGCAACATTATATTCAACCTTGCCTACTCCTTTTGCTTTTTGATGAGCCTTTTAATTTTTTCTTTGTATCTCTTTAGCTCATCCTTCAAGCTCCTAAAGGTTTTTTTCTCTATTAGGGGAACTTTCCCTTTCTTGTTCAGGGTGGACTTGGTCTATGCTATGTTGTACCATATTGTTGTCCACCCTTTTATTTCTTTTTGTAAATGGATCTTCTTATGTGTTTTCATGCACACATAGCTATTACTTATATCAACATAAACAAATTGACTTGTTACCTTTCCATGCCAACACCACACAAGTTGATTTGAAGCACGTCGATATGTTGTTGTTCACATATCTAGAACTCAAGTCAACCACATATTCCAAGAATAAATGTGCATAACAACATGTTTATAACCATATCATCATTAAGTTGAAATCAACCTTATACAAAAGAATTAACTACCATGACATTTGCAAGTTTAAAAGTACATACTAGCTTTTATAACAAATATTATAAAGATGAAAACAACTTATCAAAATAAATTTTAATCAACTGTGAGTTCCTCAGGTTCAGTGTTGAAACTTAAGCTCTAATTCTAACTTTCACTTTCATGGCCCCATCGAGTGCAGGTGTTGAACCATGCTCTAATACCACTTTGTAACACTCCCTTCCACCCCCTTAGATTTTCCATGCTAAATGGGAGGTGTTACTTTTAATTAACTTGAACTCCATGGTCTCACTATGAAGATGGGGTTAAAAAATTCCTCAATCCCAAAATTTCTCAGAATCAATATCTAATACACGTTGGATCAGGTTAATCCAGAACTTTTTGGCAATATAAATTTTAGCTTGTTCCAATACCTAGATCAAAAGTTATGCCCATTTAAAGTTTGAACATTTAAGATCTTCCACTTAGGCAAGGACCTGCCATGTGGCACCCATGTGGCAACCCCACCTCACCCTAGATGTTCCACATCATTCCTAGCACCAACATGGTTGTGGCTAAGTCCATGTAACCTTTTCCACATAAACAATCCTGTAAACCCCACCAAGTCCATCCAATGCAAGTAAATTCTTCAATTTACATTATTTCTGAATTATAATGAAATATGGTGTTCCCTTATTTTGTCACTTGGAAGAAGTTCCAAATCCCTAGATGTGTCTAGTCTACCAATAAACATCCAGATGTATAATACGTCTAGTGCTTCTCGCACTCGAGCCATTTCCACCTCTTGTGAATATTTAGCTTGGCCACTAATTCAACCCTCGCAGATTTTACACAAATAGCCCCCCCTAGATATCCATCTCTACCCATTCACAAATGCATATGACTCATTTGAAATCTAGTTCCACTATGATGTTTCATTGTGACATATCTTTTGGATATTTGTATTCTCATATATGTCTTGATTCCCTGAATCTATCCCAAACATAGAAGAAATTTCTACCATATTCAAACTAAGAACGGTTTAAACTATTTCTTAACCTTTTCAAGGAACTGGACAAGGTTCTCCTAGGAGTCTGGCCCTGCCCAAACATGCATATTCATTGGCATGCATCCTTACATTAAAAAAAAAAAAAAAAACAAAACAAAACAAAGCAAAAAAAAAAAAAAAAAACAAAAAACAAAACAAAACAAAACAAAGCAAAAAAACAAAACAAAAACAAAAAAAACAAAAACAAAAACAAAAACAAAAACAAAAAAAACAAAAAATTCAAGTGCTAACGATTAATAACATACATTCACATAGATGTGAATTTTCTTATTAATAGGTACCATAACAATCCAATCCATGGTTATCATATCTTTATCAATTCAGCTACAAAATTCACCAAATCCTTCTATAGAATGGATCTGAACACATTACTATCAAATGCCTTGATATATCATGCATTAACTCATGATTTAACGACAAACAAAGAAGGAAATCAATCAATCATGCACCAAAAAATTCCATGATGATTCCTAGCATGCCATGTGCAACACTTCAACATTATAATATCCTTGATTCTTAAACACAAAGACTCCTTGATAGTTATAGCACCCAAACCATGATTTACACACACACCATAACAGTTTAAATGGTTTCATAAAATTGTCATACATAATCATGTAATAGCTACATAAATCAGGAAAACATGTCAACAAATACAGGTTTCTGCATGTCCCTCACACCATGAGAATAATTATACAACCCAAACAATGCATAACAGATTTGATGAAGCATATTAGACAACAATCCACCTTCATATAAATAACTATGTAACTCATGCACCCAATAGCAAAAACAAAGGCCCATAAGCCCCAAATAATCATGAGAAGATAACAACATGCACTCACCATGGACATACATGGATATCAATAGTCGCCACATAGGTGGAGTTGGTCCACTCATATCCCATATAAGATAATCTCCTCAAGAGACAACCCACAAACATCATTATAATAGGGAATTTCCCCAAACTAATAGATATAAAAGATAACCAAAACATGTTAACTACCAAGTTAATTCTTATTGTTTCCATACCATCAGTCATGGACACATCAAGAAACCTACAACTGATTTAATAAGGTTGCAACCACATAGCTTAGGAAACTCATCTTCACCATAAGTACACTAGATATCTAGTCAACCATGGATATATAACAAATCAAACATTCTTACTTGGATATTACAAGAATACTCACTAGTCATCCATGATAGAAATATGTACAAGAATAAACACACATATGATTAACTTTGAAATGGTTGGAAACTAGAGGAGGTACTTCAACTCTCCACCCAACTGTAAGCTAGTTGCATTGCAAACTTTCTTATAGTTAACCACTCTCGAGCCGGATTCAGAGTCTAAGGAGTTAAGTGATCAAGGGTATTCACACCATTAACCAGTCAACACAAGTATCCAAGAGGAGGATTCCACTTCTCAAGTGGTTTATCAATTGCTTCCATGTTGTAAATACCATGGTGACCCACTCTAACTCTAAAAAAATAATCACATAATCCAACTAATATTCAGGGAAGGTTCTCTCATTCTAAGAACTTGGTCCCTCTCTAAAGAGTGTTTCCTTAGCGCCAAGGCAAGCACTGAGTGAATCAATATTTCCTTGAGCTCTCTTGGTTAAATTAACACCAATAAATAAACAAGGTATCACCAAAATATAGGGAGTGATGTCCCAATTTCACAACAAAGGTTTTCCTACAAGGCTCTCCTCCTGATCTCTCCCACTCTTGCGCATAAGATTCACTTTTCTTCTCCTATGATGCTCATCTTCCCCACTCACATCATGCAAGAAAACTAGAAAAAAAATCGTGGGCACTTCTTTCCCAATATCTCCTGACCCCATTTTTTTTAGCATTCAACATTCATTCTTATAGCAACTCCCCTCTTTTACCACTTCCTTTCTCCCCACCTCCTCACATCCCTTATCTGCATGTTGACTTCCTCAACATGTTCCACAAGATTAAGGACAATATGGGCATGTTTTTTGTCTCAGGAATCCCATACACCCTTCAATGTTCGTACCAACAAACCATTTAATTTTCCAGAGAGCCGGGCGGGGAATAAATAAAGCGATCAGGGTTTTCATTTGACATAAGCAACACCTCCTCCTCAATATTTGAATCCTCCTCCATCTCAACCATATTTTACATTTTCCATATTATTGATCTAAAAATTAAAAAGTGAAGGTTTCATGAAATAATTTGTAATCCAGTTCATGTATTTTAGGCATTGGATTGAAATTGTAAAAGTACACAAACTTAAGTTTGTAGAATTTTAACAATTAAAAGTGGGAAAACATGCAACATCAAACACAAGCAAATTGATAATGGAGTTCACCCATCTTGGGCTAGCTTCCAGTGTGACCTCTTTATTATATGCTCAATATATCTGAGATAGCTTAATTGATATATGCATAACTCAAATCATTTAAAATAATAACTTAAACAAATAAATCGTTCGAACTAGTAATTACTACTTATCTATTTAGTTATTATGGTTCACAAGCATTGAGTCCAAATTCCAGTGTGACCTCTTTATTATATGCTCCAATGCTCAATATATCAACATATAAGATTCAATCTGCAAAAATAACACTACCATCATGTCCAAAATGATCAAAACCCCCTATTTAGGCTCTTCTTGAGCTCAAAAAGGCTAAAAAAATGAGAAACATATGACCCCTTCTCTGATCTAGTATGCAAATTATCTTGGCCCTGCTAACTGATCTAAAAAATCGTTTTTGGCCTAAGGGTGGTTCTAAGGAGTAACTAGGTATAGGTCACGGGTTCGACTTGCACCTCCCATCGTTATATGTGTTGTATTGTTTTAAAATATTATCTTTTAAATAAATAGTTTGAAGCTCCCTCTGAGCTTCGCGCTACCAAATGACCCTGGGTCATGGGCTATAAGAAATGCGCCCACTCCACCATTATGGTGGTCACATTCCCTTCGTACAACCACGGGTCAGGCTCCACTCCTCAACCCTACCTTACTCCGTTGCCATTGGTCACCTTCCCCCAACCGCCTAGCTGTTTCATATTAAATATAATTGTGACCCAATCATAAACAAGCACTACATTGTAGCCCAACCGGTCAGGTGATCAATTTGTTGTTTGGAGGTCAAGCGTTCGAATCTGCCAGTTGTGACTTGGTCATTGAAACATTTTTGGCGCGATCCCTGAGGCCACATGGAAACCTCTCATAGGGCTACATGGCACCCTCTGATTAGCCCACGTGGTGGTCTGTGATTGGCCGGAACACAAACTTGTCTGCCAATAACTAATTACCAAGTGTCCCCATCGAATTGGCCCATGTTCCATCCATACAACCTAGTCAAACTGATGATGTCAGCACCACGTCATCATACTGGCTGCCACATGGCATCCATACTTTCACAGTCAACCCTGCACTTTGACTTTTTTGTTGTTTTCCCGGAACTTCAAAATGCGATAACTTCCTCATACGGTATCAGATTGAGGCGATTCAAGCATCATTGGACTAAAAAAAACGAGAACTATGATCAAAGAATATAATGGTGTTGCAATGAATGAGAAGTTAGTGATAAATTTTCTCCAATATTGGGTTTCTCCCAAAAAGCTCCTAATTTCTGTTACATTGTTGCGTTTAGGCCAATTAACAATAAAAACAACTTTGGAGGGGTCAAACTTCAATTCACCGTTGCCTGCAATATGACGTAAGTAAACCAAAGATGTTTTCCCAAATTCACATTTAGACATCTTCAAATACAACTTTTCATTTTTCAAGACATCTAGAACTTGATTTACATGCTTGACATGCTCTTCACGAGTCTTGCTAAAAATCAGAATATCATCTAAGTAGACTATGACAAAATCATCAAGGAATGGTCAGAATACATCATTCATAACTCTCATGAATGTGGCAAGTGCATTACAAAACCCAAATGACATAAATAACAATTCAAACAGATATTTTTTGCCTTGAAAGCAGTTTTCCAAATATCATCTCCAGTAATCCTTACCCAATGATAACCGCTTCTCAAGTCTAACTTAGTAAAATAAATAACATCCTTTAACTGATCAATCAAATCATCAATTCGAGGAAGAGGATAACGATTATTTATTGTAATCTTGTTGAAAGCTTAGAAATACACACACATGCGCCATGTACCATCTTTCTTCAGAACCAAAACAATAGGAGACCCACAAGGAGATGTACTAGGTCTGATGACCCCTTTGTCAAGGAGCTCTTGGATTTTCTTTTTGATCTTTGCATTCTCAAAAATGACATTTTATACATGCCAATATTCGAAAGTGGTGCATCCTACTACAATTGCATCTCATGCTAGATTCCTCTTTTTGGATATAACCCTTTAGGTTCCTGAAACATATTGTCATAAGTATTAACAAATTCAACCAATTCATGCTTGAGTTTAGAATCACATTCTAAGAAAGCTTCATATTCAACAATATCTTTAGCTTTGTTAGCCTCCTGTTGCAACAGGGTTTCATCTTTCATGATTGACATTTTTACATGCCAAATATGTCATACTTTGCAGGCTGCAGTGTTCCATATTTCCACAGGATACCATGAAGTGTGCTTAGTCCAAATGGCACTGCTATTTTCCAATTTTGATGAGTTGTTCCAGTTTTGAAGAGTTTCTTAAGGGAGGTCCAAACAATCTAACCTTGGTCTCCCTAGGTTTCAATTTCCTGTTTTAGAATGTAGAGAATGCATCTGACCAAACAGTTTAATCTTGGCAGATCTATAGATAGGTAGAGAATCAAAGGGACCCAACTGCTTAATCTGGGCCCTGGCAGAAATAATTGTAGATTTAGATAGGAAACATTCAAAAGAAAAATTGTAAAGCTGGGTCTGCAAGTCTAAGTGCACCCAAATCAAAAGAAGAAAAAATGTTAGGTGAGTAGGCTGGGTAGGTAGCTGTGAGGTTGCAAAATGATGATTTATGATCAATTTTCTGTTACAAAGTGTTTTATCTTTTCAGATCACAGTTGCAGACAGTTTTTCATCTGCAGGAGCTCGAGTAAGACATAACTAACTTCCCCTTCTTCTCATTTCCCAAGTCACTTACTAATTTTCCAAAGAGGTCAAGATCTGCTTGGTTCCTCTTAGTTCATCATTTTCTATGTCATTTGCCTTAGTGGAGATCTGCTTCGCTCAAGGATTTCAGTTCTTTACAAATTCTTTTCCCCAAAATTAGCCTAAGGTCCCCCACCTTAGCACCTGCTTATCATCTCCATATTAACTAGTAACTCTAGTATATAATTCCCTATCAGTTTTTCCCTTTCCCCTACTAAAAGAATGTATATAAAACTCCCCTATGTAAATATCCCCTCCCTGGCAATATAGCCATATTTTCTAAGTCAGGGAAAGAACAGTCCATCTGGGGCTGCCATTAGCCCATCCGTGTCTTGGAATTGGTCTAACACCTGGTTAGACTAACAGCCATTCCCCTAATTCTACAATGCCCCTGTTGCCACCCTTCCCCTAAAAGTTGGGCTTGTAAATATTCAAATCCCGCCCACGCAAACCTCCAAAAAAACCATATTTTCCCCTTTTCCCAAAGTCTCACCCCTGAAAATATTAATCCGCGCGCATTAATCCACATAACCCACAAACTCCGCCATTCCCTAAGGTTTAAACCCACCGCTGCACTTGATTAAAATGGGAATATTCCCACAAATCCCCGTCCTTTATCCCGCCCCCGCCTCATCCCAGCCGCAAACCGTTAGATCGCCCACCCCACAGATCTACGGTGGGTGGGCCTTCATGTCCCCCAACGCGCCCGAAGGTTACCGTCCGAGAGATGGGCGGTATTGCCGCCGTACTCCCGCCACGCGTCACCTCCTGGGCTGTGGCGGAGCCCCCTCCCCCGAAACCACTCATGCCCAAAGGCGGTGCGCCCCAAAACCGGAAACCTCCTCCTGCCTAGTGACGTCACTCGCTTGCGTCACCCCCCTGCCCAATCACCATGACACGTCATCTGCCTGCCGCCTCCTGCCACTGTACCGCCGAGTCACCCTGCCGTACTACCACGTCACATCCGTACGTGATGACATCATAATGTTGACGTCATCCCGCCACGTCATCGTGCTGACATCATCGTTGACGTCATCCGCCGTACGAGGTCCCACCTACTGACGTCATGTTGACGTCATCATCAGTTTTTGGCGCAAAGGGCGAAAATCGCACTCCGGAGCCCCGGAATCAGTTTCTGACGCAGTTTTTGATGAGCGATTAGCGCAAATCGCTCATCGCTGGATAAAATAGGCTTGAATGGGGAATCTTTAGGGAATCTTTTCATTACGCAGACCCCAGCAAGCCCGAAAGGCGCCGAATGACCCATTTTTCTTCGCGAAGCATTCAGGAAGGAGCCGAAGATAGTTTTAAGGAAGACAGAGCCGAACAACGGCCATTAAATGTTGATTTAACGCATAGCACATCAGAACAACATCCCAATTCATTTGTCAAAGAGTATCAGATGGAGAAGAAGAGCCAAAGAGTATCAGTCAAGATTTTTTAGGGGCTCGAAGCACCTGAACATTGATGAGCCCCCCAGAAAGTCAAATCAAGAGGCGTAAGCCCATCCTTGCCCTCAAATCACAGTTAAAGCTTTAAATGCAGACAGACAGCAAAGAAGCAGAAACCCATACACATTTATTGCAGAAAACACTGCACCAAGCCACCGAGGACTACATCATTTACTCAGTTTTGATACGGCAGCCCTCAGCGCAGCCCGAGATATTTTTATGCATTTATTTCTGGATAGGATTAGGTTAAAGTAATCATCTTTCTTTCAGACCTGTTTAGGTCAAGTTGTAATAAAAGCAGTTGTAGAGAGTTTTTCCCTATATATATCGCTCTCTACATTGTTTCAAGCGTTGGTCAATTGAGAATTTTCACTAGAGACTCGCATTGTATACCTGATTTTTTCTATAACCAAAGATTGCTGAAAGCTTGGAGAGCAAACTGCCTGTTGTTAATGAATGTTTTGAAGATATGAAGATGGAATTCTTGCGCTGCTGCCTGAAACAATAAGTGCATCTTACCTTTGTTTTATTGTTCACCACTATCTAAATAGCAGAAAGAAAGAATAGCTTAGAATTTGTTTAAATACACTCTATGCTCAGTTTCTGCTATTTCCTTATGTTTTCCTCTGAATGAATTGGTTATGAATATGAATTCCTTCTGGCTCATATTTACCCCGATTCACCTGTGTTTGCCAATTATCTAGGGATTCTTAAATGCCCCTATGTAGAGATCTGTTACCTCCATCTGCTAAGCTGATTGAGAGATTCTTAACTGCCTCTTGTTACTTAGCATTCTTCCCATCATTTAAACCTGAAACATTGTTTCATGCGCAGCTATCTTGCTCCACCTTCCCTAATTGTGACCAAGGAAATGCACCAGCAGTCCTCCTCCTCAACTCCACACCCAATGGTTTGAAACCCTCAGACTATGCTCTGCCTCTCTACCTGAAACATCAATTTTCCCACCAAAACAGAACGAAAAACCCCTGAACCCAATAGCTAGCCTAAGATCATTTTGAACAAAGCTAAAATCCCAAAGAGAGAGCCCTCTCTGACTGCAGGTGGGCTAGAACCTGCAGTCCAAAGTTGGTTTGTGGTTACCTCGGCCGTATCCTTTCCGGAGCTTAAGGACAACGTAAGTGATAACATAATGGCGACTCCACTGGGGAACTCCTCAGTTAATTTCACAAAGAAGGTAAGAAAGCTCCGTTGAAACCATAGATCAAACTTTCTAATTTCTGTTTATCTCTTAAAACTATAGATGAAGCCTGAATGTCAGCCAGGAAGCCTTTGAAACTGTTTTTGTTTTACATTAGCAGAAGTAAATAAAAGCTGCTTCAGTCAATCTTAATGCTAGTTTTAAGATATACACAACCATTCCAAAATCTGATCTGTCCCTTGTTAATTACAAAAATATTCCCAGAAAAATACCCAAAAAACAATTTGGAAGCTGGCTCCCAAGAAGAATCCACGATATACAAGGTCAAATCCAGATCCCAACCCTCCAGTTGTTTTTGAAAACCCTAACATAATCCCGAAAGTCCTTAGGAAGCAAGAAAGACAGGAAAATTTTGCTGACTTGAGCCCTGAAACAGCTCACCCTAGCTGTATTCCGACTCCTGTCAAGGTTTTGTTTCGTTCGGCCCCTGTTTCCCCTAGTTCATCATCCACACCTCGAACTCCTCCTTCCACACCTTCATTCACTGCACATACTACCACTACTGTTGTTTCCAGCGTTCCAGTTACTCTTGTGATCCCCGTTACTCCAGTTGTTCCATTTATCCCCATTGTCCCACTTATCCCTGCCAATATGGCTAATAGATATGCACCCCTGCAATTACCTGCTAATGCTGGGGCATTACCTCAAGAGTACCAATCTAAAATCACATATTTTGATAGTATTGGCCCTTTTACTGCCATTCAGCATACCAAAAAGATGCAAGACTATTTTGAAAACTACGAAATAGATGATGATAGCGTGAGAATGAGAATTTTTGTTCAGAGCTTAACAGGTGATGTAAGAACCTGGTTCAGATCACTTGCTGCAAATTCCATAACCACCCCAAATGAGCTTTACCAATCCTTTACCAACAGATGGGAGAAAAAGAAAGACCCCTTGCACATACTAGCTGAATATGATACGATTAAACGAGGTCCTCAAGAGACTGTTTTGGAGTACTGTGCAAGATTCAATAATGTATATAACGCAATACCTCAGAACCTAAGGCCTCCCCCTGATCTGGCCTTGTACAAATTTCCAGATGGTTTTGACCCTGATATGGCATACCAGTTAAAAGAAAGAGCTCCTCAGACCCTTGCAGACATGCAAAACGTTGCTGTCAGTGTTGAGGCCAACTTAATTGCCAAGAGAAACAGAGCTAGAATGGAAAGAAGAACCACCTTTAAGGAAGAACCCTTAGCCTTTGATCAAAAGCTTGATGCTATTATCAATGGCCTACAAAGGCTGGGAGAAAGAGTAGAAAATGTTGAGAGAAAAGCATCATGGGAAGGACAACAGTCCAATACCATAAGGAATCCAAATTTTAGGAAAACGCAGAACACAAATTCTGGTAGGTCTAACCAAGACCATGACATAAGACCCCCTTTTCAGGATAACTATGTTGAAGGATCTACTTCTAGTGGACCCATAGAGGACATTCACATGAACCTGATGGATCTAAAGGGTGAGCACCAAACTCTCCTGTCCCAAGAAGACCAAAATGAACTCGATTACAATCAGTTTCAAACTAAATCTGGTGAGTCTTTTGATTTTAAACAAGGATATGATACTGCTGTGTATGAAGTACACAAACAATATAAGCTGAGAACTAGGACCATTGACATTTCGAAACCTAGTAAAACAAAGGATGGCAAACAACCCAACAAGACCAAAGGCAAGGCTGTCATAACAGAAACAGCTGACACAAATGTTCCAAACCCACATCAAGTGACTGTAGAAGACATAACAGAAATACAGCCTTCCAAAGATCAGCCTTTGCCACCTTCTCCCTCGAAAGAAAGCTCGAACAGTGTTCCAAAAAACTTTCCTGAAATTAAAAAACCGCAAGCTATCAGTCCTCATAACGCTGATAAACAAGAGCAAGTCGCAGATAATTTAAATGAAAAGGAAAAAACTGCCTTTATCAACAACAAGACTCCATTGGAAAAACCATTTAATTTAGAGGCAGAAATAGCCAAGTTGAAAATATCCATCCCCCTCTCAGAACTTGCCAAACACGATGTATATAGGCAACAAATTCAAAGGTCACTTCAAATTCCAGAAAACAAGGACGATGTAAATGTTTTGGATGATTCCCCTGAACTGCTGTTTGGCCCAGAAGTCAATGGAAAGTCAACACATGGACCTGTCCCACCCTTTTATGTCAGTTTGCATATACATGACAAAGTTTTTCACAATGCTATGTTTGACTCAGGGGCATCGCACAATCTAATGCCTAAAGCAGTTATGGAAAAATTGAACCTTGACGTTACAAGACCTTACAAAGACTTGTACTCCCTTGACTCAAGTCAAGTGAAATGTCTAGGCCTCATCAAAGACTTGTGTGTTTCCTTAGTTCAATATCCAAATAAGACCATCCTCATGGATGTAGTGGTTGCTGACATTCCACCAAAATACGGTATGCTCCTATCAAGATCATGGGGAGCAAAGCTTCAAGGATCCCTTCAATTAGACCTTTCCTATGCCACCATTTCAGTCTTTGGGCAACCAAAGAGACTGTATAGAGAAACGCTGATGAAATATGTGGTGAGTAGTGAGAGCAAGCCTGAAAATTTTCCCATTTATTCAATCCATTCTGATATGGATTCCTTTATTTTGTTTGATGATGATACAAATTCTCCAATTGATAATGAGCCCTTGGCCCTATAACGACAAGCACACATCAATGAAGAATCAGTTGCACACACTAGTGAAACTGTCACAACAGTTAACACATCCAGCATGTTAGAAGAACATCCCGAAATAGAAATTGTAAATCTGCCCAATCCTAAATTAGCTAAAACTCTTAGTACAAACCACAAGCAAGAAATCACTTGGTATTTAGAGTTTGATGGCTCTGTTAACAAGTTAGGAGCAGGGGCAGGTGTCTGGATTCACAATACATATAACAACCATGCAGAAGGTCATGCCTACAGGCTAAATTTTAAATGCACAAATAACATGGCAGAGTATGAGGCTCTGCTATTAGGCATTAAACTGCTCAAAGCACTAGGAGCTGCTAAAGTGTCTATTTTAGGAGACTCTGATTTAATCATACAACAGATGAAAGGTAATTTTGTTACCAACGACAATAGAATGAGAGCCTATAGGACTGCTGCCACTAATATACTCAATGCATTCACTGAATTCAAGCTTGACCAAAATTTCAAGAGAACATAACATTCATGGACACAGCCTAGCCACCTTTGCTAGTACATGCAAGCTTCCTTTTGACCCAAACCATCACTTCACAGCTGAAATAAAACATAGGCCCGCTGTCCCTAATAACATCATAGATTGGCAAGTGTTCGGAAATGATGCCCAGATTAATAATTTCCTTGCTCTTGAGCATGAGTTTTCCAACATTAACATTGACATGGATGCCATGACAGATTCGAAACAACAAACCAATGAAGATCAGCAAGCTATAATAGCTGCAACAGCCAAGCAAATCCTGAACCCGACTGTTTTTGACAAAGAAAACATAGAACAGCATAAACAAATGCATTTGGAACACATTGTCAAAGAAGAGGCAGAGATCAATTACTTAAAGGATAACTTTCTGCCTGCTGGCCTAACCCCATTAGAAGACATGTTTGATGCTAATGACGTTCCTAGAAAGCCAAAATTGCAACCCATTAACACTGATATAGAAGAACACAACATTGGGACGGCAGAAAACCCAAAAATGATCCAACTATCCAAAAACTTGCCACCCGATCAAAAGCCCAAATACATTGACTTGTTCAAAGAGTTCCAAGATGTATTTGCTTGGAGCTATGAGGATTTGAAATCCTATTACACCTCGGTGATTCAACACACAATCCCCTTAAAACCGAACCAGAAACCCTTCAAGCAGAAACTTAGAAGAATCAACCCTATGCTTCTTCCACCAATTGAGAAGGAAGTAAAGAGGATGTTTGAAGCAGGCATCATAGCACCCATCAGATTTTCTGAATGGGTATCCAATCTTGTTCCTACAAGAAAAAAGACAGGTGAAATCAAACTTTGTGTAGATCTCAGAAATTTAAACCAAGTCTCCCTAAAAGACCATTACCCTTTGCCTAAAATGGACCACATCTTGCAGAGAGTAGTGGGGTCATCTAGAATCTCTTTGCTAGATGGTTTTTCAGGTTTCAACCAAATACTTGTTCACCCGGATGACCAGGACAAAACTGCTTTTACCACACCGTGGGGAACATTTAAGTATGTAAAGATGCCATTCGGACTTAAAAACGCTGGTGCAACTTTTCAACGAGCAATGGATATTGCATTTGCCAAAGAAATACATGACTTCCTAGTTGTCTATCTTGATGACTTGACCCCATTTTCCAAATCTGATGAAGAGCACCTCAAGCATCTTAGGCAAATTTTCATGACATGTAGGAAATATGGCATTTCCTTGAATTCTAAGAAGTCCCTATTTGGCCTTGAAGAAGGCAAGTTACTTGGCCACATCATATCAAAAGATGGGATCAGAATTGACCCTGAAAGAATCCAAGCCATCCTCCAAATTCCATATCCAAGAAACATAAAAGAGCTGCAAGCATTCCTTGGAAAGATCAACTTCCTAAGAAGATTTATTCCAAATCTAGCTGAGTTGATAAGATTGTTAAGCAACATGTTAAAGAAGGATGCCAAGGTAAGATGGTCCCTGGAAACCAAGCAAGCATTTGAAAGTATCAAAGCTGCATTAACCCAAACCCCTGTACTCACCAGCCCGCAGTTTGACAAAGATTTTATCATATTTTCGTTTGCATCTGATCACACAATAGCCGCTGTCCTTTTGCAAAAGGATGAACAAGGAGCTGAAAAGCCAATCGCTTTCTTCAGCCGAGCCTTAAGAGACGCCCCTTTGAAGTACCCAATCATGGAAAAACAGGCTTACGCACTTGTTAAAGCCATCAAGGATTTCAGAGTCTACATTTTATGTTCACATGTGATTGCCTATGTCCCATACGCTGCTGTAAAAGACATATTGACCCAAGAGGGATTAGAAGGCAAAAGAGGCAAGTGGATTGCAAGCATCCTTGAGTATGACATAGAAATAAAACCAACCAAGCTGATAAAGGGACAAGGTTTAGCCAAACTGATGTCCGAAACAAATTTTCAAGCCTTAGACATTAACCAACTGGACAAAGAATCGGAGCTGGCGACTCCACAGATCAGTGAAATATTTTTGCAATGCCCTTGGTACACTGATATTTGCTTTGTATTGTTAAACCTGTGTGCTCCCCCCGGATTGTCCAGGACCAAGAAAAGATTTTTGAAAATGAAGGCTTTAAAGTTTTGTGTAATAGATGGTGCATTATTTTGGAGAAATCACGAAGGTATACTGCTTAATTGTTTAACCATGAATGAAACTAACGATGTCATGAAAGAATTCCATGCAGGTGACTGTGGAGGACATCTATATTGGAAGTCCACCGCTAATAAAATTCTAAGGGCTGGTTTCTATTGGCCCTCTCTTTTTGCAGATGTAAAGAAGTTTGCCATGTCATGTCACAAATGCCAAATCTTTGAGGGCAAGAGAAAGTTGTTACCCCTGCCCCTGAAACCCATCTCAACTGAACAACCTTTTCAACAGTGGGGTCTTGACTTCATTGGAGAAATCCATCCCTCTTCCTCGGGCCAGCACAAATGGATCCTAACAGCCACTGACTATTTCACCAAGTGGGTTGAAGCCATTCCTTGCAGACAAGCCAATGACACCATCATTATCCAATTCCTTGAGTGCAATATCCTTTCTAGATTTGGCTGCCCTGAGAAAATCATCACTGACAATGCCGCTGCCTTTAAGTCCAAAAAGATAATCAATTTCTGCCACAGATTTCATATTACCTTGGGCCACTCTACAGCCTATTACCCTCAAGGTAATGGCTTGGCCGAATCATCTAACAAAAGCCTCATCAACATCATAAAGAAAGTGCTGGAAGAGAACAAGAAGAACTGGCACAAAAAGCTGGTAAATGCCCTATGGGTAGACAGACTCTCGAGCAAGAGATCCATTGGGATGAGCCCTTATGAGCTAGTATATGGCATGGAGGCAAGATTTCCTTCATCCCTGGGCATTCCTACTATCAAATTGTTACAAGAGATTCAGGCTGAACCAAATGACATTCAAAGAAGAATCAATCAGACCATTCATCTTCAGCAAACCAGAGAACAAGTTTATGACAGAGCTCAAATTTTGCAAGAAAAGCTTAAAAAGATGTTTGATAGAAGAGCTAAGGCTGAGGATTTCAATGTTGGTGACAAAGTTCTGAGGTGGGACTCAAGAAGAGAAGACAAGGGAAAACATGCAAAGTAAAGGTCCATTTGTTGTTTCTGCTGTTCAAGGAACTAACACTTATTTTCTCAGATCTATAGAGGATGGCACTGCCGAAGAAGGTCCTGTCAATGGCCGTATGCTGAAACATTACCATGACCCCTTTTAAGGGACACAATGCAATTTTGTATATACCTTTGTACAGTCTTATTTGTATATATCAGCACTTTGTTTTTATTTTTGTATAAGCAGGACGATTGTTTAAGGAACAGCAGTAAACTTTGTAAAGATACAACCGATGCAAGTATTCCAGTTTTTAAAGCTATGTTTCTACACCAGTTTTCAGCAAAGTATCAAGAGGAAAAACTGTCACATTACAAGCAATTCATGGTAGAAAAAGAAATGTTTACAGTCAAAGCATTGTACATAATCATCAAGCACGCAGAAGAAAGCAGGCGATGCTATACAGTTCACAGTAACTCAGTGGAGGAGAGAATGGTTCAGATTTCAAAAGTTTCACATTTTTAGCAGCCAGAAGGAAGAAGTGTTTCTAGTCTACAGCAACAAACAGAAGATCAAGGCAGTCTGACCTGCTGTTCTTGACTTTTCACAAGGAAAAGCCATCCCCAAGTGGAGCCACTATTAGCCTCCTGTTGCAACAGGGTTTCATCTTTCATGATTGACATTTTTACATGCCAAATATGTCATACTTTGCAGGCTGCAGTGTTCCATATTTCCACAGGATACCATGAAGTGTGCTTAGTCCAAATGGCACTGCTGTTTTCCAATTTTGATGAGTTGTTCCAGTTTTGAAGAGTTTTTTAAGGGAGGTCCAAACAGTCTAACCTTGGTCTCCCTAGGTTTCAATTTCCTGTTTTAGAATGTAGAGAATGCATCTGACCAAACAGTTTAATCTTGGCAGATCTGTAGATAGGTAGAGAATCAAAGGGACCCAACTGCTTAATCTGGGCCCTGGCAGAAATAAGTGTAGATTTAGATAGGAAACATTCAAAAGAAAAATTGTAAAGCTGGGTCTGCAAGTCTAAGTGCACCCAAATCAAAAGAAGAAAAAATGTTAGGTGAGTAGGCTGGGTAGGTAGCTGTGAGGTTGCAGAATGATGATTTATGATCAATTTTGTGTTACAAAGTGTTTTATCTTTTCAGATCACAGTTGCAGACAGTTTTTCATCTGCAGGAGCTCGAGCTAGACATAACTAACTTCCCCTTCTTCTCATTTCCCAAGTCACTTACTAATTTCCCAAAGAGGTCAAGATCTGCTTGGTTCCTCTTAGTTCATCATTTTCCATGTCATTTGCCTTAGTGGAGATCTGCTTCGCTCAAGGATTTCATTTCTTTACAAATTCTTTTCCCCAAAATTAGCCTAAGGTCCCCCACCTTAGCGCCTGCTTATCATCTCCATATTAACTACTAACTCTAGTATATAACTCCCTATCAGTTTTTCCCTTTCCCCTACTAAAAGAATGTATATAAAACTCCCCTATGTAAATATCCCCTCCCTGGAAATATAGCCATATTTTCTAAGTCAAGGAAAGAACAGTCCATCTGGGGCTGCCATTAGCCCATCCGTGTCTTGGAATTGGTCTAACACCTGGTTAGACTAACAGCCATTCCCCTAATTCTACAATGCCCCTGTTGCCACCCTTCCCCTAAAAGTTGGGCTTGTAAATATTCAAATCCCGCACACGCAAACCTCCAAAAAAATCATATTTTCCCCTCTTCCCAAAGTCTCACCCCTGAAAATATTAATCTGCGCACATTAATCCACATAACCCACAAACTCCGCCATTCCCTAAGGTTTAAACCCACCGTCGCGCTTGATTAAAATGGGAATATTCCCACAGATCCCCGTCCTTTATCCCGCCCCCGCCTCGTCCCAGCCGCCAACCGTTAGATCGCCCGCCCCACAGATCTACGGTGGGCGGGCCTTCATGTCCCCCGATGCGCCCGAAGGTTAGCGTCCGGGAGATGGGCGGTATTGCCGCCGTACTCCCGCCATGCGTCACCTCATGGGCTGTGGCGGAGCCCCCTCCCCCGAAACCACTCATGCCCAAAGGCGGTGCCCCCCAAAACCGGAAACCGCCTCCTGCCTAATGACGTCACTCGCTTGCGTCACCCCCCTGCCCAGTCACAATGACACGTCATCTGCCTGCCGCCTCCTGCCACTGTACTGCCGAGTCACCCTGCCGTACTGCCACGTCACATCCGTACGTGATGATGTCATCATGCTGACGTCATCCCGCCACATCATCATGCTGACGTCATCCGCTGTACGAGGTCCCACCTGCTGACGTCATCATCAGTTTTTGGCGCAAAGGGCGAAAATCGCACTCCGGAGCCCCGGAATCAGTTTCTGAGGCAGTTTTTGATGAGCGATTTGCTCGCTGGATAAAATAGGCCTGAATGGGGAATCTTTAGGGAATCTTTTCATTACGCAGCCCCCAGCAAGCCCGAAAGGCGTCGAATGACCCATTTTTCTTCGCGAAGCATTCAGGAAGGAGCCGAAGACAGTTTTAAGGAAGACAGAGCCGAACAACGGCCATTAAATGTTGATTTAACGCATAGCACATCAGAACAGCATCCCAATTCATTTGTCAAAGAGTATCAGATGGAGAAGAAGAGCCAAAGAGTATTAGTCAAGATTTTTTAGGGGCTCGAAGCACCTGAACATTGATGAGCCCCCCAGAAAGTCAAATCAAGAGGCGTAAGCCCATCCTTGCCCTCAAATCACAGTTAAAGCTTTAAATGCAGACAGACAACAAAGAAGCAGAAACCCATACACATTTATTGCAGAAAACACTGCACCAAGCCACCGAGGACTACATCATTTACTCAGTTTTGATACGGCAGCCCTCAGCGCAGCCCGAGATATTTTTATGCATTTATTTCTGGATAGGATTAGGTTAAAGTAATCATCTTTCTTTCAGACATGTTTAGGTCAAGTTGTAATAAAAGCAGTTGTAGAGAGTTTTTCCCTATATATATCGCTCTCTACATTGTTTCAAGCATTGGTCAATTGAGAATTTTCACTAGAGACTCGCATTGTATACCTGAGTTTTTCTATAACCAAAGATTGCTGAAAGCTTGGAGAGCAAATTGCCTGTTGTTAATGAATGTTTTGAAGATATGAAGATGGAATTCTTGTGCTGCAGCCTGAAACAATAAGTGCATCTTACCTCTGTTTTATTGTTCACCACTATCTAAATAGCAGAAAGAAAGAATAGCTTAGAATTTGTTTAAATACACTCTATGCTCAGTTTCTGCTATTTCCTTATGTTTTCCTCTGAATGAATTGGTTATGAATATGAATTCCTCCTGGCTCATATTTACCCCGATTCACCTGTGTTTGCCAATTATCTAGGGATTCTTAAATGCCCCTAGGTAGAGCTCTGTTACCTACATCTGCTAAGCTGATTGAGAGATTCTTAACTGCCTCTTGTTACTTGGCATTCTTCCCATCATTTAAACCTGAAACATTGTTTCATGCGCAGCTATCTTGCTCCACCTTCCCTAATTGTGACCAAGGAAATGCACCAGTAGTCCTCCTCCTCGACTCCACGCACAATGGTTTGAAACCCTCAGACTATGCTCTGCCTCTCTACCTGAAACATCAATTTTCCCACCAAAACAGAACAAAAAACCCCTGAACCCAATAGCTAGCCTAAGATCATTTTCAAAAAAGCTAAAATCCCAAAGAGAGAGCCCTCTCTGACTGCAGGTGGGCTAGAACCTGCAGTCCAAAGTTGGTTTGTGGTTACCTCGGCCGTATCCTTTCCGAAGCTTAAGGACAACCTGAGTGATAACATAATGGCGACTCCACTGGGGAACTCCTCAGTTAATTTCACAAAGAAGGTAAGAAAGCTCCGCTGAAACCATAGATCAAACTTTCTAATTTCCGTTTATCTCTTAAAACTATAGATGAAGCCTGAATGTTAGCCAGGAAACCTTTGAAACTGTTTTTGTTTTACATTAGCAGAAGTAAATAAAAGCTGCTTCAGTCAATCTTCATGCTAGTTTTAAGATATACACAGCCATTCCAAAATCTGATCTGTCCCTTGTTAATTACAAAAATATTACCAGAAAAATACCCAAAAAACAATTTGGAAGCTGGCTCCCAAGAAGAATCCACGATATACAAGGTCAAATCCAGATCCCAACCCTCCAGCTGTTTTTGAAAACCCTAACATAATCCTGAAAATCCTTAGGAAGCAAGAAAGACAGGAAAATTTTGCTGACTTGAGCCCTGAAACAGCTTACCCTAGCTGTATTCCGACTCCTATCAAGGTTTTGTTTCGTTCGGCCCCTGTTTCCCCTAGTTCATCATCCACACCTCGAACTCCTCCTTCCACACCCTCATTCACTGCACATACTACCACTACTGTTGTTTCCATCGTTCCAGTTACTCCTGTGATCCCCGTTACTCCAGTTGTTCCATTTATCCCCATTGTCCCACTTATCCCTGCCAATAGGGCTAATATATATGCACCCCTGCAATTACCTGCTAATGTTGGGGCATTACCTCAAGAGTACCAATCTAAAACCACATATTTTGATAGTACTGGCCCTTTTAGTTCCATTCAGCATACCAAAAAGATGCAAGACTATTTTGAAAACTACGAAATAGATGATGATAGCGTGAGAATGAGAATTTTTGTTCAGAGCTTAACAGGTGATGTAAGAACCTGGTTCAGATCACTTGCTGCAAATTCCATAACCACCCCAGATGAGCTTTACCAATCTTTTACCAACAGATGGGAGAAAAAGAAAGACCCCTTGCACATACTAGCTGAATATGATACGATTAAACGAGGTCCTCAAGAGACTGTTTTGGAGTACTGTGCAAGATTCAATAATGTGTATAACGCAATACCTCAGAACCTAAGGCCTCCCCCTGATCTGGCCTTGTACAAATTTCCAGATGGTTTTGACCCTAATATGGCATACCAGTTAGAAGAAAGAGCTCCTCAGACCCTTGCAGACATGCAAAACGTTGCTGTCAGTGTTGAGGCCAACTTAATTTCCAAGAGAAACAGAGCTAGAATGGAAAGAATAACCACCTTTAAGGAAGAACCCTCAGCCTTTGATCAAAAGCTTGATGCTATTATCAATGGCCTACAAAGGCTAGGAGAAAGAGTAGAAAATGTTGAGAGAAAAGCATCATGGGAAGGACAACAGTCCAATACCATAAGGAATCCAAATTTTAGGAAAATGCAGAACACAAATGCTGGTAGGTCTAACCAAGACCATGACATAAGACCCCCTTTTCAGGATAACTATGTTGAAGGATCTACTTCTAGTGAACCCATAGAGGACACTCACATGAACCTGATGGATCTAAAGGGTGAGCACCAAACTGTCCTGTCCCAAGAAGACCAAAATGAACTCGATTACAATCAGTTTCAAACTAAATCTGGTGAGTCTTTTGATTTTAAACAAGGATATGATACTGCTGTGTATGAAGTACACAAACAATATAAGCTGAGAACTAGGACCATTGACATTTCGGAACCTAGTAAAACAAAGGATGGCAAACAGCCCAACAAGACCAAAGGGAGGGTTGTCATAACAGAAACAGCTGACACAAATGTTCCAAACCCGCATCAAGTGATTGTAGAAGACATAATAGAAATACAGCCTTCCAAAGATCAGCCTTTGACACCTTCTCCCTCGAAAGAAAGCTCGAACAGTGTTCCAAAAAACTTTCCTGAAATTAAAAACCGCAAGCTATCAGTCCTCATAACGCTGATAAACAAGAGCAAGTCACAGATAATTTAAATGAAAAGGAAAAAACTGCCTTTATCAACAACAAGACTCCATTGGAAAAACCATTTAATTTAGAGGCAGAAATAGCCAAGTTGAAAATATCCATCCCCCTCTCGGAACTTGCCAAACAGGATGTATATAGGCAAAAAATTCAAAGGTCACTTCAAATTCCAGAAAACAAGGACGATGTAAATGTTTTGGATGATTCCCCTGAACTGCTGTTTGGCCCAGAAGTCAATGGAAAGTCAACACATGGACCTGTCCCACCCTTTTATGTCAATTTGCATATACATGACAAAGTTTTGCACAATGCTATGTTTGACTCAGGGGAATCGCACAATCTAATGCCCAAAGCAGTTATGGAAAAACTGAACCTTGACATTACAAGACCTTACAAAGACTTGTACTCCTTTGACTCAAGTCAAGTGAAATGTCTAGGCCTCATCAAAGACTTGTGTGTTTCCTTAGTTCAATATCCAAATAAGACCATCCTCATGGATGTAAAGGTTGCTGACATTCCACCAAAATACGGTATGCTCCTATCAAGATCATGGGGAGCAAAGCTTGAAGGATCCCTTCAATTAGACCTTTCCTATGCCACCATTTCAGTCTTTGGGCAACCAAAGAGATTGTATAGAGAAACGCTGATGAAATATGTGGTGAGTAGTGAGAGCAAGCCTGAAAATTTTCCCATTTATTCAATCCATTCTGAAATGGATTCCTTTATTTTGTTTAATGATGATACAAATTCTCCAATTGATAATGAGCCCTTGGCCCTAGAACAACAAGCACACATCAATGAAGAATCAGTTGCACACACTAGTGAAACTGTCACAACAGTTAACACATCCAGCGTGTTAGAAGAACATCCCCAAATAGAAATTGTAAATCTGCCCAATCCTAAATTAACTGAAACTCTTAGTACAAACCACAAGCAAGAAATCACTTGGTATTTAGAGTTTGATGGCTCTGTTAACAAGTTAGGAGCAAGGGAAGGTGTCTGGATTCACAATACATATAACAACCATGCAGAAGGTCATGCCTACAGGCTGAATTTTAAATGCACAAATAACATGGCAGAGTATGAGGCTCTGCTGTTAGGCCTTAAACTGCTCAAAGCACTAGGAGCTGCTAAAGTGTCTATTTTAGGAGACTCTGATTTAATCATACAACAGATGAAAGGTAATTTTGTTACCAACAACAATAGAATGAGAGCCTATAGGACTGCTGCCACTAATATACTCAATGCATTCACTGAATTCAAGCTTGACAAAATTTCAAGAGAACATAACATTCATGCACACAGCCTAGCCACCTTTGCTAGTACATGCAAGCTTCCTTTTGACCCAAACCATCACTTCACAGCTGAAATAAAACATAGGCCCGCTGTCCCAAATAACATCATAGATTGGCAAGTGTTCGAAAATGATGCCCAGATTAATAATTTCCTTGCTCTTGAGCATGAGTTTTCAAACATTAACATTGACATGGATGCCATGACAGATTCGGAACAGCAAACAAATGAAGATCAGCAAGCTATAATAGTCGCAACAGCCAAGAAAATCCTGAACCCGACTGTTTTTGACAAAGAAAACATAGAACAGCTGAAACAAATGCATTTGGAAGACATTGCCAAAGAAGAGGCAGAGATCATTGACTTAAAGGATAACTTTCTGCCTGCTGGCCTAACCCCATTAGAAGACATGTTTGATGCCAATGACGTTCCTAGAAAGCCAAAATTGCAACCCATTAACACTGATATAGAAGAACACAACATTGGGACGGCAGAAAACCCAAAAATGATCCAACTATCCAAAAACTTTCCACCCGATCAAAAGCCCAAATACATTGACTTGTTCAAAGAGTTCCAAGATGTATTTGCTTGGAGCTATGAGGATTTGAAATCCTATGACACCTCGGTGATTCAACACACAATCCCCTTAAAACCGAACCAGAAACCCTTCAAGCAGAAACTTAGAAGAATCAACCCTATGCTTCTTCCACCAATTGAGAAGGAAGTAAAGAGGATGTTTGAAGCAGGCATCATAGCACCCATCAGATTTTCTGAATGGGTATCCAATCTTGTTCCTACAAGAAAAAAGACAGGTGAAATCAGACTTTGTGTAGATCTTAGAAATTTAAACCAAGTCTCCCTAAAAGACCATTACCCTTTGCCTAAAATGGACCACATCTTGCAGAGAGTAGTGGGGTCATCTAGAATCTCTTTGCTAGATGGTTTTTCAGGTTTCAACCAAATACTTGTTCACCTGGATGACCAGGACAAAACTGCTTTTACCACATCGTGGGGAACATTTAAGTATGTAAAGATGCCATTCGGACTTAAAAACGCTGGTGCAACTTTTCAACGAGCAATGGATATTGCATTCGCCAAAGAAATACATGACTTCCTAGTTGTCTATCTTGATGACTTGACCCCATTTTCCAAATCTGATGAAGAGCACCTCAAGCATCTTAGGCAAATTTTCATGACATGTAGGAAATATGGCATTTCCTTGAATCCTAAGAAGTCCCTATTTGGCCTTGAAGAAGGCAAGTTACTTGGCCACATCATATCAAAAGGTGGGATCAGAATTGACCCTGAAAGAATCCAAGCCATCCTCCAAATTCCATATCCAAGAAACATAAAAGAGCTGCAAGCATTCCTTGGAAAGATCAACTTCCTAAGAAGATTTATTCCAAATCTAGCTGAGTTGATAAGATTGTTAAGCAACATGTTAAAGAAGGATGCCAAGGTAAGATGGTCCCTGGAAACCAAGCAAGCATTTGAAAGTATCAAAGCTGCATTAACCCAAACCCCTGTACTCACCAGCCCGCAGTTTGACAAAGATTTTATCATATTTTCGTTTGCATCTGATCACACAATAGCCGCTGTCCTTTTGCAAAAGGATGAACAAGGAGCTGAAAAGCCAATCGCTTTCTTCAGCCGAGCCTTAAGAGACGCCCCTTTGAAGTACCCAATCATGGAAAAACAGGCTTACGCACTTGTTAAAGCCATCAAGGATTTCAGAGTGTACATTTTATGTTCACATGTGATTGCCTATGTCCCACACGCTGTTGTAAAAGACATATTGACCCAAGAGGGATTAGAAGGCAAAAGAGGCAAGTGGATTGCAAGCATCCTTGAGTATGACATAGAAATAAAACCAACCAAGCTGATAAAGGGACAAGGTTTAGCCAAACTGATGTCCGAAACAAATTTTCAAGCCTTAGACATTAACCAACTGGACAAAGAATCGGAGCTGGCGACTCCACAGATCAGTGAAATATTTCTGCAATGCCCTTGGTACACTGATATTTGCTTTGTATTGTTAAACCTGTGTGCTCCCCCAGGATTGTCCAGGACCAAGAAAAGATTTTTGAAAATGAAGGCTTTAAAGTTTTGTGTAATAGATGGTGCATTATTTTGGAGAAATCACGAAGGTATACTGCTTAATTGTTTACCCATGAATGAAACTAACAATGTCATGAAAGAATTCCATGCAGGTGACTGTGGAGGACATCTATATTGGAAGTCCACCGCTGATAAAATTCTAAGGGCTGGTTTCTATTGGCCCTCTCTTTTTGCAGATGTAAAGAAGTTTGCCATGTCATGTCACAAATGCCCAATCTTTGAGGGCAAGAGAAAGTTGTTACCCTTGCCCCTGAAACCCATCTCAACCGAACAACCTTTTCAACAGTGGGGTCTTGACTTCATTGGAGAAATCCATCCCTCTTTCTCAGGCCAGCACAAATGGATCCTAACAGCCACTGACTATTTCACCAAGTGGGTTGAAGCCATTCCCTGCAGACAAGCCAATGACACCACCATTATCCAATTCCTTGAGTGCAATATCCTCTCTAGATTTGGCTGCCCTGAGAAAATCATCACTGACAATGCCGCTGCCTTTAAGTCCAAAAAGATAATCAATTTCTGCCACAAATTTCATATTACCTTGGGCCACTCTACAGCCTATTACCCTCAAGGTAATGGCTTGGCCGAATCATCTAACAAAAGCCTCATTAACATCATAAAGAAAGTGCTGGAAGAGAACAAGAAGAACTGGCACAAAAAGCTGGTAAATGCCCTATGGGCAGACAGACTCTCAAGCAAGAGATCCATTGGGATGAGCCCTTATGAGCTAGTATATGGCATGGAGGCAAGATTTCCTTCATCCCTGGGCATTCCTACTATCAAATTGTTACAAGAGATTCAGGCTGAACCAAATGACATTCAAAGAAGAATCAATCAGACCATTCATCTTCAACAAACCAGAGAACAAGTTTATGACAGAGCTCAAATTTTGCAAGAAAAGCTTAAAAAGATGTTTGATAGAAGAGCTAAGGCTGAGGATTTCAATGTTGGTGACAAAGTTCTGAGGTGGGACTCAAGAAGAGAAGACAAGGGAAAACATGCAAAGTTTGATTTTTTATGGAAAGGTCCATTTGTTGTTTCTGCTGTTCAGGGAAATAACACTTATTTTCTCAGATCTATAGAGGACGGCACTGCCGAAGAAGGTCTTGTCAATGGCCATATGCTGAAACATTACCATGACCCCTTTTAAGGGACACAATGCAGTTTTGTATATACCTTTGTACAGTCTTATTTGTATATATCAACACTTAGTTTTTATTTTTGTATAAGCAGTAGTTTTTATTTTTTTATAAGCAGGACGATTAGTTTTTATTTTTGTATAAGCAGGACGATTGTTTAAGGAACAACAATAAACTTTGTAAAGATACAACCGATGCAAGTATTCCAGTTTTTAAAGCTACATTTCTACACCATTTTTCAGGAAAGTATCAAGAGGAAAAACTGTCACATTATAAGCAATTCATGGTAGAAAAGGAAATGTTTGCAGTCAAAGCATTGTACATAATCATCAAGCACGCAGAAGAAAGCAGGCGATGCTATACAGTTCACAGTAACTCAGTGGAGGAGAGAATGGTTCAGATTCAAAAGTTTCACATTTTTAGCAGCCAGAAGGAAGAAGTGTTTCCACTCTATAGCAACAAACAGAAGATCAAGGTAGTCTAACCTACTGTTCTTGACTTTTCACAAGGAAAAGCCATCCCCAAGTGGAGCCACTGTTAGCCTCCTGTTCCAACAGGGTTTCATCTTTCATGATTGGCATTTTTACATGCCAAATATGTCATACTTTGCAGGCTGTAGTGTTCCATATTTCCATAGGATACCATGAAGTGTGCTTAGTCCAAATGGCACTGTTGTTTTCCAATTTTGATGAGTTGTTCCAATTTTGAAGAGTTTCTTAAGGGAGGTCCAAATAGTCTAACCTTGGTCTCCCTAGGTTTCAATTTCTTGTTTTAGAATGTAGAGAATGCATCTGACCAAACAGTTTAATCTTGGCAGATCTGTAGATAGGTAGAGAATCAAAGGGACCCAACTGCTTAATCTGGGCCCTGGCAGAAATAAGTGTAGATTTAGACAGGAAACATTCAAAAGAAAAATTGTAAAGCTGGGTCTGCAAGTCTAAGTGCACCCAAATCAAAAGAAGAAAAAATGTTAGGTGAGTAGGCTGGGTATGTAGCTGTGAGGTTGCAGAATGATGATTTATGATCAATTTTGTGTTACAAAGTGTTTTATCTTTTCAGATCACAGCTGCAGATAGTTTTTCATCTGCAGGAGCTCGAGCAAGACATAACTAACTTCCCCTTCTTCTCATTTCCCAAGTCACTTACTAATTTCCCAAAGAGGTCAAGATCTGCTTGGTTCCTCTTAGTTCATCATTTTCCATGTCATTTTCCTTAGTGGAGATCTGCTTCACTCAAGGATTTCAGTTCTTTACAAATTCTTTTCCCCAAAATTAGCCTAAGGTCCCCCACCTTAGCACCTGCTTATCATCTCCATATTAACTAGTAACTCTAGTATATAATTCCCTATCAGTTTTTCCCTTTCCCCTACTGAAAGAATGTATATAAAACTCCCCTATGTAAATATCCCCTCCCTGGCAATATAGCCATATTTTCTAAGTCAGGGAAAGAACAGTCCATCTGGGGCTGCCATTAGCCCATCCGTGTCTTGGAATTGGTCTAACACCTGGTTAGACTAACATCCATTCCCCTAATTCTACAATGCCCCTGTTGCCACCCTTCCCCTAAAAGTTGGGCTTGGAAATATTCAAATCCCGCCCACGCAAACCTCCAAAAAATCCATATTTTCCCCTCTTCCCAAAGTCTCACCCCTGAAAATATTAATCTGCGCACATTAATCCACATAACCCACAAACTCCGCCATTCCCTAAGGTTTAAACCCACCGCCGCGCTTGATTAAAATGGGAATATTCCCACAGATCCCCGTCCTTTATCCCACCCCCGCCTCGTCCCAGCCGCCAACCGTTAGATCGCCCGCCCCAAAGATCTACGGTGGGCAGGCCTTCATGTCCCTCGATGCACCCGAAGGTTAGCGTCCGAGAGATGGGCGGTATTGCCGCCGTACTCCCACCACACGTCACCTCCTGGGCTCTGGCGGAGCCCCCTCCCCCGAAACCACTCATGCCCAAAGGCGGTGCGCCCCAAAACGGAAACTGCCTCCTGCCTAGTGACGTCACTCGCTTGCGTCACCCCCCTGCCCAGTCACCATGACACGTCATCTGCCTGCCGCCTCCTGCCACTGTACCGCCGAGTCACCCTGCCGTACTGCCACGTCACATTTGTACGTGATGATGTCATCATGCTGACGTCATCCCGCCACATCATCATGCTGATGTCATCGCTGACGTCATCCGCCGTACAAGGTCCCACCTGCTGATGTCATCATCAGTTTTTGGCGCAAAGGGCGAAAATCGCACTCCAGAGCCCCGGAATCAGTTTCTGAGGCAGTTTTTGATGAGCGATTAGCGCAAATCGCTCATCGCTGGATAAAATAGGCCTGAATGGGGAATATTTAGGGAATCTTTTCATTACGCAGCCCCCAGCAAGCCCGAAAGGCGTCGAATGACCCATTTTTCTTCGCGAAGCATTCAGGAAGGAGCCGAAGACAGTTTTAAAGAAGACAGAGCTGAACAGCGGCCATTAAATGATGATTTAACGCATAGCACATCAGAACAGCATCCCAATTCGTTTGTCAAAGAGTATCAGATGGAGAAGAAGAGCCAAAGAGTATCAGTCAAGATTTTTTAGGGGTTCGAAGAACCTGAACATTGATGAGCCCCCCAGAAAGTCAAATCAAGAGGCGTAAGCCCATCCTTGCCCTCAAATCATAGTTAAAGCTTTAAATGCAGACAGACAGCAAAGAATCAGAAACCCATACACATTTATTACAGAAAGCACTGCACCAAGCCACCGAGGACTACATCATTTACTCAGTTTTGATACGGCAGCCCTCAGTGCAGCCCGAGATATTTTTATGCATTTATTTCTGGATAGGATTAGGTTAAATTAATCATCTTTCTTTCAGACATGTTTGGGTCAAGTTGTAATAAAAGCAGTTGTAGAGAGTTTTTCCCTATATATATCGCTCTCTACATTGTTTCAAGCGTTTTCCAATTGAGAATTTTCACTAGAGACTCGCATTGTATCCCTGAGTTTTTCTATAACCAAAGATTGCTGAAAGCTTGGAGAGCAAACTGCCTGTTGTTAATGAATGTTTTGAAGATATGAAGATGGAATTCTTGCGCTGCAGCCTGAAACAATAAGTGCATCTTACTTCTGTTTTATTGTTCACCACTATCTAAATAGCAGAAAGAAAGAATAGCTTAGAATCTGTTTAAATACACTCTATGCTCAGTTTCTGCTATTTCCTTATGTTTTCCTCTGAATGAATTGGTTATGAATATGAATTCCTCCTGGCTCATATTTACCCCAATTCACCTGTGTTTGCCAATTATCTAGGGATTCTTAAATGCCTCTAGGTAGAGCTCTGTTACCTCCATCTGCTAAGCTGATTGAGAGATTCTTAACTGCCTCTTGTTACTTAGCATTCTTCCCATCATTTAAACCTGAAACATTGTTTCATGCGCAACTATCTTGCTCCACCTTCCCTAATTGTGACCAAGGAAATGCACCAGTAGTCCTCCTCCTTGACTCCACGCCCAATGGTTTGAAACCCTCAGACTATGCTCTGCCTCTCTACCTGAAACATCAATTTTCCCACCAAAACAGAACAAAAAACCCCTGAACCCAATAGCTAGCCTAAGATCATTTTGAACAAAGCTAAAATCCCAAAGAGAGAGCCCTCTCCGACTGCAGGTGGGCTAGAACCTGTAGTCCAAAGTTGGTTTGTGGTTACCTCAGCCGTATCTTTTCCGGAGCTTAAGGAAAACCTGAGTGATAACGAGCTTAATCATCAACAACACAAAAATCTTACTAGCATTCACAAGCCTTTTCATTTGACCCGCACTAACAAGGGATAAGTTCATTTTCTTGATGTGCTCTAACAATATACTCAATTCCATCTTTGAAAAGATGATATTTATTCAAGTGTTGAGGGGGTTTTCACAGTGCATTATATTAGATATCATTTTTTTGGATTAACTGCGTTAAGTAAGTCATTCATCTATGACCATTTCCATGAGAGGTAGTCATAACCGACTAATTTCTCATGATTTTTGAATAGTCCACTGAGAACCCATTGCATTGGGTGATGCTCATAGGGGTGAAGAAGTGGGATTGAAACTAGTGAAATGAATCACATAACGTAAATACTATATTTCTTCTCGTGACGATAGAATATGGCTTTTCAGTCATATAAATATGGACTCCCTAAGCCAATCCCACAAATATCAAGTGGTACAACATCAAGCTCTACCTCATCTATAAGATTAGTAGTGATGGAAAATTTGAGTTTACATTTTCTTGTCACTTGCAATTTAGCATCATCACATACCCAACCCAAAGGGTAAGGTTTCATATGAGGTGTAGTTTCCAAGTTAAGTTTCCTGAAAATTACTTCAGAGATAAGATTGACTTGAGATCCACTATCAAATAATGTATCAACCTTTGTATGTTTTGTAATGACCCTTATATGAAAAATCTCACTTCTTTCTTTATCATTTTTGAGATTCGACGGGATTTCCAGAGAACTAGTACTTGTGTTAGAAGCTATACCTTTCATCCCCATAGCCGTGATTTTGGTTTCATCACCTAAATCGAATCCTAGATATTGTTGAGTTGTAGCAATAATATTTTGTTTCCCCTTGTTATTGAACTTCTTTGGTCTCAATTTTGGATGTAATTTCCAACAATGGTCTTCATCATGGCCATATTTTGAACAACATTTACAAGTAAGTTTCTCTTCCTCTTTCTTGATGGTAGCATTATTCTTACCTTTGCCTTTAAATTTCCCTTTCCTTTATCTCCATATTTAAAAGGTTTCTTGCTGGACTCTTGAGGAACATTCTTTCCTCTTGATTCTAAATGAGTTTCATGAACACATACTTCATCTAGATTGGTGGGATTAAACACAAGTATTGTATGTCTCAAATAACTATGTAATCCACCTATATATTTAAGGAAGGAGAGTATCTTGAGAGGTCAAATCAACTCCCAATATTAATGCTCTTTTTCTAAATTCTTGTGTGTAACTTTAGACACTCTGACCTTTAGCTTGTCTAAAATTTTTCTAATCCATAATTGATTTTTGCATGTAAGCTAATATATAAAATTGCCTTCTTAATGCACTACAAAATCATTTCAAGAAGAGATAATTTACCACTTTCCTTCAAAAATTTTTGAGTTTTGGCCTCCCACCAGATGAGAGTTGCACCTTCCAAGCGAAGATAAGTAAGCTAGATCTTTGTAACATCATCTTCAATCTTTTGAATCTTGCAATAAAATTCAATTTGGCGAACCCATTTATCCAAATTTTGAGCATTTACTTCTCCATTATGTATTGGTAATTCAAACTTGACATCAAGCTTTAGCAATGGAGACTTAGCATGTCCTCTTAGAGATGTAGGAGTAGTAGGTCTATGTGAAGAAGGAGCTGATGATGGAGGTGATGATGGAAGTGAGGGAGGAGGAGGAGGAAGTGGAGGCTTGCTCCCATTACCACCATCACCTTTTGGTTGATTAGAAATCTCACCTTCCAACCATGTTGTTCTCTCATTGTACAACACTTTCACAATCTCAGTGATATCAAAGAAAGATTTTCTAAAAGCTCTCTCATCCCCAAACATTAGTTCTTGTCCTTGTCCTTCTTCATGTGCCATGACTTGTGGAGTTTTTGGCCTCCTTGAGCTAATTTGAGGGTTAGGTTCTTCAAGTGCCCCTTCTCCTCTTCTCAATCTAAACCTTGTAAGCATTCAAAAACCTTGGAAATTATGTTAAACCTTCACAAAAAAGCCATGCTTTGATACCATAGTGATACAAAATTAAAAAGTAAAGGTTTCGTGAAATAATTTGCATGCTAGTTCATGTCTTTTAGGCAATGGATCATGATTGGAAAAGTACACAAACTTAGGTAAGTTTTTCCAAATTTCAACAATTAAAAAGGACAAACATGCAACATCAAACACAAGCAAATTGACAATGAAGTTCACCCATCTTAGGCTATGTCTCCATGTCCAGCTTTTAGTGTGGCCTCTTTAGTATATGCCCAAATGCTCAATAAATCAACATACAAACTTCAATCTACAAAAAAAAACACTACCATCGTGTCCAGAATTCTCAAAAACCCCTGTTTAGGCTCTTCTTGAGCTCAAAAATGCTGGAATATGAGAAAAATATGACCCTTTCTCCAATCTAGTCTGCAAACTACTCCGCAAATTGTCTCAACCCATTAACTTATAAAAAAATATGCTTATGGCCTAACGGTGGCACCAAGGAATAATTGGTCGGAGGTCATGTGTTCGACCTGCATCCCACATCGTATACACATTATATTGTTTTAAAATATTAATTCTTTTATAAATGGGCTGAAGTCCCCTCCAAACTTTGCGCTTCTAATTCCTTTCACTACCAAATGACTATTGGTCATGGGCTATAAGCCACGTGCCCACTCCATCGTTGCGTTGGTCACATCCCCTTCGTATAACCACGGGTCATGCTCCACGCCTCAGCCCCGCTCTACTCTGATGCCATCGGTCACTTGTTAAGCCATAAAGCCTTGGACTGGGCTGGGCGGGTGTGCCTGCTGACCCGAACCTTTCCCCAACTGCCCAATCATTACATATTAAATATAACCACGGCCCAATCATAAACAAACACTACATTGGAGCTTCATTGGTTGGGCGATCGGTTTGATGGTTGGAGGTCAGGCACTCGAATCCGTCAGGCGTGGCTTGGTCATTGAAACAATTTTGGCGTGATCCCCAAGGCCATGTGACAAACTCTCATAGGTCCACGTGACACCCTTTGATTGGCCCATGTGGTGGCTTGTGATTGGCTCAAACACAATCATGTTCGCTAATAACTGCTCACCAAGTGTCCTCACCGAATTGGCCCATGTGCCATCCATACAGCCCAGTCAACCTTATGACATCAAAACCATGTCAGCGTGCACGCTGCCACATGACATCCGTATCTACACAGTCAACTCTGCACTTTGACTTTTTTGTTGTTTTTGAGGAACTTTAGAACGCGATAACTTCCTCATACGGTATCATATTGAGGCGATTCAAGCGTCATTAGAATCATAACGATGAGCACTACGATTTGGCATTGTTTTCGGGATATTTTGAGCAATTTCATTGTTGAGCATATTTTTGATCCCCTAGATCAATTATTTACATGAATTATAATTCATAATCTCATTTACAAGTGCGATAGAAAAAGGGATATTGCAACATCTAGATTCCCAAATATGTCTAAGATCACTTGAATTCGGCTCGGGTACAAGGGAAATTTCTGCCTTATTTGAAACTTTGAACAATTTAGGGATTTCTTCAAGTGTTTCAGGGGACTAGACAAGGTTCTCCTCACAACTTGACTTTTCCCAGAACATTCATAATTACTTGAATGCATCCTTAGATCAAACATAACCTATTCCAAGTTTTAACCATGGACACAATACTTCCAAATAAATGTGAATTATACCTATTAACAAGAATTATAACAATCCATTCAATGGCTAACAACACTCCATGATTATGCTACAACACCACCATACCCTTCTATAAAAATGAATATGGAATATCATTATCAAAATCCATGATATATTGTGTAGTATTTCATTATTTACCCTTGTCTAGAGGGGCCGACAATCAATCATGTGCAACAACAATCCATAAATTCCTTAATTCCTAAACACAAAGACTCCTTAATGGTTATAACACATAAATCATGGAATTACACACACACACCATATTAGTTTAACTGAGTTCGTTAGATAGTCATACATAATCATGTAAGTAACTCTGCAAGTTAGGAAATATATCAGCAATTACAAGAAATCGACAAGTCTTTGACACCATGAGAATATTCATACCAACCATGTCAATGAAAATACATAGGAATACCTATTCCCAAATTGACAATACATGACAGGTTAGATGAACCATATTGAACAACCATGCATCTTCATGTAATTAACTCTATATCTCATGCAACCAAAAAAAAAACACAAAGTTCCATGAGCCCCACATAACCATGAGAACATAGCAGCAGACATTCATCATGGAAATATAGAGATATCAAAAGTTATTTCAAATTTGGAGCAAGCCCACCCACACAACATATAAACTAGACTACTCAAGAAACAACCCATAATAAAGGTCATAACATGGAACTGCCTCGAACTCATAAACATAGAAGATGGCTGAAGCATGTGGACTAACAAGTTAATTATGGTTGTTTCCAAACCATTAGTCCTAGATACATTAGGAAACCTACAACTTAGTTAATAAGGTTGCAACCACATAACTTAGGAAGCTCATATTCACCATAAACATACATGTTAGCTAACCAACTAACCATATAATCATTCAAGCATTCTTACGCAAACATTAAAGGGTTACTCAATAGTCAGTCATGACACAATATAAAAACATAAATAAACACTTATCTGATTAACTTTGGAATGGATGAAAACTAGAGGAGGGACTTCAACTCTCCACCCAATCGTAGGCCAGTTGCACTGCAATCTTTCTTGCAACTAACCACCCTTGAGTTAGATTCAAAGTATGAGGATTTAAGTGCTTAAGGGATTCAAGAGGAGGAGTACACTTCTCAGGTGGTTTATCAGCTGCTCCCAAGTAGTAAATACCACACTAACTCACTCTAGCTCTTAAAAAACATTCACAGAACCCAACCAAGATTCAGGGAAGGTTCTCTTAGTCCAAGAACTTGATATCACTCTAAAGGGTGTTTTCTTATCCCCAAGGTAAGCACTGAGTGGATCAATATTCTCCCTGAGCTCTCTTGGTTTAATTATCACCAACACATAGAAAGGCATCACCAGAATGTAGGAAACAATGTGCCAATCTCACCACAAGGATTTTTGTAGCGCCCCTGTGCATGTGTTTTGCCTTGCACCACTCTACCTTCTCATGGGACAACCCAATATCCCCTATCACATCGTGTTTGAGTAAATTTTTTGGGTTAATTCTTGTTCCACTCTCGTGAAAAAATTACTTTTCAGTTTTGTGTAATGTAATACAATAAGATACAATGCATAAAAGAGAGGCACAAGGGGCTTCTTTCCCAATTATCTAGTCAAACCAACTAATGTGCTTAGTGAAATGCAATCAAATACATTGCACAAAAGAGAGACACATAGAGATTTTTCCTAATAACCCAAATCTAGGCTCAACAGTTTAACTTTGGTATATTACTATGGTACCAAAGCAAAAGAATTGTGAAAATTTGACATGTTTTTGGTGAATCAAGGTGTTACTTATATTTCAAAGTGGCCTACAAGTAAGATGCATCATAGAAAATTGGAAAACCCTACCATGTTAAGATATGGTCTAACTCTTCTACATTTTTTGTTTTGTTTTTTTTTTCCCTTTTTGCATATTTTTCAGTCAATTTTGTTTGAAATGATTGTTTAAAATCACAAATTTGAGTTGTATAGTCTACATCATCTAAATGTCCTAAAAAATTTTGAGAGCGTTGAATCCATTTATACTTTCAAAAACACATTTTAAATAATCAAAGATGACAATTTCACTTAAAATTTTATGGCCCAATTTCAAAGAAAAAAATACTAAACTAAAACATAAAAAAATTAAACTTACAAAATGTATTAAAAAAACATTTCAATATACAATTTTATTTGAAAGCTCTCATATTTATAACATTATTATTAATAATAGTAATAAATACTATTTTATAAAAATATTTTTACACTAATAAAACATAATATAAGTTTTGGAAAATAATAAAAACTAAAATTAAATCAAATAAAATTGGAAAATGTGTAACATAGGACAAGGGTTAGAATTTCAAAAAGACTCAATTACTTATATTTATAATCTCATATTTTCATTATATTTATCTAATTCTAATTTTAAATATAAAAAATCTATAAATCTAAAATAAAATTATATTATATAATATAATTGGGAAAAATATTCGCTGATCTTTAAAAAAAAAAAAATCCCATTATATTAACTTAATTTAAAAAAATAAAATATTGAATTTGTATTTAAAAGAAAAAATATTAAATAAAATAAAATATTGAATTTGTATTTAAAAGAAAAAATATTAAATTTGTATTTAAAAAGGAAAAATTAATTGAAATTTTAAAAATCTTGTAAATTAAAAATTAAAAATAATACCTGTGATCATGAATAGACATTCTTATAAATATTTGTTTAAACTATTTGATTTGCAGACTTATAGATTTTATAGTATTTGGCTTTTGTATGGACTTCACTACAATCTAGACAAATTTGTTTGCTGCAGAGGATGATGTTGGAAAACATGACATATAATTTTTATATAAAATGGAAAATAACGTGACAACTATTATTCAGGTTAGTGAATCCCATGGCCAGAAAATTGGAAAGGAAAAGAAAGAGCTTTTGAGGTGGGCGCTTGCCATGTTTTAAAAATTGAAAATAAGTAAGGAAAGGTCTTGGGAAAGAAACAATGACAACTCATTTTAATAATTTTAAGTTTAATGATTTTTTTGTATTATTTTAATTAGAAAAAACTGTCAAAAGAAATTAATATAGATAATTTATATATACAAATAAATTTATAAAGTAATTATTATTTTTTGGGTTATTTTGTTTATAGATGGTAAAATTAATTTGTGAGATTTTGAATTAGTTTTTTTTAAGTGTTTTCATATAACATTTATCAATTTCTTTGATGATAACTCTTGGTCTAGACTTGAAAGGGCAATTAAAAATGAACAGTATGAATGAAATTCCAAAAATATTCTTCAAAATCAAATCACTACAGAAACTTGAAAACATTTATCATATACTAATTATTTTTTTAACAAAATATTGTCACCTATTTTTATAGTTGAATTTATTGGACTTGCTAAATAAAATTAATTGATGCAATCTAACTATTTTATGTTTTGATTACAGCGATATAATTTTTGGCAAGATTGTGATTTTGAGTTGTTTAAACTGTTTTTAATGTATAAATGGATTAAGTACCTTAAAAAATTCTTAAAACACTTGTATTGTGTAGACTACATAATTCACACTTGCACTGTACAAATTACATAACTCAAACTTGTGATTCCAATTCTAATAATTTCATACCAAATTTTAGACAAAATTAACTAAAATAACATAATTAAAAAAAAACCAAATATTAAAAACAATAAAAGACAACAAATTTTACAAAATCTTATAACCCAACAAAAGAAAGTAAATTTGAATAAGTTTAAGCATTTTAATCTTTTTACTACAACAAAACCTAATTGTAGCACCCCAATTAAGGTAAAAAATTCAATATAATTACTTTCATTTTTATTACTTTCACTGCATTAGTTCAAGAAAACTCATAGGCTGAATGGAAAGGCTTAATGAGAAATTTTTAATGACTAAAGTTTATTTTTAAATTCATTTGAGAAAATTTTAATGACTAAAGTTTATTTTTAAATTCATTTTAAAAAACCTAAGAAGAGTTTTGGAATTCACCAAAAACAGACCCTAAATGAATTTTATTTTACCTTAAAATTGAGAGACAATTACTTCTCTCTTTCCCTAGAGATAAAAGAAAATCTCTTAGGGAAAAGGGCGAAGGAAGCAAGAGAAAGGCTCGAGGCACCTGGGAGACCAGAAAAAAAATTGAAACCCGAACATGACGTTGTACAGGGAAGGAAATTGGGGTTAAATTGTCTGAGTACTTGCACATAGAGGGGAAATAGATTAACCTTATTGAGAGACCCGGACTTAAAAGAAATGTACATAAGAATCTAGGTAGAATCTATTGATTATCTCCTTGTGAGGTCGATGCTGGCGAGGAGACCCCGTATTAGAAGAAACCCAGAGAGGGTTAGTTAATGACCATTTAAAGGAAACTCTGTTACAAGAACCAAGTGCATAAGGGTACCAGATTCATTATTCTTTCTCACCCTAGGGAGTAAATCTGAGAGGTCAAGGGCTAGTGAGCACCCTCATTCTATTATTGCCCAATCTAAACCAGAATCATAGAGACTCACTCAGTAATTTGTGAGGAAATAAAGAAATTGTAAAAAATATATATAGCACAGAAAAACACCATGACACTGAACCCTATACAAAAAAATTCGTATTTACTTGGTTGCAGATAACTCCACTAGTGAGGGTTAGTCTTGCGCTCCACTGTTGGACTACAACATGCAAATGAACGACACATCTGGTGAGGAAATCGGGTAGTTATCCTAAATCCAAGGTAACTCATCTGGGTCGTTGGATCCAACCCTAACATATCAATGACAACAACACTTATTAGGTGTCATCTCGCCAAGGTTCATCGAGAAGGTTCAGTAACTAGGTACAACCCATTTGTCTCAGACTCGATGCAATGTTGATCACTAGGAACTACAACCATAACTCTATTCTCCCTTCTTATTAATTAATGCAAGCAGGATGTAACCCTTGGTACATTGAGCATAAAATGTAATAAGGATAAACTTTGGAGTAATGGAAATAATAAAGATAATATGTACATTGCGCACTCTATCAATTACTGTGTAAAAACAAAAACTTTTTATCCAGTTAACCATGGTGCAAATAGTCTCCATAATGGTAATTAGTAAATAACATATATAAAAAATTATTTTTATGTTGTATATGGTAATAGTTGTTACAAGTGGTATCAGAGCCACATCCCAACACTATGGCCTGTTGGGAAACTGTAGGAATAACAAAACATATTAATGTGCACAGGGAAAAGGAGGGAAGCATGATTAGAACATAAGTTGGAAATTTATTTCGAATAAGAGAAACAACAAAATCAGGTCCTATCCCTTTTTCTAAAGCGAATCTAGAAATGTGGGTTCAACTGGGAGAGGAGCACTAGAATCCAACAATTATGTTGTTGGAAATGGTTAAAAAATTAAGAAGAGAAATGGCCCATTTGAGGGCAGATAATGTAAGGCTAATGTAGGACCAAGAGAGAATTATGAAGAGTCTCTCAAATAGGACAAACCATACGACTTCTATACCAAGCCCTGATAATGAGAACCAAAATGAAGACCATAGATAAGGGAACAAAAATGTGCTAGGAAGGAGTCACACTCAAAGGTTAGAGGGAGATATAGAAGACAATGAGGAGGAATATGGTAATGCCTTTGATCAAAGAAAAACAAGGAGATAAAAATTCGAACTGCAAGGGAATTTAGGAAGATTAAGCCCTCGACCTTTCATGGGGAGGTACAGGAAGCTGCAGAAGCCTGAATTATTAACATGAATAAATACTTTCAAATTTACGAGTATGATAATAATCTAAATGCTAGATTAGCTATTTACCAACTTCAGGGGAAATCCACTTTGTGGTGGGAGGAGGTAAAGATGGTGCAAAGGTTGGATGAGAAAGAAGTGGCTTGGGACTATTTTCAGAAAAATTTCACGAACAAATATTTAATGAAAATATTTTACGACAAGAAAGCAAAAGAATTCCACAGTTTGAGATTAGGGCAACTGACTATGGATGAATTCGTGACAAAGTTTACATCCTTATTGAGGTATGTACCATATAAACGAGAGGAGAAACCCAAAGTACAACACTTTGTTAGCATCCTACCTACATTCATGAAATAAATGTTGGAATTTGATAATCCTAGAACAATGGATGAAGCCATTTGAAAGGCTCGAATTTTCCATTAGCAAATGAAACAAAAATGAGATAGTGGTAAAAACTAGTCAAATAAAAAAAGGATAGAAAAATTCTCAAAGTGCTCGAAATGTGAAAGTTGTTAATGCTAATAATGGGCACAGGGGTCAACAAAATAGACACTTTGGGAGGAAACAACCAAAGTTCAAGCTTTACAATGAATCCAGACTAGCAGAAGTATCAAGTAAAGCAGAACCCAATCAATCACAAAAACCCCCTTTCCAATGTTGGAGCTGTGGGAGCCCCATTACTATAAGAATTTTCCCCACCATAGGCAGAACATGTTGCTAATGTTTAGGAGGCATCTACTGTGGGTAAGTTAGCAAGAAATGTGGCAAGAATTAATGCAACATTAGAAGACCACCAAGCAAAATACCAACCTATCATGATAAAATTTGAAGGTAAGATTTTTAAACAGGTTGTATCTATTTTGATAGACGCAAGATCAAGCTTAAGTTACATCAGTCCTAAGATAGTAGAAATATGTCATATGCAAACTCATAAATTTATAAACCCCTAGTTGGTACAACCGACTAACGGGGCTAAAAGGAGAGTGATAGCTAAGGTAGAAAGTTTTTCCGTTGAAGTAGGAGGGCAACAAATTAAGGTAAATCTTAATTTACTGCTTTTAGGGTCATATGACATTTTAATCGGTATGGATTGGTTAGAAACACATTGGTCGTTAGTAAATTGTAAGGAGAAAACTATTAGCTACCTCCCTGAAGGAGGTGTTAGACAAGAAATTCAATGAGTAAAGAGATCATTAAAATTACTTCCTATTACAACGTCTCAGCTACGAAAATGTATTAGGAAAGGCTGCGAGATTTATGCTATGTAGGTTGGGTACTGTAATACCAAGGAAAAAACTACCACCCTAGAGAATATACCAGTCATTCAATATTTTGCAGATGTATTCCCGGAAGAAATTCTTGGACTACCTCCCAAACAAGATATCGATTTTACCATAGAGTTAGTTCCACGAGCTATTCTAATGTCAAAAGCTCCTTATCGCATGAGCATACCTAAATTAATGGTTAAAAATGCAATAACAAGAGATACTTGATAAAGGGTACATCTTCCTTAGCATGTCACATTGGGGAGCCCCTATGATGTTTGTAAAGAAAAAGGATGGCATGCTAAGACTTTGCATTGATTATAGGCAACTAAATAAGCTAGCCATTAAAAATAGGCACCCATTACCTAGGATTAACGATTTATTCGACCAAGTGAAGGGTGTTGCAGTGTTTTCTAAAATTGACCCTTGGTCAGGATATCACCAAAATCATAATAAAAGAGGAAGATATATGTAAGACAATGTTCAAAATGTGATACAACTATTATGAATTTATTTTTTTCCATTTGGGCTTACAAACGCCCTAGCCACATTTATGAGCTTGATGAATGGAATTTTTCATTGCTACTTAGACAAGTTTTTTTTTTATTTTCATTGTTGATATCCTCATTTATTCAAAGAATTAGAGAAGTGTAAAGAACATTTACAAATAGTATTACATATCTCGCAGGAGCATCAATTGTATGCTAAGTTTAGTAAATGAAACTTTTACAAAGATCAAATGCAATACTTGGGACATATAATCTCCTCGGAAGGAACAACAGTAGACCCTAAGAAAATTAAAACCATTATGGAATGGTTTGTCCCTAGAAACGTGGCAGACATTCGATGTTTCATTGGTCTAGCAGGGTACTTTTTTTCCGAAGGAAAAATCATAATCTTTCATTAAGTTTGAAAAATTACATATAGTAGATGCCCAAGGCATATGCATAATTGTTGGCCCATGGCTAGTACTAGATACATATCAGTAGATAAGTTATGGTGATCACCATTTCCAAAAAATAGTAGCTGTACAATAACCACCTCGCAAGGTGTTCAAAAACAACTTGATAAGCATAGATATATGTACATATAAATATACAGTAGTAAAAATAATAGCTGATAAATAACGTGAAAATTTTTAGGGCTTGCCCGCCCTATGATATGCTTGATCAATATATGGGTGATGGTAATATTTTTACTATTTAGCACCGTCCTGCTCCTGGATCATCCACAGGCCTTAGGGTAGTATCGTGGCCTCCTTGGAAAGCCTGTCAACACTCTCGTTATATTCCCTGTAAATGTGTTGACATGAAAGAGTGTTAAAAATTGCTTTGAAGGTGACAACTTCGTCCAATATACTCCTAAGTGTATGTGCATGACAAAGATTGGTGTTGTTGAACTAATTTATAGTGATTTTAGAGTCCCCGAAAATCTGAATGTTTGTGCATGAATGTGCTAAAGCAAAATGCAAAAGATGTCTAAGTGTAATGAGTTCAGCAAAATTGTTTGTTCCCTCCCCCAATCCTAGTTGGACTTTGTATGAATGATGCTCTGTCAGATGTAGTATAAATCTGCCTCCACAGCCATGGGCTTGAGCAACACCATCAAAGAAGGATCATGGAAGGGTTTTGTCAATCGGTCCCAGAGAGAGAGTGCGCCGAGGGGGCGGATGGGCAATGATGCAGGAGAATTCATACAAGCTTATAAGACCCATGAGTCTTATTTCACATTTAATGAAGGGACTGGGTTCCCTTAATCATTTTATTTATTTTCCTAAGTTTAGTTGAGTTTGAGGAGATTTTAAGTTGTAAATTCAAATTGTGGAGGATATGTCGTGAATGAAGAGATTTTAGAGTTAGTTGAGTAATCCTAGGAAGAGTGAGGATTTGAGGGATTTACAAGCTTTAATTAGGATTTGTTTGAGAAAAGAATGGAGTTGAAGAGATACTTTAAGAGAAAGTGAGAGATTGTTGGATCTGAACTAAATTTGTTCATGAATCCATTTATGTATAAATTGTGATCTTTTGAATAATTCAAGGGGTTAGCCATAGAGAGGAAAAAGGGAGAGAGTTAGAGGTTAGACATAATTGTGAGACAGGGTGTTAGAGCAGGTAGTGTTACAGTGTGTTAGAGTTCATCAAAACACGAGATGTTCTTTATATTATGTAAATATTGTTATTAATGGAAAGAGTTGTGTGCAAAACTTGTTTCTACGTGTTTTTATTATGTGGGTTGATTTTTTTAATGTAGGTTGAATCCACTGTTAATTACTAGTTTTGTTGATCGTGATTGAACGCAGACAAAGATTGAGTGAACTAGTGAATCATCATTGATCACAGGTTGGATCAATGACGATCTGTTTATGAGAATATCGACAGTGTTCGTTGATGATGGCGTACACACCTTAACATGGATAATGGACCCGAACATAATAAGAATGAGGAAAGTTTGATAAAGTTCGCGATAAACCCTAGAGTAGATCACAACCATCCGATCAACAAATCGTCAGATCTACGGTCATCGCATGCAAATAGGCGCCAAAGTTTAATCCAAAAACGGACGCGATATTTTATTAAACTGAGTTAACAACCCAGTCAATCGTGACCGTCTGATGAAAGGAACGAGATCTGACGAATATCGTGCGGAAAAGTGTACGAAGTTTAAAATAATTTTCGGACCCAATGAGCTATCAACTGTGGTTTAATCCTGTTGAAATCTGGTTGATTGTAACCGTTCGTTACGGAGGGCTCAATCCGACATTGATTGCGTGGGTAAGGTGCGCATAGATTAATTTCCATTCCGGACCCGAGAAAGTTATGTTTTGTGGTTTTATTTCTTTTTGGTTCCTTGGGTATTGAATTTTTGGTCATATTTCGGGTAAATGAGATAATTCGGCTATTTTAGCAGGAATGACAAAGTGAAGGTTTGAACGTGTTTCTTAATTGTTTTGAGTTCTGATAACAAGGAGGGGACTCGATAGTTTAATTAACAGGGATTTAATTAAATTTAAGTCCGGATTTATGCAAAGGGTGTAGTTTCCCTTCATGAAAGAAGGATACGTGGGCCAAAACTCATAGGTCCATGAGGGAATTTTGAAAAGATGTAGTTTGGCTGCATCAAAGTGGTATCAGAGCAGAAGGAGATTATATGTAGAGGTACAATTATGTTGTGATTTTTTAAGTGTGTGGACTTTGTATTTTTGTGCAGAGCAACAGCAGAGGAGGTGAGGAGATTTGTAGCAGCCTAGAGAAAGGAATGATCGTATGGTTCCAGGGGAGAGAACCAGAGAAATGCTAACAGACTGAGCTCAGAGGAGAAAAGCTTAGTGAGACATGTGTAGCAAGAAGGAGACTTGTTACTGCAGAGGCTGATTGTAGCTCACAAGTTAAAGCTGTTAGAGATCAAGAAAGCATATGACAAGAAAAATCAGCGACATGGCGGAAGCAAGGGAAAAAATAGAGTCAATGCTTAGTAATGTTTAAATGTAAGTTGATTGAATTATTGGTTTTGAATTTAAAGTCAAATAGAAGAGTGGTGTGATGTGGCACTGAAGTCATTTAAATGATTTGAATAATTTTGTGGAAAATTGGAGACTGAATGAAGATTGTTTAAGTATTGTTAAAAACAATGATATTGATGGTTGAAAGAACAGTTAGACTGAAGACTGGATTCGATAGATCTGAAAGAAGAGTCACTACAAGGATTGAAATTTGAAATTTGTAGAAGCAAGACAAAATTTGCTTACAAAAACATTGTCAGAAGAAATTTGTAGTGTCTGTCATGAATTTTATAAATATTGTGAAGTTCAGATAGAATCCTAATTGATTTTAAAAGCTGAAGTGTTCATTATGAAAAGTAAGATGGAATTAGTTTTAAGATATCTTTGAAGAAAATTGGCAGGTTTGGAAGGATACCTGATGAATCTTGAGGTAAGATTATGTAGGCCAAGGGAAGCAGTAAAATTACTAAAAGATAAAATGAGCCATCGCAGCATCATAGCACATGAGCTATGTTAAAGAAGATGAAGCAAGAATAACTCTCAGATGGATAAAAGGTGGTAGTACCCAATAGTAAAATGAAATTACTGAATGTAAGGGAAGTGAGCAATTGAAGATGCAGCAGCCAACATCTTTGGAAGCTGAACCAGAGTGCTCAATGAGAAGAAGAGGTTCTAGTGCAAAGAACTTGGAAAAGAGAGGATACCAAAAGGATGATTTGGTATGTGTAACAACTAATAGAATTGTTACAAAAGAGAGAAGGGTCAGTTGCAGCTCACCAATGAACAAGGGAAGTTCACCAAAGGAAACAATGAATTTGACTATTGTTAGTCATAACAGGGGTATAGAGGAAAGTCACAGACAGAGAGAAAAGAGTTCCAAAGTAGTTGGACTCAAAAGAATGAGTAAGGAAGAATTTGACATAGAGGTGGTTGAGATAAAGACAAAACTCAGTTGTTTGAAGAAGATGATACAAAAAGGAATCAGAGTAGAATGGAAACAAGGATTTTATGTGGGAAAAAGAGTTAAGTGGCATGTCAGGGAATTATTTGCTGAGAAATTAATACTCCGAACAGTTGAGAATGAAAGAATAGAATACATTTGTGAACCAGAGAAAGGACATCTCCTTGGGGAAGGAGACAATGATGAAGAGATGATCTATACAGATCAGCATGAGAGAAAGGTATTGGTAGCATCTTCACAACAGAGGGTCTCATATTTTTATTATTTGTGTGAATGTAAATTTGCAGGTATGACACCTAATGAATTTGAGATTGTGCATGAAAAAGTGAAAGAGGCAGAGACAAGAAAAACACAAAAGGAGATTTATAAAGAATTTCAAGACTTCAATTGGTGGAGAAAATTGAAAGGTATAAGAGAATGGTTGTGTTTTCTCTTATTAAGAACTTATTGGATCATGTTTGAAGGAAAATTAACATGGATAGAATCCAATGGGAAATGGATAGAGAAAAGGAAATAAATGCATTGCAGATTGATGAAGTGAAGAGAAGAGAAGCTGACACAGAGAACTCAGCTCAAAAAGTTAAGTCAAGGGAAACTTTGAAGGATCAAAGTCTTATCATAGAAGAGAGGAAGACATTATTGTCTTACTTGGATAAACTGAGTGATGGAGAGAATTGTGTAGAGCAAAAAGGAATTCTACGAACCTATGATGAAGTTGCCAAGCATACTCAAGAAGCCGCAATCCAAGAAGTATTCTTTGATGAAAAAGAAATCGGAGATGTTGAGGAAGAATTCCTCAATAACTTAGTGAACTATCAGAATAGTTCAGAGAAGCATGAAGATCTGATCATTGAGGCTTCAAATGAAGAGAATTGTATTTTTGAAACTAATATGTTGTATATGTTTTCAGGTTTAACAGGTAATGAATAACAATTGGAAAATATGCTTATGCATGTTGATGAAGAAGTGATATTACTACAAGAAATGGCTAGATTAGAAAAGTATTTTGAGCATGTATTTAATAATTTTGAGAATAATGGCATTGACAGGGAATTTTTCATAACTCAAGAAGCTGAAGGCAACCAAATAAGAGTTTGTAACCAGAATGAAGCATCTTCAGTAGAGGATAAAGATAGAATTATCATGGAAAATGTGAAAGAATGTATGATGATGTTGACAGATACAGAAGATCAAGAAATCTGTGATTTTAAAATTGACTATTTTTATGAGTCTGTAAACCATGAGGAAGATTTAGAAAAACAGAGTTTTATTTCGGTTAAATATGAAGATGAAACAACATCATTTTGTTGCAATGGTATAAGTACAGAAGATGAGAGAATACTTCACGATGATATGCTCAAAGAAATTCTAGCTATTAAATTGTTGAATGATAGTCTTGCGACAAAACAAGGAACATTGTGTAATATAGAGGAAAGTGCTGAAATAAAATTTGCTGACAATTTCATAAATTTTGCACAAACTCAGCATAAAGACATGTAGAAATTTTGAATAATTTAACACATATTCAACAGAGATTATCCTGATCATGTACTATTGTGGAATACATACACAATACATAAGCTCCTCTACGTTGATCATCAATATAGCAGCATCAATAACAATAAAACATCAAGAGCATTCACACATTAACACAGTATGTAACCCGGGGAAAGCATCTCGCTAAAAACCCAAACTATCTGTATATTAATGATTGAGACCATGTAACATTACAAAGTACAATGCTTATCACAAGCAATCCAGTACCAGCTCCACCTGTTACACACAATACAGCTAAGATCTGATCTCCAAATCTATTCCACTTCTTGCCTGCCTCCACTGCTCAATACCTGCTCAAGAATGAATGAGAATGGTTTACCAAACTCGTATTTCACCTCCAAAGAATCACTCACACTGTATAAGACGTGAGCAGAGGCTATAATACTGGGCAAATACATGAGCAAACTCATTGGCATACTCAATCCCTTGATTGTGCAAATCCTCATGCACAACTATAGTCACAACTAATAGCAATCTGATTCTCTAACACCTGTCCCTGCTGAACTGAACATGCACTGACATGCAACTGAGTTAACTGATGTATTCTATAGTTGTATTATGAGTTAATAATTAGTTTAACAACTCATCATTAGTCTATTTGCAGTTAGACTAATTACAACTAGTTTAACCAAGTCAAACTGAACACAACTCCATCAACTCCACCAAACTCAACTGATTGAGTTCTAACTGAAGTCATGCATGCAACAACTCAACTGACTCATGAGAAAAGCGTACTTCCTTCTGACAGCTGCATGGGCCACATCTGTAGCTCAAACTGAAGTGCTCCAAGAGAATAAGATCAAGTTTATAGTCCAAATATTATTATGGGACAATAATATTTGACTTTTCTATTTTGGACAGCTAGTCTAAAAATAGACTTTGATCACTCCTGCTGTGATCACTCCTGCTGTGGTCACTCCTACTGTGATCACTCCTGCTGTGGTCACTCCTGCTGTGATCATCCCTGCTATGGTCACTCCTGCTGTGATCATCCCTGCTGGGATCCAAAAATAGAACTTGCGCCATAATTTGCCTACGGGCCCACTTAGTGAAGGCGACTCTTTTCACTAAGCTCCATCATCTTGTTGCAATCTCAACAAGACATGATGACATAATTATCTATGGAGAATGGGAACAATAGTAATTTTGAATCTGATAATTGTGATGGAAATTTTGTTTTATACAGGAAAGAGGAGCCATATGTAAATGACATACTTATTGAATATGAAGGAAGATTTAATTTGCTGGAAAAGTTATTAAGTGAACCTGATGATATAGAGGAAATGATTGACTTTCATAGCAATGAAGGGGAAGCTGTAAAGTGCAACCAACAGATTGTAAAGGATAGAGATGAAGTAAAATTGGACAGAAATTTCATAGTTTCTATGGAAAAAGAGAATATGCATCAGTTAGTTGACAGTGGAGTTCAACTAAGGTCCATGTTTTTAAGAAAGGTTGCAAAGTGTAAAGAGAAAATTCAGAAATTGTGGATGAAGAAGTCAGTCAAGAAGAGAACCAGCAAAGAAGAGAAATTAATTAAAGAAAACTACATCAGCAAGGAGAGAGCACGTCCACAACATAAGATTTGGAAACCTGGAAGAGCTAAAGCAACAATGGCAGGAAAAATGGAACAACAACATGATGAAAGAGATAACAAGTTACAAAGTAATGTTTGGCATCCAGGAGAAGGGGAGAACGCAGTAAATGCACCTGCAATTGAAAAAGGACAGACATCCAATTGGAAGATGAAATCTGATGAAGTATGCAACAAGAGCAGTTGGGTGACTCATGAATAGGAGTCCATGAATTATTTCAACCTGGGAAGTCTGATGCAGGAGCATTCATCCAAGCTTATAAGACCCATGAGTCTTATTTCACATTTACTAAAGGGAGTGGGTTACCTTAATCATTTTATTTATTTTCCTAAGTTTAGTTGAGTTTGAGGAGATTTTAAGTTGTAAATTCAAATTGTGGAGGATATGTTGTGAATGAAGAGATTTTAGAGATAATTGAGTAATCCTAGGAAGAGTGAGGATTTGAGGGGTTTACAAGCTTTAATTAGGATTTGTTTGAGAAAAGAATGGAGCTGAAGAGATACTTTTGGAGAAAGTGAGAGATTGTTGGATCTTAACTAAATTGGTTCATGAATCCGTTTATGTATAAATTGTGATCTTTTGAATAATTCAGGGGGTTAGCCATAGAGAGGAAAAAGGGAGAGAGTTAGAGGTTAGACAGAGTTGTGAGACAGGGTGTTAGAGTAGGCAGAGTGTTACAGTGTGTTGGAGTTGATCAGAACACGAGATGTTCTATATATTATGTAAATATTGTTATTAATGGAAAGAGTTGTGTGCAAAACTTGTTTCTATGTGTTTTTATTATGTGGGTTGATTTTTTTAATGTAGGATGAATCCACTGTTAATTACTAGTTTTGTTGATCACAATTGAACACAGACAGAGATCGAGTGAACTGGCGAATCATCATTGATCACAGGTTGGATCAATGACGATATGTTTATGAGAAGATCAATGGTGTTCGTTGATGATGGCGTACACACCTTAACACGGATAATGGACCCAAACATAATAAGAATGAGGAAAGTCTGATAAAGTTCACGATAAACCCCAGAGTAGATCACAACCATTCGATAAAAAAATCATCAGATCTACGGTCATCGCGTGAAAATAGGCGCCGTGGTTTAATCCAGAAACGGATGCGATATTTTATTAAACTAAGTTAACAACCCAGTCAATCGTGACCCTCCGATGAAAGGAGCAAGATCCGACAATATCGCGCGGAAAAGTGAACGGAGTTTAAAATAATTTTCGGACCCGATGATCTATCAATTGTGGCTTAATCCCATTGAAGTTCGGTTGATTGTAACCGTTTGTTACGGAGGGCGCGATCTGACGGTGATCGCGTGGTTAAGGTGTGCACGGATTAATTTCCATTCCAAGCCTGAGAAAGTTATGTGTTGTTGTGTTATTTCTTTTCGGTTTCGTGGGTATTGAATTTTTGGTCATATTTCAAGTAAATGAAGTAATTCGGTTATTTTAGCAGGAATGACAAAGTGAAGGTTTAAACAAGTTTCTTAATCATTTTGAGTTCCAATAACGAGGAGGGTACCCGATTGTTTAATTAACAGGGATTAATTAAATTTAAGTTCAGATTTATGCAAAGGGTGTAGATTCCTTTCATGAAAGAAGGATACATGGGCCATAACTCATAGGTCCACGAGGGAATTTTGAAAAGATGCAGTTTGGTTGCATCAGGCAACCTTCAGGATATCGTGGTGTGCTGCCATAATCTTTGAGATGATGAGAAGCCGTCGAGCCACGACTCCATTGAAAATGATGTTATTGCGAGTAAGCCAAATTTTCTGGCACAAGACGAGAGGTAAACATATAGTTTTTGTACCATGGAAAGCAGCAGACCAGGAATTCCAGGTTTGTTTAATCGAGGTTCCATGCCACCTGCCCTATATGGATAGAGTGAGAATAATTGACTGGCACAAATGAACAGTTTTAGGGCAGTGTAGGAACAAGTGCTCATTTGTTTCAGTTTCCTATTTGCATGGTACACACCAATGCGGCCCATAGAAAGAGCTATGCGTGAGATATTCTCTCGTGGGCGTTTTGTTGTTTAGGACACTCCACATAAACAATTTTGCTCGAGGAGGTGCTTTCATCTTCCATAGAAGGCACCACCAGTCCTGTAATTCCATTGGTTTACGATCCATTAGAAGAGAGAGGTAGCCTATTTTAGGGGTGTATTTGCCATGTTCTGTCGGGGTCCAAATGAGTTCATCCGGGCCCTCTTTGATACGCACATGCGCTTTGGTCAGAGCATTGATATATCCATCCCAAGATTGCTGCCATTGTTTAGGGAGACTAATATTATGAGCTGATAACCATGCATGCTTGAAAATAGAACTGTGTTCCATGTCTGCTATCTATGCAACCACCTTGATGTCCCCTTGATATAAATGATGGATAAGTATGGAGGAAGTTGATACTTGTTACCTCCCCCAATCCACGGATCCATACCGATGCGTACCTGATTGCAACCATTAATTCTCCATGCCAGGCCCAATTTGATAAAAGGAAAGGAATGCAGGATCACCTTCCAAACAATAGAGATCCTTGTGCGTGGGTAGGTTGGCAATCAGACCCAATCCATTAGCTGATGAGGCCATACATACTTGTGGTATATGATAAAAGTCCAAAGGTTCTAAGCTATGAGTAGAGTCCATCCCATCTTAGCTACTAGTGCTTGTGCAAAGACAACCAGATATTTTATGCCCCAGCCTTCCCATCTTTTTGGGAGAGCTATATTTTTCCAGCCGACCCAAGAAAAAATTTTCCCTTCTTTTTGGCCATTCCAAAGGTATCTGCAGCATATCCTCTGGATGCAAGCAAGAATTCCACGAGGGATCCAGACCAGGAACATCAAGTACACAGGTGTGGCCTCCAGAACATATTTGATGAGGACAAGGCATCCGACTCTGGATAGGAATCTATGGTTCCAATTTGTCAATCTCTTTTCTATTTTGATCACCAGCCAGATCCAGTCTGCAATCCTGTAACAATGCGGTTTGATCCAAAACCCCATATATTTGAGGCCATTTTCCAGGGGATGCAGTTGGTAGGTGAAAAGTTGAAGGGCAGATCTATCTTCCTGAGGGGAGGTATGAGACAAAGTGATAGAGGACTTGGCATGATTTGCTTCCATTCCTATGGCAAGTGTGAATAGTGATAGGATGTCAAAGAAAGTAGTGGTGTCCCGGATGCTCCCATCAAGAAAAATAAGGACTTTGTCTACAAATAAGAGATGAGTGAGATAGCAGAGATCACTCATTTTCATCCCTTGGAGCCTACCTTCCCTTTTGGATGTTGCAATGAGTCTGCTGAGGCCTTCCATCACTAATAGGAACAAAAGAGGAGAGATGGGACATCCTTGTCGAAGGCCACGCTCCGCATGGAAGAAATGTGAGGTTGATCCATTAATGAGAATGTTGAAGGATGCCGAGGTGATACAACACATGACCCAATATGTGAATGATGATGGGAAGCCCAGATGGATGAGGATCATTTTAATATAGAGCTAGCTAACCCTGTCGAATGCCTTTGGTAGATCAATCTTTAGGATAATGCCCTTCAGATTTTTAATTTTGATAGAGTGTAATGCTTCTTGTGTCGTGCTAATGGCCTCGTGGATCTGATGATCCTGTAGGAAAGCAAATTTCTCAGGAGAGATATGGTGGGAGAGGACAGGGAAGAATCTGTTAGCAATGATATTCACAATGGTTTTGTACAGGCAGTTTCAGAGAGAGATAGGGCGAAAATCATTGAAGGATGATGGGGAGTCAGTTTTAGGGATCAGAGAAATAAAAGTGGCATTGCTGGCCGCATACACTTTGTCGTTGGTCCTGCATTCTTCAACCACTTTGAGAAGATCTTGTCCATTGAGCTCGTAGAAATCCAGGTAGAATTTGATAGACCAACCATCCGGTCCAGGGCTTCTATATTTTTTGAACCATTTCAGGGTCCCTTCGAGTTCTGCTGGGGAGATTGGAGCAGTAAGATCTTCTGCGGTGTCCATATCAACGAAACTAGGGAAATGTCCTGCCAATCGAATAATTTCTGCAAGATTTACACCAAGTAGTGCCTTGTAGAGATGTTGAAAATGAGAGTTCCCTAGTTGTGAAAGTTGGTTGAATGTGTTTTCCACACCTCCATCATGCTGGCATATTCCAGATGGTATTGGAGACTTTCTGCCCCTTTGCATAATTATGAAAGTACTTTGTATTCTCATCTTCGGCTTGTAGTCAGGTCGCTCGGCTCTTTAGTCGCCAGGTTTCCTCCCTTTACTTCAAGATTTTGGAGCACTGATTTTCCAGGTTGATAAGATGGGACTTTGCCTCTGCTGATATGAAGCCGCTATTCTAGTCATCCAAGAGTGCAACTAGTTATGACTCGATATAGGCAAGGGTGTTGTCATCCTTCAAGGATTTTTCCTTAGCCCATTGAATAGATAATCGCTTGAGCTGAGAGAGGTTGTAGAAAAATCCTTCTTCCAGGGAGCGACCCCTAGAAGGTGGGTTGGCCATCCAAAATTTGGTGATTAATTTGATATAGGTCGGGTCTTGTAGCCAGGTCAAATTGAATTTATAGGGTGCCTTGGGTTTATTCAAAGGACCGCAGATTTCCAAGAAGATAGGGGAGTGATCTGAGATGCCTCCTGAGCCAACCCATTGTCTACAAAGAGATAATTTCTGTAACAATGGGATCTTGATCAAGAATCTATCCAATCTCTGGGCTAAGGCTGCCTCCCTCACTCTCCTATTTCTCCAGGTAGGTAGCGGTTTATTCATGGGGATATCAGTCATATGGAATTGTTCCAGCATAGCTTCCATGGTATCAAAGAGCGGGTCCACCTGTGCAAATGAGCTCCAAGACTCGCCATACCCTAAGGAGACATTTAGGTCACCTCCGATGATAAGATTGTCTAGGGAGGTGATAGATAGGCTAAAGAGACGATTCCAGAATGCCTCTCACTCTTGAAAGGGCTCATATACATTAATGATCCAGAGGTCCATCCCAAGATCAGTAGAGAAAATGTCCATTCCAATGAATCCCACTCCTCCCCAGGTAGACTTCAGGTTTATGGAGCGAGGGTTATATCGCAGAGCCAAACCCCCAGATTGCCCAAAAGCATCAAGGGAGAGGAAGGTCCAACCAGGTTTCAGTGATCCAGGGGTGATGAGCCTCATCATTGGGTAATTATATGGGCCTTAATTCACCTCCTAGCTTAGTCAAACCAACTATTTTCACAACTTATTGCATACTTTTGATTATATTTTGTTTATGAGATGAGTTAGAGTTGGATATTTTGCTTCACGGTCTAAAGTGCATTTAACGCAGGATTAAAGGATAAAAGCAAGGAATTTTGGCAAAGACCTTGGTAAAAACTAGAAAGGTACAAGGGGGAGGAATTATAGGAGGTAAATCCACCTCATTTACTACCCCTCCATTCGAATATTCCTCCATCAGCTCGGAGTGCAAATAGCCAAATCATGAGGACTAGAAGGCAGCTGAGCAAGTGAAAGTCAAAGCACCACTTTATCTTGAGTTTGGGAGCCGAGCCTCCCTAATTTTAAGGAAGTTGTTGGAGACTTCAGCCATATAAGTAGAGAGGCCTAGGACCTCAGTGGGATTCAGAATTTTGATTGTGAAACTTTACTCTATTTCGAGCTGCAAGACTTGTGACAGTTTTTGATGTAATCCATTGTTTTGATCATAAGAATGAATTTTGTTTTGAGCCAACACTAAGTTAACTCAGAGGGCTGAAGCTCTTGGGTTAGGTCCCAACCCTAACAGCTAAGTCTCTTATTTATTGTACATGTCTACTAGCGTAGATTCATGGTTTAATCATTCATTTGCTTAAATATCTGCATTTCCATCACAACAGTGTAGCACATAGATTCATGGTTTAATCGTTTATTTGCTTAAGTAGCTGCATTTCCATTACAGTAGTGTAGCGTAGATTGGTTATGTTTTAGTTTGCTTCCATTTGTGCCTTCTTTCAATTAGTAGGTTAGCAAGGAGAAAAAGATCACCATAAGTTTGTCAACAAGAGTCTCGGCCTCACCTCCTCCCCCTAGGACCATGAATTGAGGAGGAGACCCTTCAACAACCCCAAAAACACATATTTCTAACTCTCGCATGAGCTTTAGAGTTCATTGTCTTGATTCAATACTTAGTTCATTTCATCGTTATCTTTCTGTAATAAGATCCCACTCATATTCTCATTTCCTTCAGCACTTTCTTCATGCATAATGCATGCAGAAGCCAATAAATCACGTCTTAATCAAATTATACCCATAGATATCCTTACCGTCTGATCCATAACAAACCTGACCAATGGTTGTTAACCGTGTGTCACATATTCATTTCAACGTTTGACTTTAGGTGCTCCAAATCTCCACCGTCGATCTATTTTGCTTGATCCAATGGCTATCGCGTCACCCGCTCGCCAACTAGCTTGGTTGATCTCCACCATTGATCAATCTCGCATGATCCAACAACTATCATGCAATATCACGTGAATTATTGCATGACCGATACTTGACCGAGAGCACGCGAGAAAAGTGGTTTTCCCGTGCTACGTGTCACTCACTTAGGCTAATCGTGTATAATTTAGGAATTCCGCTTAGAGCTCTTAGGGCGAATGAGATACTGGTTACCACCTATATTCATTTCAATGTTTGACTTTAAGCACTCCACATCTCCACTGTCAATCTGTTTCGCTTGATCCAATGGCCATCGCGTCATCCGCTCGCCAACTAGCTTGGCTGATCTCCACCGTTGATCAATCCTGCATTATCTAATGGCTATCGCGCAATCTCGCGCAAATTCTTGCACGACTGATATCTGCCCAAGAGCACGTGAGAAAAGTGGTTTTCTTGTGCTACGTGTCACTCACTTAGGCTAATCGCATAAAATTTAGGAATTCTACTTACAGCTTTGAGGGTGCGCGAGAAACTGCTTACCACCTACGAAAACCCGCTCCATCATTCTGCACGTTTTCCACCCTTCTGTCGACACGTGACTTGATCTGATCCATCCATCTATTGACTTCATCTCCCGCGATAAGATCTCCACCATTCATCTTCCGTTAGTCCTGTTCGTCCATCTATTCACTTAATCCCCTGTGATAAGATCTCTACCATTCATCTCCCATTCATCCTGTTTGTCCATCTATTCACATAATCTCCTGCAATAAGATCTCTGCCGCTCATCTTCCATTTTTACTGTTCATTGATCGATCCAATGGTTCCTATGCACTGCTGCTTCATTACGTCCTCCCTTCGCTGATTTCAATCTTCGATTTCTTTTCCACTTGACTCCTTCTCGAACTTTGTTCTGCATATCATTTAAACGCTGCCACTTCTGAGCTTCGATTTGGTTATTCAATCAGACTCTAACACTATCTGATCATCAAAAAACCAAGAAAGTGAAAACAAATTTAGTTCAGTTTCCTTTCTTACTCATTAGTTTAGTTTGATGCTCTTTACTTTTGTAACTTAGATAGCAGCATTAGCTTAGTGTTGATTTAGCAATTCTTCTTCGCATAGTTGTTTAAATGGTTACTTAGGATATGGTGTGATATTAGCATTACATGTTGTTTTCTTCATTACTGCAGTAGAGTAGCTCTCTTGGAATAGATTTTCTCTTCTTCCATCAAAGAATCAAGCTTCTTCTTACTTTATAGAAGTCTAGCTTGGAACCCCTGGGGTATCTCGCCAGATGAACAAGTGACAACAGGCAGGACCTTCACTTCTACTTGTGCATATAGCACTATCACCTCCAAGTTTATACGAACCCTGGGTTGATAAGTAAAAATGGTAGCCTAGGAGTTGCAACATCCTTGCTGCAATATTTGTGCTCATCACTTTTTGGCACCGTTGCCGGGGAGGTGTCTGAGTAGAATGTGATTACTGCTTTCTTTTCTTTTGTTTCTAGTCTGATTTCTTTTCTTCTATTTCTAGTCTTCAATTTTCTGCCATTAGTTTATTTTTGCAAAAGTAATCTAGTAACTTCCTTTCTTATAGTTGTCATTAGTTTCTTTCCTTTCCATTCTGCAAGTAGAATTTCAATTCAGCAAGTAGTTTCTCTCTGTCAGTAGTTTTCATTTAATCAGCAATTTCATTTCTGCAAAGTACTTTCCGACTTAAAATATATATATATATATATATTATAAAAGTCAACACAAAAACATTTCCTTTCATGCCTCATAGGAATAGGGACAATTTAGGGAAATTCTTTCCAAATACCCCCACTGCATCCAACAGCCAACCTTCTCTTCTTCAGTGGCTGTGAGCTGGAGGAACCTTTAGGTGAGAAACCTAACATATTTGAAGAAACTATAAGGGAAGAAGAAGAAGAGGAACCCATTCGTACTGAACCAATGGCTGAAAACCGAAATGACAGAGGGAATAGAGAGAGAGTTGAGGGTGCCTTCCCCATCAAGGAAACTAATGGGGACACTAAGATGAAGAATATAAACCTCTCTGCTCTACCTCATTTCCATGGCCTGACCACAGAGGACCCTGACACTTTCCTATTTTAGTTTTTTGTTATATGCCGAACCTATGACTATACAGATGATGAGAAAAAGTTAAAACTGTTTCCATCTATCCTCAAGGATGCAGCATTGCGCTGGTTCATGGGTTTACCTGGAGATAGCATCAGAACTTGGCTCAGATGCAGCAGGCTTTTAACAACAAATATAGGGACTATTGTAGGTCAAAGGATACTAAAGAAGAGATTTTCAGGATGAATCCTTAGAAGGCTACAAAGAAAGATTACAGCTCAGTTACAAAAGGGCCAGGTGCACACTTGACCCCGAGTTACTAAAGTTGGTCCTACTCAGAGGAGTAAGGGAAGATCTTCTGGATACCTTACATTTGTTAGTAGGAGGAGATATCTACCAATTACCCTATGAAGATATCAAGACTGTCTTTAGAAACCATTCTAGGGTAGCCACGAAAAATGGTAGAAGTAGTCAACCTATGGCCAGTACATCATCTTCCAACTCATCCATAAAGGGTGAAATTGGAAGTATGCTGGAAGATTTCAAAAGTGAGATGTTGTAAACCCTTGCCTTGCAATTGGATACAATGAACATCAAAAGGAAGAAAGAGGAAGCAGAGAGAGCCTAGGCCATCTTTTGTCCTAGATGCACCAGGAGGCATCCTAGGAATGAATGTCCATTGAATTGCATTGAAATTTGCTCGGTCTATGAAGAAAACCACTCCACAGACAAGTGCCCTTCTTTACCCGGACTCAAAGCTGTATATCAAGGAGCTGAAGGGGTCACTAAGAAGCTTTGTTACATCAACCAAAGGAGACCTCTTGGGCCTAGACCATACCAGCAGGGTATGCAAGGGTCATCCCATGCATATTACAACCCCAACCAAACCACAATGATACCTTCTTGGGGACCCCCTTCTCATCCTTCCTGGTCTACACCCCCTCCTTGGTCCTATGCATCTCAGTATCATTCCTAGCCAGCCAACCAGTCATTTCAACCTTATGTTCCACCACAACCTCAGTGGAATACCCCACACTAGGGGTGGAGGCCCCAATACAACAATGCTCCAGCTCTATTGCCTCCACCACCTACCCAACCACAACTCCTACACTCTGCTCCACCCAAGCAACCCCAGATGCCTGCCCAACCAAATCTGAACCCAAACAATAGGCAAGCTCAACAAGTATACAGTGGAGAGACATCATACCCAGCTTATGCTGTAGAAATCCAGAGATCAACCTAAGATCTAGGAGAATTCTCCCGGATAACCAAGCTCCCTCTCCACATAGGGAGGTTGAGGAAAAAAGAGAGGAAATGATCCGGATTTAAAAAGGAATGCAACAACATACAGAGAAAACCATATACACAAAGATGCATCGGAAATAATACTTCATTTCATTAATGTAAAATACTGAAATATGCTTACAAACAGAAATGGAAATAAACCAGCTAGGGCGATGGTAGCTTATCTCTGAGAAGAGATGTGGCAGCTACATGCCTCTGAACTGTGTTACAATGAGGCTCGAAGGCCTATTTATTGTTGAGAAACAATGGAAAACCCTTAACATCCCAAAACCTAACCCTAGAAGATGAAACGCCAAATTGTGGGCCCCGTTTTGGGTAAGTTGGTACATCAACTTCCCGGGGTCGTAACTTTGGCACCCGATCTTCGTTTGACGCGTACAATAGCTCGTTAGAAAGATCTATCTGAGCACTACAACTTTGGGAAGAGAAACATTAGTCCATGGACCCATTTTGCTCCCAGATTTCCCAAAAAATGTCGTTTAGGGCCTCAAAACGACTCTGGAAGTTCAGGACTCGAAAAACTGCTAAAAATAGTAAATTGTGCTACAATTACGGAAACTAAAAAACTGAAAGAGATAGTTGTGGGGGTCCAAGTGGGATAGGTGGGTGGCCACCAACATCCACCTGGATCATTCCTCCCCCCTTAGGAAGCAATGGTCCCCATTGCGTTGAGTTCCTCCATCTGCTGAACTTGGTCCTTGGTGTGTTGTTCTGCAACTTCCGATGTGTCTAGTAATGGTGGGAAGCGTGGTCGACGGCAGTCCACATTGAACACTCGATGCAAGCGAAGGAATGGAGGAATGTTGTGCTCCAAAGCATTTTTTCCCACGGCCATGGTAATGCTGTAAGGACCATGTCGGAGTGGTTTGAGCTTTTGATGGGTTTTGGTAAGGCATTCTTCCTGTCGATGCAACCAGACTTTGTTGCCCACATGAAACTTGTCTGGTACCCCTGTGGTTGAGGAGAAGTTGTTCCTGTGTTCTTTCATGACTGTATCCCTCTGTTGATGCTGCTGCTGTGTGGAGGAACCCTTCGCGGGGGTCATGGATGTGGTGATGATCTTCCCCTTACTTTGTGAGCGAACCAAACATAAAATAAATTTCCTAGTCCGTGAGATGAGCTTGTTGCCTTTCTTAGCAGTAATCAAAGAGGTGGCGGTAGGTGGGGCTACCTCCAGTATCCGATATAATGAATTACCCAAAGAAATAATAATAGCACGAGGCCTTGAATCATACACAACATGTCGCCTCCACAAGTATGGCTGGCATAATAATACATCACAAACATCCAAAGGTGTAACATCACACAATACCTCATTTGTGAAGGGTTTGATGCTATAGGGAAGGCAACATTGTTGGCAAACTTTGAGATCTCGTCCTTCATGAAGCCACCTGATACTGTACGGCTGCAGATGTGGTGTAGTCGGTAGGCCTATCTGCTTCATGACCTCTGCTGAAATGAGGTTCTTTTAGCTACCACTATCGACAATGAATTGCAACGGCGAACCCTTCACCCACATCTATGAGTGGAAAAGATGTTCCCCCTCCTCTGGATCTTCGGGCTCATTCTTCTGGATCTTAGTGGTGGCAACAGTGATGCTGGGCTCCGCACCAATGATCTGCTTCCCTTTGCCATTCCCCTTGTCGGATTCTGACTTAGGGTCGGAACATGCATCTGATTCTGAAGCCTTCAACTCAGCCACCAACGACTGCTTGGTCTGACACTCACTTATGTTATGAGTGGGACTCTTGTGGAACTCACACCACTTTCCTGTGTCCTTCTTCGACTTCGTGGAGTTGTTCTTTTCTTGTGGCTTCAACGAGTTGTCTTGGGTCACCCTGCCTTGGCTTTGTCCTTTGCTCTTCGAATTTGCAAATCCGAAGTCTCGCTTCTTCTGTTTGAACTTTTGCTCAATTTTGACAGCGTATCAGTACACCGTGCCGAGCGAGGAGATGTTCAGGAACTCCATCTCTTCCTGGATGTATCTATGTAGGCAACATGTAGGCAACCGCGGTATGTGAGCACCAAATGCAGCTCAGAGTCCTTGATACCCAATTGTGCGCGAAGGGTATGAAAAATGTTTGTGAACTCCAGCACATCTTGGTCCCTTCCCTGCCGTAGTGTGGTCCATTTGATGTATTTGTCATCATAGCTTTTGACAGGGTAGTACTGCTCCTTGACGACATCCTGGAATGAATCCCAAGTGGGTGAGGCTGAAAATAGTGAGCCCGTACTTTCATTATTTTTCTCGCAGTAGGTTTCCCACCAATCCTTGACGTGGGGGGCTGCTTTGAGAAGAGCAAAAACAATCTTTTCCTAACTCAAAAATTCATTAACAGAAAAATACCCATCTAGTAGATTTAACCATTTATCTATGGCATTTGCATCTATTTGACCCTCGAATATGGGGATTTCAAAATTAACTTGTACCTTAAAGGGCGTGGCATTTCCAAAGTAGCTGCTAGAAGCCGATGTGTCGCCTCTGGGTAGCCGCTGAAGGATTTGGGCAAAGTTATCCATCATCGCATTGCTTTGTCGCTCGAGGGCTTCTTCGAGCAAGATTTTGATAGGATCTCTTGCCCCCTCATATTTCTTCTCATCTGCCATGGGAGGTCGTCGGGATTTGCGAGTCTGGTCTTGAAAAGTTTCAACCAATTCAAGCCCTAACTCCTTATATCCCGACCTCGTTGGGGATATGCAAAGAAAAACAGAGAAAAATCAAACCGCTTTGATACCACTGATCCGGATTTAAACAGGAACGCAAAAAATACAGAGATAACCATATACACAAAGATGCTGCAGAAATAATATTTCATTTCATTAATGTAAAATAATGAAATATGCTTACAAACAGAAATGGAAATAAACCAGCTAGGGTGATGGTAGCTTATCTTTGAGAAGAGATGTGGCGGCTACATGCATCTAAACTATGTTACAATGAGGCTCGAAGGCCTATTTATTGTTGAGAAACAATGGAAAACCCTTAACATCCCAAAACCTAACACTAGAAGATGAAACGCCAAATTGCGGGCCTCGTTTTGGGTAAGTTTGTAGATCAACTTCAACTTTGGAACCCGATCTTCGTTTGATGCATACAATAGCTCGTTAGAAAGATATATAAGAGCACTACAACTTTTGGAAGAGAAACATCAGTCCATGTACCCATGTTCCATGGACCCATGTTGCTCCAATATTTCCCAAAAAATGCCATTTAAGGCCTCAAAACGGCTCTGGAAGTTCAGGACCTGAAAAACTGCTAAAAATAGTAAATTGTGCTACAATTGCAGAAACTAAAAAACCAAAAGAGATAGTTGTGGGGGTCCAAGTGGTATAGGTGGGTGGCCACCAGCATCCACCTAGATCAGGAAAGCAACCTTAAAGTAAATCCACCCTTTCCTGAGAGATTAGTCCAAACACTGCAGCCTACCCCAGAAGAAACTAAACTTCTGGGAGAATTGAAAAATCTATGTGTAAAGATCCCCTTCTCCAGACAATAAAAGATGTTCCCATTTATAGTAAGTTGATTAAGGAGAAGTGCTTCAAGCATATAGGAAGAAGAAAAAGGGATGCCACTACCATTAATGTCATTAGGAAGTTGTCTGACTTAATGCTGGGGCAGGTAATATGTCTGAAATATTTGGACCCTGGAAGCCTTGTAGTAGATGTGCACATCAATGGCACCATTGTCCCACACACTCTGATTGATCTAGGGGTTTCCTTTAATGGGATGACCAAGGACACCATGCTCAATCTCAACCTCCAAGGGTCACTGAGGAAGACCACAACAATTCTGCAACTTGCAGACCGTTCCACAGTCACCCCTGACAAAATTGTGGAGGATGTGATGGTCTCCATTGACTCCTGGGAGTACCCTACATATTTTCTAGTTCTCCAGCCTAAGGCTAAGCTTACTGGTTACCCTCTCATCCTTGGGAGGCCATGGTTGGCCACAACCAATGCTTACATTAGCTACAGAGCTGGGAATATGACCATCAAGAATGGGCATATGTCCAAGTAGTTAGTCCTATACCCTCCTGCTCAACCTTCTCTAGAGCATGATTTACCTTTATGGTTGGAGGAGGAGGAAGAAGATGAGGTTTATTCCACCCAACTTTATGCTTTGGAAGCAACCATAAGAGGAGGACAACAAGATGAGGATGACTTAATTGAACACCTGCTCCAAAGTCCAACTCCTAGTTCGTTACCATTAGAAGAAGAAGTAAGGGAAACCCAGAACAATCATCCAATTGACTTATGCTTGGCCAATTCCAACCCACTCCGTGTCAAAACCATAGAATTTGGCCCAGAGAAAACTTTGAAAATTAATCCATCTCTTTTTGCTCTCGAAGAGGAAAAGCTATGCAACATGTTGAGAGAAAACCTAGAAGCCTTCGCTTGGAGTTACAAGGAAATGAAGGGAGTACACCCCTCAGTGTGTACTCACCACATATACATCAAAGAATTTTGAAAGCCAGTCCGACAACCACAAAGGAGGATGAATCCAGCTCTTAAAGATATAGTCAAAGAAGAACTGCAAAAACTGCTAGATGCAGGATTCGTTTACCCTATCTTTGACAGTGAATGGGTCTCTCCTTTAGTGTTAGTTCCCAAGAAAAATAGTAAGTGGAGGATTTGTGTCAATTATAGGGAGTTGGAAAAGGATACAAAGAAGGATCATTTTCCCCTACCCTTCATTGACCAAGTGCTAGATGGCCTAGCAGGGAAGAAGTTCTTTTCTTTCCTAGATGGATTCAGTGGGTACAACCAAATCCAAATCTGCCCAGAAGACTAGGATAAGACCACATTCACCTATCTTTGGGGTACTTTGCCTATAGGGTCCTTCCTTTTGGCCTATGCAATGCTCCTGCCACTTTCCAGAGAGCAGTCTTGAGCATTTTTGCTGAATTAGTACATGATGCGGTGGAAATTTATATGGATGATTTGACACCTTACGACTGTGATTTTCAAGAAGCCCTAACTAACCTAGGCAAAGTATTGCACAAATTCATTGAAATGAACCTGTCTCTCAGTTCGGAAAAATGTGAATTCTTAATGATTGAAGGGACCGTGCTAGGTCATTCAATATCTAAGCAAGGACTGCAGGTGGACCCGAACAAAATAACAATCATCAAAAGGGTCCCACCTCCACAAAAGTAGAGGGATGTTAGGAGTTTCTTGGGGTTAGTTGGATACTACCGAAGGTCATAAAGGACTTCAGCAAGTTGGCCTTGTTAGCTACATGATTGAGCATTTTTAGGGTCAGGGACAGCTTGGCTATGGTGTTTCCTGAAAAGGAGGGGCTAGATAGCAGTTTATGCAATGTTTCCCCTCCCATTTGCTTTACCCTTATGACTCCCGCCTCCTCTGTTTCCTCCTTTCCTTCCTTTCCTTTAATCTCCCTATCATCATTATTTGTGTTTGCTTTTATAAAACCCCACCTAAACCCTGTTTGACCAGCTCCCGGGTCATATTATGTTTTAATACTGCTATGCCTCGCTAACCCTTCATAAAACCTCATAACCCTATTAAACCCTGTATTAATTTATTTTTGGGTTTAAACCTCGGCGCAAAGACCCTAACCCTTTATAATGCGCAGATATAATTAAAACATAACCGGTCCCGCCCCTTACATGTCACATCACCTGTCGCATCGCCTGAAGCACATGTCTTAATCCTCCACCGTCGGATTTTCTTCCTATTGATCCATGGTATACGCTTTCCCCACTCCGCCAATCCGCTCGTCCTTTAGCCCACGGGGAAGTGGTTTCCAGCCGGCCACGTGCCTTAATATTATTGTATCGCACTTCCCCTGTACGTAAACCGCTGTTACACAAAGATGGTGCGGGAAAACCACTTCCTGCCATCATACTGTTTCCCCTCCTGTTAATCTGTGGTCATTTCTACCTCTCGTCAACCATTGGATCATTCTGCTATGATCCAACGGCCATCATTTGCCCATCCTCGTTCCTCCTCGATGGTCTCCGAAATCCATTCTGCACGGTTCATTTAAGCGATCCGATGGTTGATAATATCCCGATGGTGTCTTTGCCTCCCGCTAGCAGATCTCAATCGTCCGCGTAATCCATCCAACGGCCAGTGTTTCATCTCGGCCCCTGTTTGTTTTCAAAGTGTTTTTCAGTGTATTCTTCAGTATTTTGGGGCCTGTTCTGTGCGCGCAAAGGAGAAAGCAAGCCACCAACTCCCTGTACTCTGTGCATTAATTTCTCAGCTACCTGCATTAAAAGACAACACGGTCAAGGACAAGAAGGACGGCTTCAAGCAGATCAAGATATAAATCAGTGATGGAACATTGTACATGTTATATCCCATATGCTCAGAAAGGACACCAAAATATCAGAGAATGTCCATTTTGTTCATTAAAACATTCAGATTGTAACAGGAGACCCATATCTAACTGTAAATGCGGTTGGTGATCAATTAAGACACCTCCACGCATAACCTAGCAGAGATATTTTGTAAACATATTCTATATATACCCAGAAAAACGATGTAATCAGTTTGATGAGTGTTAGATGAGTGCAATTATGCTGTGAGCTTCAACTTCTGGAGACTGTAATTACTATGTAACCTGCAGCTTCTGGTCTTCATTTCTAACTAATACAAGCTTCTTTTGCTGTCAATTGCTCATTTTTACTTCTTATATGTTCCAGGCTGTGCCTGTAATGCATTATTTCATGTGCTGTTGATTTTTAGCAATAGAGGGGTTGTCATCCCACCTCTTTGTTAGAATTATTTGTTTCATTGAAATTTGTTTGCAGGTTTTTGTTGTTTTGATGCCAGAGAGCTGTCATCCTATCTGTGTGTTAAAAAATAGATTTATAGACCTTCTAACTGGTTGTAGCTGGCCATCACAGGGTCCTGTGCATCTGCTGGTGTAATCAGTCTTCTCCATTATCACACTTTCTTTAAACTGTGAGTAATTGGTGGTTAAAAGCCTTGTAGTTAGGGGGTGTTCACCCATGTCTGGGGTTAAGCATAGTAGGAGTGTTATCTAGCTTGAATATGCAACATTCTTTCATTCATCCACCATTTATCCAACATCTTGTTGAGTTTGTAATGTTCCCATCATCACTGATATACAACCTAGTGAGTTTCTTAGGGTGATAACATTAATGACGCCATTTCCGGGGAAGAGAATCGAAGCTCAAGCTTTCCTGGGAGAACAACACAACTTCAAGCTTTGATGACAGACAAAGTTTGAACACGGTATTCTTGTTGTAATCAACTATCTGGCGACTCCATTGGAGGAAGATCATCCTTTGGCGACTCCACATTGAAGTTCTGGCTCGGTTTGTGAGACATACTCGAAGAAACCCTCAGAAAGCTCTAGTTGAACCAGTGCCTGAACCTGAGAGGACTGTTAAATCGAAGAAAGCTTCACAAAAAGGGGCATCAGGATCAGGTAAGCCTAAGAAATCTAATTCATCTCTGAAAGATAAATTGATTGCTGAAGATTTACAGTTTGAAGATTTAGAAATCAACACTGTTAATAAAGAAAAACCTTCAGAGATTAGTTCAGCCCCTTGTGCAGTTAGTTCCCCTTTGAATCTCAATCCAAAGAAAGCTTCCCATTCAGTCCAAAACATCCCTTTATCTCTTCCATCCATCACATTACTCCCTACCATTCAATCTGCTAGTATCCTTCCACATATTCCAATCATGGCAGGACAACAAGCACCTACAAGGATAGAAAGAATTGTTGCTGCTAGATATGGACCATTGGTGTTGCCTGTGCCTTTAAATCCTATGCCTGTGGGAGAATATCAAAAATATATGCCTAAATTCACTGGTACAGAGGGAGTAACAGCAGAAGAACACCTTGAAGCTTTCTACAGTTATGCTGATAATTTGGATATAAGTGAAAATGATGTATGGATGAGAGTTTTTGTCCAGAGCCTTGATGGAGAGGCTAGGAAGTGGTTTAGAGAACTACCCTAGAGATCTATAACAGATATTGAAGCATTATATGATGCATTTTTGAAGCAATGGGGAGATAAAAAAGACTTGTTGTATTATCATACTGAGTTTGGTAATCTGAAGAGGGAAAATGGGGAATCAATACCTGATTTTAATAAAAGATTCAATAGAATGTATAGTAAGATACTAGCTGAGGTGAAGCCTACTCCCACCTTTGCCAAACTCACTTATGCCAATGCTTTTGACTCTGATTTCTCCCTGTTATTAAGAGAAAGGAGATGTGTTACGCTGGCAGACATGCAGGATGCAACCCTAGAAGTAGAATCCAATATTATGGCTGCAGAGAAACTAAAGAGTCAAGCTGACAGAAGAAGACAGAGAAATCAGGCATCTACTTCTTCTGCATCATCTTCAGAGCCTAAATTAGATAAAATGACTAAGATGATAGAGTCATTAGCGGCTGAAATTTCTAAGCTAAAGGTTGAGCAGAATTCAGCAAAAACAAGGCAGCAAAACACATTTGCTCCAAGAAATCAAAATCCATTCAGAAGAGCAGATGAGCAGTTACAGATCATGCAGAGGGGTAAAGAATCAAAGGAAGATCAGAAAGTTAAGGCTCCTTTTCAAATGTAGTCATGGAGGAGGAAAAATTTGAAGAGGATGAGGATGAAATTCACTGCATGGAAGATAAAGGCAGTGCTGCATTTTTGACATTGGCTGAATATGAAGAATCATTGCTGCAAGAACAAAACAGTCAGGAATGGGACAGAGGAGTTGTTCTACAAACGGTGACTAGCAAAGATATAATCTGAGATCCAATGCAAAGAATGCCAAGGAAAATGCTGCCCAAAGAGCTGTTGTCCAAACAGAACCACAGAATATCAAGCAGAGAAGACCAACAGCTGATCCAGTCATCCTCAAAGCTCCAGTTCAAGAGGTAAAAAGTTCTGATAAATCATCTTCTTCTTTCAGCTTTGAGTCAGAAGTTCAGAAATTGAAAATATCTATGCCTCTGGTTGAGTTGGTGAAGAGTGAATTTATTTAGAAAGCCTATCCTTGAAGCCCTTGAGCTAGAAACCAAACAAACCTCCACTGACTCTGTTAATTTGCAAGATGACAAACCTGCCATTGTGCTCAGCCCCATGATTGAGCCTGCTGATAATAATTCTCCATCTTTTATGTTTCATTGACCATTCATGATAAAATCCTTAACAATTGCCTGCTAGACACAGGGGCCAGCCACAATCTAATGCCTAAAGCTGTTATGGAGGAGTTGGGCCTTGATATCACCAGACCCTATCATGATTTATTTTATTTTGATTCAAGGAAGGTGAAATGTCTGGATTGATCAAAGATCTGGCCATTACCTTAACTTAGCTGCCCATGAAGAGTATGATGATGGATATTATTGTAGCAGATGTACCTCCCAAGTTGGTATGATGTTGTCTAGAGGGTGGATTAAGAGACTAGGTGGGACACTACAGAGTGATCTCTCTTATGCCACTGTCCCAGGGTTTGAAGCATGTTCCAGGGAGATTGCAGGAGCAAGGGTGGTGCTAGTGTCTCCACAGCAAGAAAGCATTCAGCTGTCTTTT